>VXBP01010266.1:2376206-2423917 GCA_013400115.1 Rhinopomastus cyanomelas
ATATTGATGTGGAACCTCCTCTGTTCCAGCTGACACCCACTGCCCCTCATCCTATCAGCAGATGACACTGAGCAGAGCCTGGCTCCATCCTCCTGATGCCCACCCTTGTAGACATTAATGAGGTCACCCCTCAGTCTCTTCTTCTCCAAGCTGAAGAGACCCAGCTCCCTTGACTTTACAAAGAGCAACCTCTCTGTTAGTTGAAGTCACCTTCCAACCCAAGCAGTGTTTCTGACTCTGAGAGATACCAACTATCAGGGTTTGTTTTACTCGACCTTTCATGATATTTAGGCATCTGGCTCTCCAGCTCAGCTGATCAAGATGATAATTAAACCTGCATCTCTGTGAATGTCACGACTGTCATCTGCATCCCAGATTTTACAGGTCTGCAAGAAATGATGATGGAGAGAAATTCAGAATCAGTGAGGTCATTAGGAAATTACACAGATTTCACTTTCCTGCCTCAAATGGACGCTGCATTTTCAGTGGAATCAACAAAACCCCCTCAGTGCTTCACAGTGAGTGATGAAAAATGAAATGGCACTTTGGAAATGAGCTCTTGCTGCCTCTAGCTCAGAACAAGGTGAGGTCAGGAGTGTTGAGTTCATGGGAAAACGTGTCTTGGAATTGCTCCTGTTTGTAAATGAAGCCACGACACAGATTTTCCGGCCCATGTAGGCAATCAGAAGTGGTTTTCCAAGAGCCAACGTGGTCCTGAGTTTCCAGCTAAAGCTGTACGCTCACGCTTGGCTCTTAGCAGTACCTGAGGGGAGGGCAGTGATATGGTTCATTCCTAGACTGGATAGTAGGAAGAATGTTTTCACAGACAAGGCACTGGAATGGGCTGCCCAGGGAGGTGGTTGACTCCCATCCCTTTGGATCGTTTGGATGAGATGTTGAGGGATGTGGTTTAGGGGTGAACTTGTAGGGTAGGGTAGATGGTTGGACTCGATGATCCCGGGGGTCTGTTCCAACCAGAGTGATTCTGTGACTCTCATTGCAGGATGTCTTCTGTCATCTGCAACTGAAACAGTTTAGTCCAAAACTTTATAAATCTAGGCAAGTGTAGGAATTATTCTCTGACACCAATTCTCTCTCGTGCTCCGTGCAGGCTTCAAGCACAGCAGCTCCAGCTGCAGAGCACCATGTCGCAGCCCTGCTGTTCGTTATAAATGGGGGTCTGTGATGACCAAGAGACTGAGCACCTCAGAAACATGTGCCATGTCAGATGAAACAAGTCAGCCCACATGTCCTCTGCAGCACCAGGGCATTAGACAGCTCTGGAGGGCAAAGCAGCGTGCGCCCAGGATGCAGCTGTCCAGGATCCGCAGTAGGAAATACAGAGCTTAGGGAGAATCCCTGCCTTGAAGGCACTTTGAAAGCCCTCACAGATATCTGCTTGGCACACAGAGCCCTTTCCTGACAGGAGGCTCCCCTCTAGCTGAGATGCTTTTGTCAGCTCATCGGAGGCAGATGACTGAAGCACTTGCCCAGAGGGTGCTCTGAGTCGCGTCCCAGGACCATTCTCAGCTGAGCTGGGAATTTGCCTCAAAACTCACCAGCTGCTCAGACAGCAAGAAGGACCTCTGAAAGTAAGAGGTGCACAAGTGCCTGAGTCCAGCCTGGGTGTCGGGGCCACCTGCACTGGGAGATCTAATGCCAGTGCCAGTTCCTGCTTGCAATCCCTTTCCTAGTCAATAGCCACAGAAGAAAAAATCCCAAGACTTCATCACTAGTAACTTTGAAGACCTTTGCCTCCACCATTACTGGTGGCTTGGACTGCAAAAACCGAAGAGTAGCCCTACCCAGGAAGAGGTTTGTACCAAATTACTTCTGTCCCTGTGGATTAAGTGCATAACCTGAAGCCAAATTTGAGCCTGGGTGCCCAGAGAGAAACTCTTGGTTGCCTAACAGCCTGCAAATTCACCTTTTCCTAGTAATTTTCCAAGGATGGGAAAATGGGGTCTCTAGTGGCAGAGCTGGCATTTCAGGTGGAGGAGACATAAATCAGCAGTCACTGGTTAGACTAATACAGCATTTGATCAGCAAGATGCTTTCTAATGATGCAGCTGAGCACGTCATCACCCGGCAACACACGTCTGCTCACAAGGTGCAGGGCTAACATAAACCTAGTGCAGAGGTATCGTAAACCCTGACCTGTAGTACAGCTGAAGGATACAGGAAATGCCCTGGGGTGGTCTGGATTTAAAACCTTTAGGAGACTTCCCTTCCTCTGTTCCTGACGCCCAGGCATAGACATTAAAAAAGCATCGGCACCTGGAGAGCAGCGGGCCAACCCTTGGAGGCTGGAAATCTAGTTAAATGTTGTGTTAGATCAAATAACCTGAAGATGACCAGGATGTCTCTTGCTGCTTGCTCGTGTGGCTCCTGCCAGCTAGGTGAATAGCTACTTTACCCCCAGGTTTTTGCAGCAGGAGCAGTATCATCTGGCAGGGAGATTGGACTAGATGATCCTTCGAGGTCCCTTCCAATCCCTAAAGATTCTATGATCTGAAGGAAGCCAACTGCTGGTGATAAGCTGGGGGATAATTCAGAGTTTAGCCTAAGGCTCCCTCTGGAGTCAAAGAAGAGAGACTGGTGCCTGGAAAGAGGGATCCAGGGCCACTTGAGTGGCTGTGAGGAGTTCTGTCTAGGGAAAACCCTGTATCCAGGAGTTTGAAGGCACTTGGGAGAGAGGCTGAGCCGAGAGGCATCAAGATTCCTACTGCTCTGAGTTTGGTTTTCAGCTGTCTGCTGCACTCCTTCAGCTCCCAGGTAGTGTTTGCTATAGAAACAGTCTTGATTCCAACGGGACTATCCCTGATACGTGAGGAAATACGTCTCTTTACAGATATTCGCAGTCACAAAACGAAGCCTGGGGCATCATTAACTCGTTCTGCTCTGTGTGCTGGACTGGAATAAACAGATGTTCCTCACGGACTTCCAACCCTGAGTGATGCTGATTCTGTAACTTCTCCAGTGAAGTGATCCTGCTGTGGCAGGGGGATTGGAATCGATGATCTCTTGGGTCCCTTCCAACCCCTAACATCCTATGATCCTATGATCTTTTGAGGTCCCTTCCAATCCCTAATGATTCTAGGATTCTATGACTTTAAGACGTCGCTAAAAGTTAAGAGAAACAGGCTGAAATCAGAAGGAACCTTGCTCTTGCCTTTAACTGCCTTTGATTGCATCTACGGTGCTGAATATTTCAGAGGGGACTCCTCTACAATAACTAACTAGCACTGAGCAGCAGAAAGAGTAATGAGCACAATTAGCATTCCTGGTACGATCAGCACAGCCAAAGAAAGGCTTTTCTGGTTTGGGTTTGAAATATTTATGATTAATGAGACAAATAAAGAGACCACCACTGTCTTCTTTTGCTGTCAAAAGCTATTCTGTCTCCTGGTCAGGTAAATCTTTCTTGTGAAGCAAAGGGCACATCATTTTCTGCTCTTAGCAGGCAAAGTCCCAGCGTGAAGAGAGGCTGGTTTCCATCCCGTGGAGCAGTGCGTGTGCCTTCCCCCCTCTTCCTTAATCTACCACCGAAAACACCAGGAAATACAGTGTCACAGGATCACAGAGCATTAAGGATTGGAACAGGCCTCCAGAGATCATCCAGTCCAATCCCCTGACACAGCAGGGTCACCTAGACCAAGTCACACAGGAACACATCCGGGTGGGTTTTAAAGGTCTCTAGAGAAGGAGACTCCACAACCCCCTGGGCAGCCTGTTCTAATGCTCCGTCATCCTCACTGTCAAAGTTCCTTCTCCCATCTATGTGGAACCCCCTCTGTTCCAGCTCACACCCATTGCCCCTTGTCCTTCCATTAGATGACACTGAGCAGAGCCTGGCTCCATCCTCCTGATGCCCATCCTTCACAAATTCATCAACATTCATGAGGTCACCCCTCAGTCTCCTCTTCTCCAAGCTCAAGAGCCCCAGCTCCCTCAGCCTCTCCTCATCAGGGAGATGCTCCTCTCTCTTCACCATCTCTGTGGCTCTGCACTGGGCTCTCTCCAGCAGCTCTGTGTCCTTCTTGACCTGAGTGGCCCAGAACCAGACACAATATTCCAGATGCAGTCTCACCAGGGCAGAGCAGAGGGGGATGCTTAATGCTTGAGAACACCTTCTGCTACTTCTGTGTCAACAAGAAAACGCTTTCATGTTTCTTTTGCCTTTTTTCCCTTTAAAATGGTGTCCAAGTAACCATTACATATTTAACACTAATTAAACATTAAACCCAGCCAAACAGCACGCTGCCTCCATCCCCAGGGGAACAAAAGAGGAGAAAATAGCAAGTGATCTTTACATCCTTTTTAATAAATGAATATTCATTCGTCCATCGATCTGTTCATAAAGCATCTCTTCATCGCTCCATTGTTACTCTTTTTTTTCCACTGCTGAAGAATACCAAAAATACATAGTTGTGCCTTAAGCAAAGAAGACTGGGTTTTACTTTATCTTTACAATGGGATGAAATCCACTTAGAGTTAAACCACCATAATATTTCTACTGTTTATTGACCCTTTGGGCTACGACACGAGACCGTTCCAGCTTGGGATTGGTTTTAATGTCTTCTACAAGCAGTTGATGTGTAAATGTTATTTATAGTAGTGTTGAGCTAGAAAGGAGTTAATTAGCTGTGAAAATACATTAGTCTGGTGCAATTTGGTTGAAATTATCATGTTTAGCCTTAAAGCCTTCTATGGAGAAAATCAGAGGCTGCAGTGGGCGTACGGGGACAAGAGCCAGAAAAGGGGAGGTCAAGGCGAACGCTGTTCCTAACACACGTGTGTGTCCGTGTGTGAGAAGGGCTGCTGGGACTGGAGAAAGGGATTGGCACGAAAAGGCACAAAAATGTCTGTTGAAGATGAAGTGTTGACCTTAAGTGAGATTTTCCTGGCTTTTTTCAAGTCCAACCAAGATTTGGAGCTGCTCAAGTTTCACGCCGCTTGTGCCCTGTGGAGACGTCACCAAAAAGCCAGCTGACACGTGCGACTGCCCGCTTCCTGCCGTGACAGGTAAGTTGGGACGGGCACGTTCATGCCAGGGGCTGCAGGAACACACTGCCCTCCAGTTGGGCAAAGGGCAAGAGCAGGAGACTCTTGGAAACTCAGCTTTCTCGCCCATGTTCTGGGCCGGGGGGGGTCTGACAACACACGTCGCTGCTTTGCTCTGGGCAGTGCTTGGACCTCCTGGCCGAAGCGTCGGGAGAACTGATTTTCGTGGGACTTGGAGTACGTGTTGTTGTCACAACTACAAGGTGTGTTCTTGCTGAAGACCTCTGCCCGACCGCAGAGCTGGGGCTTCAAGAGAAGAGAGGGCTGTGCTGAAACCATGAGGTGGGACCGCTGTTTCTGAAATCGCATTTTTCAGGCTAGTTCTTTCGGGCGCTCGCGGAAGGATTTCCTTGAAGAGCACCAGAGTAATTTTCATAAAGCAAAGCCTTCCATTCTTAAGTTTTATTAAAGTCAGATTGGTTTCTTTAATTATGTTTTGTTATTGGGATGAAAACTTCGAGGACTTTTCAATAATTCTCCCAAAGATGCACTTTGGGAGCTTGTTAATTGTTTAGTTACTTTGATTATAATCATGACAATCCGCTCTACAATCCCTTTGCAGTTGGAAGAGAGATTGTAGAGCTCATAACACAATTGCATTTTACCAGTGGGAGCTGGTGCTGAGGAACTCCTAAAAACCAAGTTCTTGTGCTCCAGCTAGACGGGTTCCTCTGAGGCTCTTCACACTGTGCAGCAGTCTGCAGACACGGTGCTCAGGAACTGCAGTCACAGCCACTCTGCGCCGCTGCCAAGGCTGCAGCAGGACTGCGGTGCCAATCCCGCGCACGCCGGCGGCTGGGGTGACAGTGGATGGTACCAACGGGGGACCACGCTGCAGCCTGGCTGCAGGGCAGCTGTGTGGAGCCCGCTCCTGTTCAAGGAGCAGACCCGAGGATGGGATTTGCAAGACGGACTTTGCAGCCGGGTTCATCTACGTTGAATTTCAGCCCAGAGCAAAGTTTCATAGTTCAGCTGCAAATAGTCGGGGGGTAGGAACTGTAACGGACTGTACACGGCAGCGACACAAGGATCAGCGCTCTACTCACAGGCAAATCAAGTACTAGCAAGAACACGGGTCGTTACAGAGCCAAGGCAGCCTTTTCAATTTCACCCCTTCTCCGTGTTTTAGGTGGACGCATATCCGTGCATTTTTTTCCCCCGTAGAATCATAGAATCATTAGGGATTGGAAGGGACCTCAGAAGATCATCTAGCCAACATCCCCTGCTACAGCAGGGTCACCTAGACCAGGTCATAGAATCATTAGGGATTGGAGGGGACCTCAAAACATCACCTAGCCAAAACCCCCTGCCACAGCAGGGTCACCTAGACCAAGTCGCACAGGAACACATCCAGAGGCGGGTTTTAAACATCTCCAGAGAAGGAGACTCCACACCCCCTGGGCAGCCTGTTCCAAGACGTCTCCAACTGGCAGCCAAAGCTCTCTAGGTGCCACAAGTATGTCCAGAGGAATTCTACATGCAGAGAACGGGCAGGACTAAGACCAAATCCTTCAGATCTATTGATGCTCCTGTATTTGTTGTTACTTGAGAATGTCCATGGTAGAAAGAGTGTTTACAAAAAATATATCTTCTTTTCTTTAGAAAGGTTTAGTTCTGATAAATAACAAACCAAGTTTACAGATCTGAAATTGGCGTACCTGGACGACTACGGTCTACTGGACTGAAAAACAGTCGGCAACCCAGGAAGGGAAGGGACTGGGACGGAAGCCAACGCGGTCACGCTTGCATGAAAGATATGTCCTAACAAAGTGAAACGCTAAAACAAAACACACTGTTTGCTATCTGTTGTGATCTGTGGCAGCAGCACACTAGCCTGGGACGTGTACACGTATGCGCTCGAAGTCCGTAAATAAAACGCGAAGGTGCTCCGTTACTGAACCGGAGGCGCTCTACGCGCTCGATTCTAGAGAGCAAAGAGCTGTGACATCACAGAAACGGAAGGCTGGCGCTGCACGCCGCCACTAGAGCAAGCACAGGGAAGGAGAGCATTGAGAAAATAGACTTGTGTGCATATTATGCAAATATATTTTACATTAACATACAATGTTATCAGAATGTTGAACAACGTGAACGCGTGTTTAAAAAAGGCTACAGCTAGGTGGTTTCATGTCGAAGTAGCGAGTAACCTGAGACACCTTCTATGCTTTCACAGGGATGACAATCTTCACATCTACAGCGGATGTGGAACACGTGATGACAGTTGGATTCTCGGCTACGTTACACTAAAAATGTGCTGTTCTCTTTCAAAATGACACTGCAGCTAGAACCAGTCTGAGGGAAGGAAAATGTGCTGTACATTTACAGTACTTACAAAAGAGTCGTTCCACCGTTGATGGACACTTAAAATGGTCACTTGAAACCTTATGAACAACGCATGTGTCTCCAGAGACCTGGAGCAGCACTCCCTTGATCATGGAATCATTAGGGATGGGAAGGAACCTTGAAAGATCATCTAGTCCAATCCCCCTGCCACAGCAGGTTCACCCAGACCAAGCCATACAGTCAGTCAGGGTTGGGAGGGACCACAGGATCATCCAGTTCCAACTCCTCTACCATCAGTTTGCTCACTGCAGAAGAGAAAGTGAGAGGTCAATAAAAATGATGCCCACTCAGGCACTGGACAACACACGTGATATGAACGCGAGACATTTTAGCAAAGGAAAACAAATGTGGCTCGATGGAATTGCCGCTGATGGACCCGCAGTACACGTGACTTCTTTTACTGGTGCAACTCCACCGCCTCACGGTAGCATTTACAGACGACGCCACTGAACACGGACTTTCTACACCATTACAGCCGTTTGGAAATGTCGACGACAGCCAACATACAACACTTAACTTTCTCAAGGCTCGTTGCCCGGACGACACCCGCCTTTCGCTTTTCAAAGTTCCTCCTGCGTTCAAGTGCCCGTAAGCTCAGAATGGATGTGGACATGTGTGTGTGCATACACCTGTTTTGCTTCGCAGGATGTGCCCTTGGGTACGTACGATCCTTTGCTACATGTATTCACACATACATGAGTATGGTCTACATAGGAAAAGTTCATATATATATATATATTTACATACAAATATATATATAAACTCTGCAGGCAAGTAGTACTTCACTTGTTGGGGCTGAAGTCCTTTAAAAAAGTTCAGTCACTCAGTTAACATAGTAGAGCCAGTAAATTAAATTAAAAAGAGAGAACGTGAAGGGAAACACCATTCTTGACCATCTGTCGATGGCGTTCACATCTGTCAGATCAGGGATTTTTATTTTCAGTTGCGAAGACCTTCTTCGTAAATGGCCCCTCTTGCTGTGGGAGCCTGTTCTGTCTGCGGAACGCCTTCCGAGGCTTTCGCGATGCGAGCTTTGTTTTCTGTACTGGATTCCTGAGCTGTCGAAGGATATGGTTGAATTGCGGGCTTCCGTAACGCTGGTGGTGACCTCATTGCTCGCCACCTCGTTGTGGATTTCGAGTGACGTTAGGAGGATGTTTCCATGGGTGTCCACCTGGGAGGGGGCAAAAACAGAAATACAAATTGATTCGGAAGACTCGACATCTCTCAGCAGAACGTGGGTGTATTTCAATCTCCAAACCCATACGTATTTTAAGACAGCATCTATTAGTTTGAAGCATCTTAGAAAAAAAACCCAGCAACACTCAGCTGCCTGCAATGAGGCAGGTGCTTCAACAGTTCTACAAACAGGGTCATCATCGTGGCACCAACATCCAGTATAAAACCAGTTTGGCAAATCTCACCTTCCTCCTCTCCCCCTAAACCAGACGTGTTTTAAAGGTTGGCGCAGTCTGCCGAAATCTCTCGCTGCTGGTGTTGTGGGGAGGGGGTAAGGGATGAATTCTCACTTTGCTGCAGTAGGAAATGAAATCAAGCTGGACTGGCTTTGTTAATCTGGGACTTACAATCAGATAGGAGTGTGCCTGTGAGGTTTGCTAAGATCACAAGAATTGTTCTGCATTTGGCAATTAGGAGCTTATTTACAACTTCTTTCTTAAGCTTCTCTTTCCACTCCTCTCTTACACGTGTCTTTCCACAGTCATCTGCACAGGTTTCCAGTCATGGTGATGCTTACTGCTGGACTTTTCCACTGGCACAAGAGATCTTGAAGACAGGGCAGGGGGATTGGACTAGATGATCTTTCAAGGTCCCTTCCAATCCCTAGTGATTCTATGATTCCAAGACCAGTGCACTTGGACATGGGAAAAAGCTGCTGAAGAGGTGGCACTCTTCCCTTTGGCCTCCATAACCAAGAGGCCGTGAGCACACATGAGCAATGCAATGCCGTTTTCAGTTACTAAGGGGAATCATAGGATCATAGGATGTTAGGGGTTGGAAGGGACCCAAGAGATCATCGAGTCCAACCCCCCTGCCGGAGCAGGACAAAACTATCTAACACAGATCACAGAGGAACGCATCCAGGGGGGCCTTGAAAGTCCCCAGAGAAGGAGACTCCTGGTCATTTAAATCCTTTAACAAATTTAAGCCAGACTTTCCAGCCTGATTGAGTAGCAGCAGAGGAGGAATCACAGAATCACTCTGGCTGGACAAGACCTCTGGGATCATTGAGTCCAACCATCTACTCTACCTTACAAGTTCACCCCTAAACCAGACTCCTCAACATCTCATCCAAACGATCTTTGAACACATCCAGGGATGGCAACTCAACCACCCCGCTGAGAAGCCTATTCCAGTGCCTGACCACCCTTTCTGTGAAAAAATTCCTCCTAATATCAAGGAGCAGCACTGAAGTGGGTACAGCTCCTTTGATCCCTAACAATGTCCAGCTCCCATGAGTGGCAGTGATGGGAAATCCCAAACAATGCTGTCTTAGCATTTGGTAGCGGAGCAGCACAACCCCTCGTGGCCCATGCCCTACATGCTGAGGGATGGGCAGAGAACACAGCTGCTGCAGAGACCAGCCCCAACCCTCCTGTCAGTTTTGTAAGAGCAAAATGACAGCTGATGGTAAAATAAATCACAGAATCACAGAACGTCAGGGATTGGAAGGGACCTCGAAAGATCATCCAGTCCAATCCCCCTGCTACAGCAGGATCATCTAGACCAAGTTGCACAGGAACACATCCAGGTGGGTTTTAAACATCTGCAGACAAGGAGACTCCACAGTCCCCCTGGGCAGCCTGTTCCAATGCTCTGTGCTGGGTGTTTTCAGCCACTTAATGCACTTGTGACTGTTCAAGCAAACTCAGCTCCCCATGTCAGAAACAGATAGTGAATCACGGCACACGGGATAATTATCCCATTTTGCATAGACAATTGATTCATCCACGATTCATCCCGCAATTAATACCATTCTTCTAACCTGCCACATGATAGCTGCAGCTGAACAACTCACCCCAGAAGCATCTGTTTAAAAGTGGTGGAGAAGACACTAGTGTCGTGTCTCTCCAGTCATCTGAAAGCACATCCTCTGCGAGCTTTGCGCGAAGCAGTAGAAGAGCGCCTGGCTGCTTGTCCATGGGCGTTTAGCTCTTCTCAGTCTCGTTACAGCTCTGTACAATGGATCTGCCTCGTTAATTATTGATGCTACAGCTTATCTCTTCTCAGAGAAAACAATTACAGTAGTGTATCTGCAATGCTCTGCCAGGCTTCTTGCAAATGGAGAAAGAACGGAAAGTGCCGTGAATGACAGACGGGCAAGTAGAGAGGAAAATCCTAAGGCATCCAGCAAATCCTGCTGTTGTAGGCATCAGCACGTTATGCTGGTGAGTGCCTACAAATAAACAGCGTGGGCCTAAAGGATGGGGCTGAGAAGCCTCAGGGGTGATGAAGAAACAATATCTGCCCATAGCAGGAGCCTACTGGGTACAAAAGTATGAGCTTGGAGTTTGTAGAAACAGGTTCATGCTGTTGAGTAGTATCTGTAGTCAGGGAATAGACACAGATGGAAAACACAGTGATGAGTATCTTCACTACTTAGAATCATTAGGGATTGGAAGGGACCTCAAAAGATCATCTGCTCCAATCCCGTTGCCACAGCAGGATCAGAGAATCATTAGGGATTGGAAGGGACCTCAAAAGATCATCTGCTCCAATCCCGTTGCCACAGCAGGATCATAGAATCATTAGGGATTGGAAGGGACCTCAAAAGATCATCTACTCCAATCCCATTGCCACAGCAGGATCACCTAGATCAAGTGGCACAGGAAGCCCCAAATCATTAATTAATTCCCCAATGAACTAGCTTGGATCCAAATATGCAAAACTAATGCTCTTCCTTCAGGATCAATCTTAATCAAAACCCATCTCTGTCAGCTCTGGACAGCTACAGCTCCAGAGCCAGGGTGAAGTGATTGATTCTCACACAACTGTGTTTGGAGGCTGAGAAGTAGGAAATGTTGTCAAACATTTTAAACATGAAAAACCAGTTTTGAAGGTGGAATATTTCTGAACTGCACTTAATACAGTACAAGTAAAGTACAAGGGCACGTACAAGTAGAGTACAATCCACAGACCCCGGCAGCCTGGTACCACGGCACAAAAATGGCCATAACTTACCTAACTGAAGCCAGGAGTGCAGAATTAAGAGAAGGCTCATAAATCTTGGAGGATTCCATTTTACACCTGGAAAGTCCTGAATCTACATCGGAATTCTAAACAAGATTCTGGCTTCTTTTCATCCAGAAATGAAAGACAAGAGCTGCTACTTAATACCTTTCACAATTAAAATTCTTGGAATACTTCAGCTTTGATGCCAGTTGGAAAATACTACTAGGGTTGGGAAGCAACCATAAGGCTTGATTTGCTGTGAGGTAGTGCCTGGTGGCTAAGTTCATTTAGTTCTCTGCTTAATATTCCATTCATTTTAAGGAGCAGTTTACAATGAAATCTCTCTTTCCTCGTAAATCTTTCCCTCTACCACACAAAAAGAAAGAAGCAGCATCTTGCTCAGACCCCACAGGTTTG
Source organism: Rhinopomastus cyanomelas (assembly GCA_013400115.1). Classification (NCBI taxonomy): domain Eukaryota; kingdom Metazoa; phylum Chordata; class Aves; order Bucerotiformes; family Rhinopomastidae; genus Rhinopomastus; species Rhinopomastus cyanomelas. Next base: position 2,388,222 of record VXBP01010266.1, read on the forward strand.
GTAAGGAGTTCATCAAGGCCAAACCTTTAAGTAACATGTAAACACTTTACATCATATGAAGCAATATAAATACAAATAGCAGGTTAAAGAACTTTGAAGACATTTTGCATCCAAACTGCTACTCAAGTGCATTACCCCACAAAACAGAGATCTCCATGAAATTGTCCATAAATAGAAATTATTGTTGTTGGAAATTGCAATATAGACTCCAGCTACTTGATTCACACAGGCCCTGGTGCAGGGGGTCAAGAGAAAGGGACCTGGGGGACCTGGTAGACAGCAGGATGACCATGAGCCAGCAATGAAGACCAGAGGCATCCTGGGATGGATCAGAAATGGGGTGGTTAGCACATCATCATAGGATCATAGGATCATATGATGTTAGGGGTTGGAAGGGACCTCCTCCCTCTCTACTGGTGAGACCACATTTGGAATAGTGTGTCCAGTTCTAGGCCCCTTGGTTCAAGAAGGACACAGAACTGCTGGAGAGAGTCCAGCACAGAGCCACAAAGATGATGAAGGGAGAAGAAAACCTCCTTGATGAGGAAAGACTGAGGGAGCTGGGTCTCTTGAGCTTGGAGAAGAGGAGACTGAGGAGTGACCTCATTAATGTTGATAAATATGGAAAGGTGGGTGTCAGGAGGATGGAGCCAGGCTCTGCTCAGAGCAATCTAATGATAGGACAAGGGGCAATGGGTGTGAGCTGGAACATAGGAGGTTCCACATCAATCTGAAAAGGAACTTCTTCACAGTGAGATCACTGGATGATCTTTCAAGGTCCCTTCCAATCCCCAATATGATTCTGTGATTCTTTACTTAGCTATAGATGCCTTTCCAACCATCTAGTCCAGCCCCCCTGCCACAGCAGGATCTCCTAGACCAAGTCGCACAGGAACACATCCCGGTGGGTTTTAAACGCCTCCAGAGAAGGAGACTCCACAACCCCCCTGGGCAGCCTGGATTTGCACCTCTCATACCTGTGCAACAGAGCTGCAGAACAAGAGCAGTGCACGTGTGAGCGCCCCAGTGAAAACTGAACGGCCCTGTCACGAGTGCTGCGCCACGAGAGCCCTTCACATAAGAACTGTGCTCATCACCCCTGACAGATCCTGTTCAAAACTTGGCACCTACACATCACTCTCGTGGTTCAGAAATATCCCACTGTTCAAAGCAGCACTGAGAAAAGTATTTAGGCAAGATGACAGATGCAGAGGAGAATGCTGCCAGCGCTGTTATTGTCACGTTTCCCAGTTTGGACAGAGTGGTAATTCTGCCAAGTTACCCATTTTCAGAATAAAGTCCCACTCGAGAGAGGAGCCACTACAATGAACAATTCCTGAAGTAGATCTGAGTATCTTCAGCCTCTATTCTAAGCAATGGCTGGTGGGAAGCTGTAGCACCTTGGCCAGTAGCGGCGGTTTGAGCCAGGAGTCTCCAAAGCTCAACCAACCACGCAGGGATTGCCTTTTTGTGAAGGGTTGTGCATCATTTTTGTTCAGAGCAAGCTCTTCCCACGTGTCTGACAGCCACGGGGGGCTGAAGCTTAAACGAGCTTGTATGACAGTTCCCCTCCTCGTTCATACCCCTGGAGCTGAACTTTTGGTCCCACCAAAGAGAAAATGTAAATTGCCACAGCTTGGACTGAGAAGCAGTATTTTGAGCACTGAGAGCTCCAAATGAAGCCTGAATCTGCCACGAATAGCAGGAGCAAAGCAGATCACAAAAGAGAAACAAAATCGACCCGCAGCGACGGGGATCAGTTTTCAAGGGAAAACGTTTCTACAAGCGACGTGTTCTTGTCCGACAGTTCTTCCAGAGGGCTTTAGCTGCAGCACCGGTACCACAGGCAGAAGAAATGTGTAATGAAAAATCAAGATGCAGTTTTGCTTTTATCATAGAGCTTGACCTTATAAGTGAAGGAGTGTATCAAGGTTGTCTAAATAGGTTTCAATCCAAACCGACACGTGTGTGAGAATACTTTGTACACAAGTAAGAAGCATCCAGTACTTGTCTCCAGTGACTACGGCTTACTGGGACAGGCTAGGAAAGTTCAGCGAGGAGAACTATTTACAGTGCACTGCCTGAAATAAAATGTGATGCAAAAGCAGTCAAAAGAAGAGATGGTTAAGTATGACATTTTCTTTGTTCTCATCTGCTGCTCCACAAATGAGTCATCACAAAGGCTCACCCAGGTTTTATCTCATCCCCAGTCCTGCCTCTTCTGAAGACATTTCTAGAGATTCAGTTTAGTCTGATGTCCTTCAGTCGTCATGCCACCTGCAGCAGTGCTATACAGAAGAACACAGGGCAGAGTTTTTCTCTCCCCACTGCTTTTCTTTGCTCCCTCTACAATGTGAGGTTACTGGCTGTGCCATTTCCATACTGTGAGGACTACTCATTCCCTTATGCCTGGAGCTGTTTGGCTCGTCGGCTTTAACGAAGAGGCTGGCAAAGCCATAACGGGAGCAGTGAAGCCAACATGCAGCTCAGTGGCAGCAGCTGGTGGAGCCCTCCTCAACTCAGAAAGCCTCAGTGACAGAGCACGTCAAGAATAAGAGAGAAGCACCTAAAAGCTTGGCTCTGGAGTAGCACGTCCATAGCAGCAGCATCAATGTGGAGACAGCTGTGCCAGCCATGGCTTTTCCAACCCATAACCTCCAACGCAGGACAATGAAAACTCATGAAGCAGAGTCACTGAGCGTGAGCTGCTTTGCAAAGCACTTACCAATAAAAGACAAACATAGTCCAATCTGTGGGTTTTGTGGCCTAGAACATTTTTATTATTGAAATTCTCCTGCTCCACAATCAAACAGACTAGGAAAACTAGCATTCTGCTGTTTCCAGCCGAGCCTGCTCAGCTTGCACTCCAAGCTTCACTGAAGCTCCACTTCAGTCCTCTGATGCCTAAAATATGGACTTGGACACCAGTGTCCATGCTCGCCCTACTGTTTCCCCTATGCTAAAACATTTCTGGGTGAGAAGAATGTGTCACTTTCCCTCATTCTTTAGCTCTCTTTGCCTGAGAGAGAGCTGCCTGAGCCTCGGGAGTAGTCCCAGTCTTGGGTCCCACAAGAGCAACGCTCAGTCTCAGGGCCAGGCAGTGTCATGCTGCCTCTGCTTTGCTAGTGCTGCCTTCAAACAAATCAGATGTGGACAATTTCTTTATCTGATTTGTTGGTTTTGTTTTTTTTTTTATCTAGTGCCCTGAGCTAGCACTCTAAATCAGTGACACAGAACTCATGCACGCGGTTTGCATACAAGCAAATTCAATTACTAAAACAAAACAGCAACACAAGTCAAGCCAAAGATGCAGTTTTAGAGACAAACCAAAAGGAATGCTTTCTACTGGTTTTATATCTGAACTTTCTGCAATCTTCTCTCCAGCAGAGCAGGTGTTTTGTCATCAAACAGTGGTGATAGATTCAAAGAGAGCTGCCTGACTTCAGGCATCCCCTCTTCCTTCAAAAATGTCCTCCCATGTCCTCCAGTCCAGATCTGAAATACTTCCCAGGATCAGAAACGGAAGAAGAAGAGCAGCTCAGATTGGACATCCCATACCCACTGAACCTGCACTTTTCTGTATCTGCTTGGCTTCAAAGGAAGAGTTCTGATTAGCCCTCCCCAATGTTTACTCTTTTCCTGTTGTATGCCTGCAGTGCCTCACTGAAGGCACTGAATCCAGCAATAAAGCTCTGTGGACTTCACCAGCGGAGACGTGGAGACAGCATGTCTTCAGCACAGATTGGGACCACACCTTATGGTTTCTCCCATGTCATTTGGGCAGCAAGTGTTCACAGTCAGTCTGGGTATACGCGTTTCAACTAAGCACGCAGAGTTCCCTGGCTCAGCTGGCACTCCAAAGGACAAAGCAGCACACTCTTCTTTCAGCTCTGACGTGCTGAATTTATATCCTAATTTCATTCATGCAGAAATCTCAGAACAGCCCGTGATATTTGCTTAAGATAGTTCAGTTTGCAACTCAAAAGTGAGGAAAAAAGAGGTTCATCTATGGTGTGTTCACACCTGGGATGTAAAAACCGCATGATCACAGAATCACAGAACATTAGGGGTTGGAAGGGACCGTGAAAGATCATCCAGTCCAATCCCCCTGCCACAGCAGGATCACCTAGACCAAGTCACACAGGAACACATCCAGGCGGGTCTTAAACATCTCCAGAGAAGGAGATCTGTGTGTGGAAAACCCCTAATTTTCATTAGTTATGGTACTTATGCTTCTTTGGCCAATAAAGACCAACTGAATTCAAGACAAAACAGTCAGGCATGGGGTGCTGTTGGGCCAGTTAGCAAGACTTGTACTTAGCTATGTAAAGCATTCAAATGGAGGAGATCCACCAGATGGTTTCCACTGGGAGAACTGAACCTTAGTGCCTACATCTGCATTACCTGCTTGCAGCTGAGATCATCTCCATCACTTTCAGCCGTGATACCCCTCTTCTCTTTTTCCATCTGCCTTTTTGATTATTATAACTATTTACTTTTCCAGGAAAGAGAAATTATTCTTGCTGTTAGCTCAGTCCAAAGCAGTGCTGCCAGCTGTGATGAGAATTTGGTTTCATAACAGAGTGGACAAAAATGAGCTTACTGGTCAAGAATTATCTCCCAGATATGAATGTCGATAATTAGGTGCAGTCCCACATTGCATTTACTACAGCAGACAGAATCATTAGGATCAAAAATACAGCTTGAAATTACTTTTATGGTGCTGGCATTTCATAAGCCAGCAGTAGTTTTGCTACTGTGAATTCCTCTAATTTATAGCTGATAGGAAAACCTGTCTTACTGACCAGAACTGAATGGAAAAGCCTCACTGGGAGCATTCAGGGAGAAAGAAAAGGCATTCTATTCAAGCTGACATGGCTTGCTAACATCACATAGTGCTGAGTACCTTGAGCTTTTCTTTCAAAAACCAGGTATTTGTTGGAGAATACTCCAGGCAAGGAAATAGGCTGAATTCATCACAGATCATGCCATTACTGTGCCTCAGAAATCAATTTTAAAGGTTCTCTAGGAATCATAATTTTCTGCTGACCTGAACAGGGACGAATGATGATGCCCCACATAGCAGTTCACCTGTGCTGGCCAGTTGACCAGCATGGCAGAACTGACTCTGGATCTAGGTGATCCTGCTGTGGCAGAGGGATTGGACCGGATGATCTTTCGAGGGCCCTTCCAATCACTGATGTTGTGTGATTCTGTCATACTTTATCTGTTCTTCCCTACCCTGAACACATCTGCTCTAACTAAACTGAGAAGAGTATGCTCAGATTCTGGATTCTCCAATGCAGGTACTTAAAACCCACAGTGAAATGATCTTTGACCAAGACAAACAAATGCCTTTGTGGAGCTAAGCCTTTGTTTTCAAGCTAGCTGTGCTCCCTTTGTTTTCTTCTTCTTAGTTACTTGTCACAGAGATCACACTCCAATTTCTTTACGCCTAAATATATTCTTCTGTGTAGGTCTGTGAAGGCAAAAATGCCAAAATGGACAAACTGTGGTTTTCATGCAAGTTCTTTTGTTCATCTTATTTCTCATCTTTTTTCTCATGGATTCATAGGCTCATTCAGGTTGGAAAAGACCCTTGGGATCATCGAGTCCAACCATCATCATACTCTACAAGATCACCCCTAAACCAGATCCCCCGACACCACATCTAAGCGACTTGTACCGTTAGTTTTCGTAACAGACGCTGTAGAGAGATTAAAGGCTCTTACCCTGTTGCCTTCAAACTTTGAGCGATCGTTGTTTGCCTTTGCTGTTTTCTCGGCAAGTTTCTTCTGCCTTTGAGGGCCTTTTCCAAAGAAAATGTAGTTGACAAAGGCGTATTCAAGTAAGGCCAAGAAGACAAACACAAAGCAGCCCATAAGATACATGTCAATGGCTTTAACATAGGGGATTTTAGGCAAAGTCTCTCGCAGGTGAGTGTTGATTGTTGTCATAGTCAGCACGGTTGTAATTCCTACACAAGGAAGAGAAGAACACGCGTCTTCAGTCCCCAAGCATACCAGCGAAAACTATGGAAAATATCTCACGGGTGAAAGGGAAAGCTAGATGAATTGTTGTTGCTATGATATTTCATTCAGGGGAGCAGCTAACAACAGACAGGTATTGTGACTTCATGGGTGCAGTGTAGCTGTACTGAGGAGCTCTTTTGTGAAGACAGAACCGATCTGCAGCAGGAAAGCCAACACGTTAATAGGTGTGGTCCTCCAGCACTGTGTCGCTCCACACAATGGACAGAAGCTTTCAGTAATTAGCAAAACTTTTTAGGGGCCTGAAGAGACAAAACCATGTGCATGTATTAAGGCAGAGTGTTCACACAGCTGGTGAGACTCCTCTTGTGCAGTTTTAAATTTCTAAGAGTGAAGCAGTTAGTTGAGATTGGTCCTGTGGGGCCCCCCTGTAGGAAGTAGATGGAGGAATACAGATGCCTTTCTACAGCAATTCATCCCATGTATTTCAGCCACCTATTTCAGGAATGGACGAGACAGATGAGGGATTTGAGATTACTAGTTTGGAGCAGTAGTCTAATCTTTACCTAGAAGGAAGTGAGATGAGCAGTGAGAGGCAGGGAGTGCATGTGTGGAAAGAAAAAGCGAAGCAGGGAGAGAAGCATTTTTATAGTGAGCAACTGGATACTAATAAAGTACCTAGAGAAATCTATAAGGTTTGCCAACCCCCCATTGATTTACCTAAGGATGGACAGAGCAGCTGAAAATATATTACAGAGCACTGTTTTGAAAAGCTGGTAAGAAGAGAAAATTTATCATCAGTCTGCTTAAATTCACAATAAACTGCAGGGTTTCTGTCTCTCCTGGTAGTTTTGTGGGAATCGCTTATCACAGCTGTCTGAAAACACTGATTTGTGTAATAAGTCCACCTTGGCAAAAGAGGAGAACTATTCTAATAGGTTCCTTCCATTAGTGTTTTCCCTGATTTCATAATTACACCATCAGTTTGCCTCTAAAATGCAGCCAGAACTAATAAAGAACAAGAGAAAATTGCTACCGCATTATAAAGCTCAGCTTCTTTCACTTGAAGAAACAGAAATAAAGACACTCCAACTCAAAATCAAACTGTCAGTGTGAACAACGTCACTCCAGGGAACTGTGTAAGTAGCCTGTGAGGTTTAGTAACAGATATTTTGTATGTTTAGTAGGTTAGAGTTTCCAGTGCTTTTCCTCTAAAACGTGAAACGAGCGTGTGCTGATGTCAGACGTCTCACGGCTTGAAATGCAGCAGAGACACGGAGAGCACAAGCTTATGTGAAAATTGTACTGGGGATAATTCACCCAGCTCTGTCTGCAGTGAAATGAGTCGAGCTGACACATTATTTCTACCTAAAGAAACTCTGACGACAAAGATGCTAGAAAACCTCCACACTGGGGCTGAGAAAGCTGGAGGACTGCAGCCAACACGATCACGTACCTGCTGCCAAAGGGATTTCTCTAACCTGAATTAGTTTCTTTCTTTGTAAGATTATCTGCTGTTGCTTCCCTAAAGGGGTTTCAAAAGTTACATAAGATCACACTGAGTTTTGTGTCTGAAATCCCACTGACTGAGTCCTTTTAATACACCTTTGGCATCTTGCAGATGCTGACCAAAGCCTAGGTCAACAAGGGACTTGAAGCATGCAGCACCTCCGAGGCAATCCTGGATGATAAGTTTTGGATGTAAACGCTTTACTCTCATCTGTGACAGGAGGACAAATACACTGACATCAGGCTGCAGCCTTTAACAACCTCCAAAAGCTACACTCAGTCTGAGATTTTTATGACCCACTCATTCTTAGCACATACCAAGGGCAACTCTTGCTGCTGATGCATCATAATTGATCCAGAATGACACCCATGACAGAATGGTGATCAGTATGGACGGCATGTAGGTTTGAAGGATGAAGTAGCCAATGTTTCTCTTCAACCTGAAGCTCAGGGAGAGTCTTGGGTAGGCACCTGCGTAGAAGAGGGGGAAAACAGTGTTATTTATACTGAAGAAAACACACTTGCAGATAGCTGTCGTCAGTTTCCGCAGAAACTAAAGCATGCACATTTTATGGGGCAGTATAACATCTGAGGAAGAGTAGAGTAGGGAAAACATCTTCACTGTATTGCTGGGTGGTGTTAAAGGAAGCTTTGCAGTGAATACAGAGATATCCAAGCCATTTGTGTTTGGGAAGAGGGACTTTTTCTAGACTGATGATCAGTTGGGTGAGCACCGGTTAGCTTTAGGTCTCAAGTAAAATGCTTATCCACACTCACACATTCCTGTGTAGTATATAGATAGAGACAATTAGTAACACATACACCTTTGCATTTACATGGAGGAGTTCATGAGGTGGCAATTCTTAAGTACATTTGAACTACAAGAAACATGCTACCTTTGCTGTCAAAAATAATTTGTAAGGAATCTCAGCGAGGAAAAGCCTTCACAACAGATCTTCTGATACCAGTTACAGCCAGGCAAAAGTTTTCTTCTTCCAAAAATACTTTAAGCAAAAACAACTTTGTAGAAAACACTAAATAGTTTAGGTTGGAAGAAACCTCAGAGATCCTCTAGTTCCAACCCCTCTGCCATAGGCAGGGACACCTCTCACTAGACCAGGTTACCCAGAAGTCCTTGATCACTTCCAGTGAGGTGGCATCCACAGCTTCTGCTCTACAAAATGTTCCAGTGCCTCACCATCCTCCCAGTGAGGAACTTCTTTCTAAGCTAATTCTGTATGAATGTGTACACATATATATATATATAGGATATGCTATGTCCTTTATACACATAGGAGATGCTAGATCGTATAAATATATATATAATGTGCTATATATATACAGGATATCATATATATGTATAGGATATACTATATTCAATATATATATGCTATATATATATCTATCTATATGCTATATTCTATATATATGTATAGGATGTGTATATATATATATAGGATTCAAGAATTGTTACAATTTGAGCAAATAAATAATGAAAACATTGATTAACCAAAACCTTTCATTATTCCAGTTCAAACTGGTGCATTTCAAACTCGGCGTTCATCTTACAAAATGTATTATATGTGTTTAGAGGTCTCAAACAGTGTGACTTCTTTCTCCAGGGCCAAGCAGATGACACTAAGGACAGCTGCAGAAGAAAGTGGTTGTCATTCACACATTATCTCCATGACTTCAGTGTGTGCACTACTAGTCTTAGACATGATGCTCGAATAGCTCATCTGGAAGCTCTAGTTATAGTCAACATCCTGAAAACGACATTTTTGAACATAACAAGGGCCCTGCTAGAAATCAGATCACATCCCACCCATTCTAATGCAAATTTGTGCAAGCTATGAAAGATTATATCTAGAAACAAATGAAGAAGGACAAACTTCCCTTTAAACTTCATTCCTGTGTTTGCAAATGAGCGCAAGGCGTTACATTTGCCCATACACAGCAGGAGGAGGGATTTCCTGAGAGAAAAAGACAAAGAAGGACTAGAGAGCTGCATATTTCTCTTGATCACACTCCCGACAGCTCGGTATACTTTGAGTCATATGACAGAAAAAGTGCCCCACCGTTTCCAGGCAGCAGAAGCATGCAGGCAGTACCAAACTTTGTGCAGCTACAGTTAACTGTTTCATCAAAGAATCTCAGAAGTTGGATGAAGAACTGTCTAGCAGATATATTCAGTTGCTTTGATGACTTTGATCAGAAACATCTTCTTTTCCAGGGTAAGATGACTTCTGGTTTCATCAAGAGAATTTTGATGGTGTCAGAGTAATGTATTTTGTCATGAGAACCAGAGGAAAGTTTCTACTTTCTAAATCAGTCAACATAATTTTCAGGAGAGAACTGTTTAGACTTTAGCTTGCTTTACATAATTTCCCAATTAATGTTTGAGTTAAAAAGACAACTTCTCTCTTTGAAACCATGCCTGGTTTTTTGCTAACAGAACTTAACTTTCTCATTTGAGCTTCTTATGAAACAGCTTCCACGGCCTCGTGCCTTCAGACTGCGCAGGTAAAACAGGGGAATACTCTGCCATTATAAAACACATTAAAAATGCATCAGACCAGATCACCTTTCTGCAGTGAGGGTAGCACATCAGTCAGAAATATTTATAAAACTAGGCTGAGGGAAATTATTTCATTTAATACACCCCCCACACAAAGGATTCTCTATAAACCTCTTTCTGTCCAAAAGTCCTGTCTGGGTCTAGGTGTCTGTTGAGTATCATTGATAGAGGTCTTGAGACTGGAGAGTCTCCCTTAACATACTGATTCTTTGACAAATAGCCTAAAGGATTTATTCAAGAAGGTTCAGTGGAACTGAATCCCTGAATCAAGGCCAACTTCTTGGGCTGCTCCAGTGCCAAGGACCCTATATGCACTGGGGAACCTCAGAGCAAGGAGAAAGCACTTTGATACTGACAAAGCAGGGGAAATCATGTGGCTGGAGGAGGTGTGTGAGGACAATGGAGAGATGTCTCCTGTGTGTCAGTAATATTCAGTAATGTTATTGGTTTGATTGGTAAAGATTGGTGAGAAGACTTACAGACATTTATCTTGAATGCTGACCATCATCCACTACCTCATGCTCACACCCATCTAATGAGATAATTACGAAAACCGGTGGGACCTACCCTTAAAGGTAGATTCTTTAGACAGATTTGCTCAAGGCCAGAGATGTCAGCTAAAGCTAGAACCCTAAGAACCACACTTAGAGCCAGGGCTGTTGGTGCTCTCTTCTGGCTCTAGTGCTGGAGCTGGATTGTAACAGAAAGATCCAGTTGCAAATCTGAAGGTGCAGCTCCTCTTGAGATGCCCTGTGACTTCTCGGACACCTGCCTGCAGCTGGTTGTTATGACCCAGCCCCCACATCTCTTTGATCAGCAGCTGGAAGACTGGGCCCCGTGTCACCTCAAAGAGTAGCTGATTAACTGACTCACTTGAACTGCGTGTGCCTGAGTTGGAGTTTAACTCCGATTACGTTTACGGGAGAGTCAGTTCATCTAGTCAGTCAAGTAAATGAAACTTAGAGAACTTTCTCCTTCTAAAACAGACTCCTATTGGTGTCTGTATTGACTAGTTCCCATCAGCTAGACACTCAAATTATTTTCCCCTCAAATCAGAGCAAGATGAATCCTAACCCTGCAAGTCTCTGGATAGGTTTAGAGGGTCTGTGGCTCCTGGGCAACGTACCCCAAAATCTTGCTGGCATTACAGCTACTTAGTGGAGTTGACACATCGTTCAGTTTCACACAGGTAAGTAGAACGTCATCCTATTTTGTGGTAATTTCCCAAGCTCAGATTTTACTGAGAGGCCTGTAAGCTCAGGAAAATTCAGAATAAATTGGTCTTTGTTATAGTTCAGGTTGAAATTGAAATGTGAATGACTGGTAGCCCTGTTTTTTCGTGCTATGCAGACAGACTTCTCCTTTAGGTAGCTGTCCCTGAGACTGCAAAGAAGTTTGTATTTCTTCCACCTGTGTTGCTTTCACAGATGACCTACAGGACTTGACTCCATCCATCCATCTCTGCTACAATACCTCACCTCCAGCAAACAGAGCAAAGGAGTCTGTGGGTTAAAAGGAAATGAAAGGAGCCTTCCTTATTTCCATCTCGTCTTCCGGAGGGCTAATACTCTGTGAAAGGGTAGGTCCTAACCTATCCTTTGTAACAACTGTAAGTCCAGACCTTTATTTAGAAGAAAGAACATTCCCATGTAATTTATTTCATAAGATTGATTTTTTCTGAGCTCAGCAATTACACTGTTACTTGCCTGATTGTGCTTGGACAATGATTTGTCAATTAAGAGACTCAGTGCATTTACAGATTAATTACTAGGAAATTCTAGTTGTTAGCATTCCATAAAAAATTGGGGTTTTGCCTAAAGAACCTTGTTGCTGTTCAAGGACCAGATTTGTTGCCCTTTCTCCCATCTCATATAACATGTTTATGTCTATTGGCTAATTTAAATAGTGCAGGAGTGCAATTAATTTGGTCTGAAGTATTTAACAACAGTATTGAGAATGCAGGCAGGAAAACAAATACGCAGTAAGTGAGCCCAAAATATCTCTCTTTCATATACTTGGGCACTTGGTAAAAAGTAATTACATGGTTCTGTTTCAAATATCATTAAAAGCTAGCAAGCTGAACTGGATATCTTGCTCCAAGACTAAATGAGTCTCTTGCTGTTTAACCCAAGTATGAACCAAGATAAGAGAGTTGGTTAGTTGCAGAATTATTATTTTAATATGTCCTGGGAAGGTTCATCAGCTAATTAGAAGTGTACTTTACAGATTGATCTTTCAGAATACAGCAAATAATTAATTTTCGAATCTTTTAAGACTAGTCTCATTTTATCTACAGGTTGGTAATCTGGCTCTGACTGCTCTGCATCTTGAAGCTCTTAGGTGGTGGATTACATAGCCCCATTCCTGCCCAGTTACTATTTCTGAAGAGCAAACATATAGTCACATACTTGTACTGATCTCTCAACTCACAGACCTCGGCCTGACACTCAGGTGTCTGCATGCAGGTATTTGCACGTGGATGGTGCAGAAGCTTTCAGTGCCAACCACAGAGATGAAGATCACAGCCAGATGACTCAGGGTGTGATTTAATTGCCTACACGGAGGTGTCTCATGGCATTTGAGAGGTATTAGGTTGTTGAAGAACAGAACTTAATACTAGTTGAGTAATTAATATTTGAGCACTCAATTGCTATACAAGACACGGACACTGAAACAGCAGTTTGACTGCTAAGCAGGGTGCTGTGCAGCATCTCAAGAGGCACCAGATACTTGTGTTTAGGCAACAGAATAGTTTCCTAAGAGCTACTCACTTGATATAATAGAGGTGTTCAAGAGCTGAATTGCTCTTTAGGCTCAACTGACAGCATAGATTTGATATAATTTGACTATGGGCTTAATTTAGTTACTGACTCATCGGCATCCAGTGCCATTTTAGATGTCTTACGTTAGCCTGCATGGCCTTCAGGTGGTGTTAGGATAGTCAAACCAGATTTTTTTTCTTCATAGCAATTTAAATACTACTTTCTCTTCTTTCCACCATAAATAAAGAGAACATTACTTAATCATTACTAATATTACTATTACTTTGCAGATACCTTCTAGACACTTGAAGAACTTTAATTCACAACAGATGTACTTGGTTTTTAAACTACATGATCATACCTGTTTTTCCAGCAATCTAAGGTACTCCATTTTCTAGACTTCCATTCATACTAATTTTACATAGACACTCTTCTACCCCTCCACAGATGTCTTGAAGAATAGCTACCCAAGATTACAAATACCAAGAGCAGTTCTTAGCAATGCGAGTTGAACTCCTTACAGGATGAATCACAGAATCATTCAGGTTGGAAAAGATCCTTGGGATCATCAACCCTACTCTACAATGTCACCCCTAAACCATATGCCCCCAACACCACATCTAAGCAACTTTTAAACTCATCTAGGGATGGTGACTCAACCACCACCCTGGGCAGCCCATTCCAGTGCCTGACCACTCTCTCCATGAAGAATTTTTTCCTGATGTCTAATGTAAAACTACCTTGCTGAAACTTGAAACCCTTTCCTCTGGTTCTGTCAGCAATTCCCTGTCAGAAGAGACCAGCACCAACATCTCTACAATGTCCTTTCAGATAGTCGTAAAGAGTGTTGAGGTCACCCCTCATCCTCCCCTTCCTCAAACTAAACAGCCCCAGCTGTCTCAATCTCTCCTCATAAGATTTATTCTCCAGGCCCTAACACCCACAATGAGCTTGGTTTTGTTTGTTTTCCAAAAAGGTGTTAGAAGCTCATGTTCAGCCAGAGATCAACAGCAACCCCTAGATTTCTATACACAGAATAATAACACTACCTAACCTGGTGCTGCCCATCCTGAATGTGGACAGGAAGAATAAGTTGTACAGAAGTTGTATTTTGCTCTCATGACTACTGACTTTTATACTTTCAGACCCAGTATGTTAATTTGCCAAGCTAATTGCCAAATGCTGTTCTTCAAGACCCATGCACTCCCTCCAGTATTCCTGCAGTCCCACACAGCTTCCTGTCGTTATATCCGGGGTTCTTCCCGTGCTTACTGTTGCTTCTCAGTAGTAGCTATGGGAACAGGTTTTTCTGTTTGCATAAGTTACACAAGATTAGACAGCACTGATCCTCATGGAGAAAAGGAGTAATAACTACTCCAAAAGCTGTTTATGGCTCTAAAGTCTTCTTTTGGTTTTATACAATCAAAGCACCCAAGCACTGAAATCTCTGAAATGTTCACTGACAGATCGCACGCAAAGAACTAATATGTTCCCTCGAGACTTCAGGAACCTCAGAGCCAAAAAAACCTCCAAACCAACAAACCCATGCCTCACTTACTTTCCACAAAAATGTAAAAAAACTGGACTTAATTACTAGAAGCAGAAGAAAGTAGGGTATTGAAAAGCAATCTGAAAGATTGTGCTGCCCAGGGGGTTTGTGGAGTGTCCTTTTCTGGAGACGTTTAAAACCTGCTGGAACATAGGAGGTTCCACATCAATATGAGAAGGAACTTCATGGTGAAGGTGACAGAGCGCTGGAAGGGGCTGCCCAGGGGAGTAGTGGAGTCTCCTTCACTGGAGATATTTAAAACCTGCCTGGATGTGTTCCTGTGTGACTTGGTCTGCGTGATCCTGCTGTGGTGGCAGGACTGGACTAGATGATCTTTCGAGGTCCCTTCCGATCCCTAATGATTCTATGATTCTCTGACTGTATCCTTCAGATTTGCCAGCGTGCTTCAGAGTTAGAATTAAAGGTGTGGTTTTGAGAAACAAACGTGACGTTTCCCCTTGCCACAAGATTTCAAATTATTCTTGTGTTTGATTATTAATTGAACACTTTCATAATGTCCTGTGCCAAAATAACACCAAAACCCGTACTGAATCTTCATCAGTGGCAAAAACTAGACGAGGCAGAAAAAGGTACGTGGAGTGATCTGCTCTCTGTGACTATCTCATCCTAGGCCCTAATGTCAAGCTGTCTTAAACTCTGTAGCATGAGGCTTTTTCACTCCTTCCACAAGTTGCTTTGCCAGAACTGTTATGAATCTGAAAATCTGGTGAGTCATAAAAAAGCCTATTTCTCATTTTCATTCTTTCATATGAGTTTCACAGCACGTTGTATTTCTCTTTTTTTTTGAGAAGTTAGCAAATCTCTCTCATGTTTAAATTACCAAATCATGCCAGTACCAAAACATTTCTTGCTGAACTAAAAGGTGGCTTCGAACTGTCATAAAAAAATTCCCACGTAAGTTGTCTGTATTCTCATCACTGTCCAAAAGAGCCATTTGACAAAAGCTTATCCAGCCCCGTGGCAGAGCAGGCAAGCCCTGGCTGCTCAACATGGTGCTGGCTGCAGAATGGAAGCATCCAAGACTACAGTATCTCTTTCTCCACAAGGACAAAGCCCATCCAGTCACAATGATACACAAGTGCAGCAGCTGCTGGGAAACCCCTTCATGTTAATTTCAATCCCAGCACTATTTCCATTTTGTTCTGAAATACAACTTGTGTTTCTGTGCACTTTGAAACAGATGCCGTGTCCAACCAGTGGATGAAGTGATGCTTGCAGTGGAAACAGAGCTGTGTTTCATTTCCTCCAGTGACAAGAGGAGAACCTCTCTTGATTACATCTTCAAGGAAACAATGAGGAAAACCAGGGATCTAATTTTAGCACCTTAACAATGATGACAAAAGCACTGGCTGTGTAGAGCTATGCATGGCTATGTACCCAAATCAGAACAGGAAAGACAGTATGTACCCTATGCAACAGCAAAGCAAGCAGTCACTGAAAAGTTGCAGGGAGATGCTCATAAAAACAGTGGCTTTTTGACCTAGTATGTCAAAACATACTTACAGACAATCAGTAACCCTGCAGGCTACTTCTAAACTCATGATTCAGAGGTGAATGACTTCATATTTATTTAGATCATAGATACTTAGGTGTCTGGTGAAGTATTACACACACACAAAAAACAAACAAGAAATGATAATTTATCATCGCCAGCCTCCAGGCTTCAAGTAAGTAATTTCTCTAGACAAGCACACAACATGTAATTGTTATCAATAATTATTAACTATGATTAATAAACCAGCAATTGACAGAAACAAGTAAATTAAACACTTAACAGACAAACGGGGTTACTTGCCTGTGGCAAAGACAACATTCTTTGACACCAGTCTGTACTCCACGATAGAGAACTGAGGAAGCTCAATCCTCTCCACGCCAGTGACTGCATTGTCTCCACCTCTCCAGTAGAACTCTATGTCATCTGTAGTGTAACCATCTGCAGGCAAAGCAGGGGAACACGTCAGAAATAACAGCAGCCTCAAATGTAGCTTCAAAGGGAGCACAGGTGGTTTGTTGTTTGAGACAAAGAAGATAAGTATTTGTTCTGTATGCCCGTGGGAAGTGTCCTGAGAAGCTGTGCCACTGCAGTCTGCCCAGGAATCTGAGTCAAAATACTCCATTTAATTTTAATTTGTTTAAATTACTTCAGTAAATCTCACACAGGGATTACACACCTCAGTGAGACAGAAAATGCTACCCAATAGTCTGCAAAATTGTAGATTAGCATGATTTAAGACACCTCATGCATCTAGCACTGAAACTGAGTGTATATTTGTTCTGATAATCACCAGAAGAAGGTGGATTATTCAGTGAATACAGACAAGCATAATTGGGACAGATCTTTTCGTCTCTCACTAAAGACTGTGAGTTGCAGCAGTTCCACAAGCTCCTATAGTGGAGGAATAGAGATGAATTTAGATGTTTTCTGTACATGGCCCACAATCTCCATCCAGTAGTGCAAATGGAACAGGAACTCTTGAACTGCAAATGTTCATCTCGTTATCGCAATCCTTGCACGTGACTAGGTGGAAGAAAGAATCTGATTCTGCTTGACACGCAATTGCAAATCTGAAATGGGGCTGATCTGAAGGCCCGGGGGGGTCCTGCAGCAAGACCATCCATGCATAATAAAGTACTGAAAGAGAGTGGTACCATAATGTTTGCTCTTGTAAAAATCGATCTGATTCAAATATAAACATTCGTTCTCTTGTGTTGAAAACAAACATCCAGTTACTGCCCCTTCCAAGACAGGATGGAGCAACAAATTACTTAGTTCTGTCCTAAACTTGTTTTTCTAGAAACAACCTCTTTCACTATTTTAAAAAGTCATGTACACATGCAAACAAAAAATCCAAAGGGTGACACTAAATGATAACCAGTGCGTGTAGGAATCAGAATAATCAGTACAAAATGCTAGGAAAGGAGAACTGCTCCACATCTGAAGTAGGATTCTCACGTATTTTCTTATGTACATACAGCTTTCTATTTCCAGAGTACAGTTCTGCTCATCTAGTGGGTATCTTCTCAAGTCCATCATACAAGCTGCAGTGGTTGTGATTCTGAAATACAAACATCAGACAGAATTACTGTACAGACAGCAGTCCAGGGTTTGTTGTTGTGTGTGTTTCAAAGTGAGGGCTCTCTGAAGAACAGCTTACACTAACTGAGGATCTGGTCCTGAGTTTATGCTGCAACGGGTGTCAGCTGGAACATAGGAGGTTCCATATAAATATGAGAAGGAACTTCTTCCCAGTGAGGGTGATGGAGCACTGGAACAGGCTGCCCAGTGGTGTCTCCTTCTCTGGAGATGTTTAAAATCCGTCTGGGTATGTTCCTGTGCAACTTGGTCTACGTGGTCCTGCTGTGGTGGGGGCATTGGAAGGGACCTAGAAAGGTCCAGTTGGCCTAGATGATCTTTCCAGGTCCCTTCCAAACCACAATGTTCTGTGATTCTGTGAAATTGTTAGTGCTGAGTGAATGACTGATTCCTTGGCTTTGTGGCAGCTCTAGAAAACAACCTGACATGTTGAAAAAATGTTTTAAGTCTGGCCAAACGCTTTGTTTCAGAGCTGTTTACTTCTCTAGTTTTCACAATTAAAGAGGATTTTGTAATGAAGTGCCATCCTGAATTTTAAATTTTCCCCCCAGATGACACTGTCCACTTTTATTTCTCAGAGATGCAGGCAATTTAACATGCTGAGGATGAATTTTACTGTTGATGACTCTGCATTTTTTCATTGAGCTCTTGTATATCAAGAGTGTCAACGATACACATGCACAACCAAAAGAATAGCATTAACAGCTTCAAACAGCACTGGCACTTTATTTTTACAGTGAGGGATTTATTACTTGCACTAACGTTTAGGCAGTTATAACCATATGCTCGTGATTAATCTTGAGCGAGTGTCAGTGTTTCGCTGAATCACAGCCTTCATCAAGAGTGTGTACGTTATCATGCATAATGTTCTTCATAATGGCTTCATATCAATTTCATATTTAAATTCTCTTCTGGGCCTGGCTCGGTCTATTTCTTACTGATCCTTTTCCGATACAAACAAGAAATGGGCTTTGTGCACAGATGGTTCCTATAGAAATAATAAGGGGATAATCTAGTGTAATAGAGCCTTAAACGTACCTCTAAAAGATGGAACTCTTCATGCTGGTGTTTTGTCCATGTTTGCTCCAGTTTGAATCTTTCTTTTCAGTATCTTAACCCTCTAAAAATAGTCTTCTAATCTGGTAACTACTTTAAAATTCAAGGGCAGCATTTCATAGAATCATAGAATCATTAGGGATTGGAAGAGACCTTGAAAGATCATCCATTTCAAGAGGGGAAAAGTAGTTTGGTGCCTTTCTTCACCTGTTCCACACTACACAAAACCTGTGTGGCTTTCATGAATACCTTATCCACTCTCCAGAAAAGGAAAGAAGGCTTATCTTTAGCATATAGGTTATGACTGATGGACAACCACGTGCAAAGCAAGTAAGGCCATTATGACTATCTCAAAGGACGAGAGGCCACCCAACCCCTACCATTCTATGATTCTGCTCTGAGTCAGAAGCTGCTTTTGCAATATTACAATTTCTTTGCACAGCAAGAGACAGTTGTATGTGCAAAAGGCCGTGGATAAGCTAGGATCAGAAAAAGCTCAAGGATCTGCTGCTCAGAGTGTCATCTCAGTTATGTTCCTACCAGCAGGCAGTGAGAAGGGCACACACTGATCTCTGTCCTTCCCAATGTTATCTATACCATGATCAAACCATGATCACTCTGCATACCCTCTCAATACCCTTATGGCAGTCTCACATGTTTTCAGGTACCAAGCACCATCACAGGACAATACTTACACCAACCCTCCTTCAGCTGCTTGCTGTTCCTCTGCTAACACATCTCCCAGCGGTTGAAACAGTTTACAAACAGCGGTCCTTTAGCTGCTCTGCAGTTTGGAAGAGTGTCTTCTCAGCAGTCAGCATTTGCAAGTGCCCTTCTGGACCCTCAAGCAAGGTGCTAGACACTGGGCTACTTATTATGGAGATGAATGTCTCCTCAATACTATGACTCCCAGCAGTCCTAGCAAAGCATATAAAACTAGGACTAACACAGGTTCTTCGAGAAGAACGCTCAGTCTTAAAACTGTGATGACTGATGAACAAGGTAGGTCTTAGCAGTGACCAGCTTTACAAAGCCACACTGACTGTGCAATCAAATTATTATTCTCCTGAGTCAAGTGGTAACTGTGCTCAAAGTAAACCAAGCAGGAGCACTTGGGCATTGCTGCTAGGGACCATTTGTGCTATGCTTCAGTACAATCCTCTATACTGACCTAGGTCTCCTTTAAGATCTACATGAGCCAAGTTGATGCATGAGGTAGTGTGGAACCAGGATCTATTTTAAAGCTAATTTATGCTAAAGAAACTTTAACAAGTACTGTGCCACTAAATGCCAGCTGTACAGAACACATGCACTTCCAAATTATTAATTTTTCAGAATTATTAAACATGATGCAGTTGGCAAACTTGCCTTAAACTAATTGCCTTATGACTTCTTAAGGCATGTATTTTTATTTTGGCCTGTTCATGCACCACGTGAGCTGGCTCTGTAGCACAAGTTCCAGCACCAGAAATTGCATGCTCCTGCTCAAGTAACTTTTTACACTATATTAAAGTGTTTTAACTTCAGAAATGCCTACTAAAAACCAAATTATACACAGACTTACTCCATTTACTAAAGTAAGTTGAGTGCTTAGCAGCTCCTTCAGAAGGAACATTCCAGCAACCAAATTTAACCTGCACAAATGCTCATGGAAATCTGAAGTTAATTGCTTAGGCTTGTGCAGGTTTATTTTTTATGGGATGGAATGCTGCCTGACACAGCAGGACAACCAGGTTTCAAGAACTCATCATCACAGCAGTGACACAGAGACAATTAGGAGCCAGACAAAGATAAAGCGATACGCACATACACATACATTTTGGGTGAAAGCAATACCCAAAAGAAATGTTTTTAATTGCTTCGAATTTCCTACGACAGTTCTTTCACCCTGGAAAAAGATCCTCTCATCTTGCTGTGCTACTTTACTGCCAGGCTGACTGCCTGTGATTATGGTGCTTCTACTGCATAGGGACCCCATCTGGGAGGTGCTTCTGACAGAAGGGTAGTTTGTCCCATAGAAGTCTGCAAAATAAATCAGTCTGAGCAACACAAATGACTTGTTTTGTGATCGTGTTACAGTTCTGGTGGATAATTTGATCCTTTTTTAATCCAAAAAAAAAAAAGTGTGGTTGCCTTGTCTGACTGATCACAACTAACCATTTCACCTTGCAAATATCCATCGTGTTTAATAGCTGGGTGATAACTACGTAAGGATTTTCAGATAAAACACATCTCTTCCTCCGTGCTATTTATTTATAACGTTTAGCATTGTACTGCCTGAGAACAAGAGGTCTATATATTGCAGACATGAGCAGTCCTAAAACTACTGTTGGATCTACTGTCTATTATTTTTTGGTCCAGAACAAAAAAGCTGTTGGATCATCACACATCTGGCACATCGTTCTGAACAAGGTGGAAGAGCAGTTAGTATTGTGCCCATAGTAAAACATTCCTCAGAAACAAAGTGAACTTCAAAAAAGTCGCCTCGTATTCTTCTACTCGCAAAGATTTTTGCTGAGGCAGCAAACTACTTCCTCTGAAGTAGATATAAACCTTGGCAAAGTGAAGGTCAAGTCTTTTAAAACTGTGATAAATTCTACATTGTTCATAAGAGAGAGCACAGAGCCTGTGTGGCCTCAGGGTCTCTTTCTTACATATTTTTTCTGAGGAATTGCTTTGCTGTGTGGATGTTCTATAATCAGTTGCAGTCCTCCAAATTTCCCCCCATTATTCTCAGTGGCTCTGTGTTTCACGGCACAGAGTCTGCTCTCAGGCCACAGGATCACTCGTTGCCTCCAGACTGCAGCTTGAGGCCAATGCCATCAGGATACTCTGAAGCCAACACCACAAGAAGATCGGCTAGTGGCAGAGCAGCACTAAGTGCCAGCCCTTAAATCAAGCTCCGATATTTTCTTCTACCTTTTCTTTGTCAATGTGTAATTTCAAATAGTTATCCTTCATTAAGCAATGCAGTTGCTTCACACCATGGATGTATGACCTGGGATATGGTGTGCCTTCAGAGGAAGGGGAATGGAAGGTGTTATGAGCCACTAGTGAAATCCCTGCTAAGAAAGTACTACAACTGAAATGGGATCTGCTTGTGGACATTTGCTTTTAGCAGAAGAGGAAGGTAACTTACCCAAATGTACTCCTTTTGGACAGCTAATCCTCACCTGAGGTGCCTTCCAATCCCTAATAATTCTATGATTCCATGAATGACTCCAAATATGTTTTAGAGTGTGACAGAAAGTCTTACTGTCACGAGAGCTCTAACATCCATAACTTTTTTATTACACTGCTCCTAGGGATGGTTCTTCCCATAAATGAAACAAAAATACCTTGCACCTTTTTTTGACTGGTGGAAAGAATCCTAAGCCTGTTAGGTTCCATTCTGGGTCAACAGCTTGTGATGTGAAGGCCTCCTTTTGCAATAAACAGTTAATTTTAGAGACAATATTTTGTAAACATCCTAAACTTTTAAAAGGTTTCCTAACAGGCTGTGTCTAATTTTTGTTTAGGAAGATTAATTCATTTTAGTTCATGTATCATATGTAATACAAGTTAAAGATGTGAGGGGCCAAGAAAGTCAGGTTAAAAGTTTAGCTGTTGCTAGAAAACAAAAGCAGATAAAATAATGACACTAGACCTAAAATCCAC
Organism: Rhinopomastus cyanomelas; assembly: GCA_013400115.1. Lineage (NCBI taxonomy): Eukaryota > Metazoa > Chordata > Aves > Bucerotiformes > Rhinopomastidae > Rhinopomastus > Rhinopomastus cyanomelas. The sequence goes on from VXBP01010266.1 coordinate 2,410,438, forward strand.
CTGCACCACTTTTCAGATCTCAATTCCTTCTTACATGAGGGATTCTTTGTCCTGTGCCACCTATGTGCCTTAATCTCCACGATTAAAATACAAGAAAGTTCTAATTGTGGAAATGGGTTTCCACTGGCAAACACTTGTTTTCCTGGTACTTTAAAACACTGAGGCAAAAGGATTAACCTGTCCAAAGAAAGCAACTTCTTGATAGTACTGAGTCTTCCATTAAGATTTTTGCCAGGGTAGCTAAGTTTATTGAGGAAAGGATTTTTCAGTATTGCTAACCATATAAACAGACAGAAAGAACAAAATCTATAAAGTCAAGGCTAAAATATGTAGAAAGTAGGGTAATGTATGCTCATGATAGTCCTCAGCTTTAAAATATAATAATCACAGTGCTGATCCCTACTTGAAGAAATCACTGAAGGTACCCACAGTGATGGTCTTAACTGTGTCTGACTCTATTCCAACAGGGCTTTGCTTTACTGACTGCAGTCACATCGAGACACAACGTAAGCACCCACATTCAATCTTACCTCCTGTATTTTGGACACAATTTCCACGTTTACAATTAGTGTGTGCCTTTCTGCTTCCTATAGCCAGTGGCCTTTCCAGATATGGTGACTCTACAGAAGCAGATAAAACCTGACTGAAGGTGCTTCTGGCAAAATTAAGAAACATCCAGTGTGTCATTTGTTTTCTACAGGCATCTTTCAGAGTTACAGGGAAGGTTACATAATACACTACCCAACGTTTGTAATAACCTTGCACCAGGAAGCAAATATCAGCGACACAAAGCGACAGTGATGAAACACAGACCTGAGGCCATAGAGCACCGTCCCATCCGGGTGAAGGCGAATCATTCGATTCTTCACGGTAACGCCATGCACAAACGATTTCTTGTCGTTTAAGAAGTACGTGTCAGGCACCCAGAGCTGATCTGCCACTCGATTGTCGAGCGTGAGGTTGAGGGGTATGCCAGCATAAGCCAGCCTCTTATCTCTCCAGTACTGCTGAAAGTACATGGTCAAAGTGTAATCCTGGTGGGGAAAAAAACCAGCAGTCAGTCAACACTTGGTGGAATAAATTCTTCTCCCTGTCACTAGCTTATTTTGCTGTTGGCTTCATTTCATTTGAAATATTTTTTGGGGAAAAAAAAAAAGCTCCATATTACCCTCAACTATTCCTATCACTTATTATATAGTTCTAAAAATTCAAGTATCACTCTAGTCTGAGGCAGCATTTCCAATTTTGAGAAATTCAGCTAGCGTGGCTATCTTTTGTTTTGTTCCTCCTTTTATTTCATGTGGTTCCCCTGGCAACGACACAGAATTATGACTTTGTGGAATGATAAACAAGTTAATAGGTAAATACTGCCATCTTCCCCATTTTTACAAATGATAGATGAGTGGAAGAACATTCAAAGGCTTTTGAAGCACTATGCAAATTTCTGTCTGAGGAATGAGCTGCAAAGATGTTTATGCCTGTGCCTTTGTGCCAGACTGCATCTTGCAGTGGTGTGAAGATTTTCTCATCAACAGGCTACAGTAGTACTTGGAAGAAGAGTAAATTGTAGTAAAGTCCCACTAATGCTAATGTTCAGTTTTCATCATTTTGTTAATTAAGGTTCATGGTTTCTGTGATCTCTAACATAAAAGACAGAGCATGGATACAGAAGCCTAAAAATATCCATTTTAATATCTTCATTACAAAGTTCACTAACCTCACTTGGTCATGTCTTAGCAACACTGCAGTGAAACACTGAAAATCTTAGACAACAGGTCTCATTATAGAATCACACTGAATCACAGGACATCAGGGATTGGAAGGGACCTCGAAAGATCATCTAGTTCAATCCCCACACCACAGCAGGATCACCTAGACCAAGTCACACAGGAACACTTCCAGGTGGGTTTTAAACATCTCCAGAGAGGGAGACTCCACAATCTCCCTGGGCAGCCCCTTCCAGTGCTCTGTCAGCCTCACCACGAAGAAGTTCCTTCTCAGATTGATGTAGAACCTCCTCTGTTCTAGCTCACATCCATTGCCCCATGTCCTATCATTGGATGACACTGAGAAGAGCCTGGCTCCATCCTCCTGACACCATCCTTGACATATTTCTAAGCATTTGTGAGGTCACCCTTCAGTCTCCTTTTCTCCATTCATCATCTTCAGAGTAAAACAAAAATTATAAAACTCTAAGAACACATTAAGTGCCAGTAAAATTGAAAAAAATTAAACCCACATAAAATACCATTTCCTGTTAGAGAATAAAAAGCTTTGCCTTTTTTCCCTTTATGACTTTAAACATTTTCATTATTAGAAGGCTTATTTCCATGCATGAAATACAGAAGTGTGAGCACACATATATAAGAAAACAGTATTTTCTCATATATGGAAGCGAATGTTTAGAATTAATGAGACTTCTGTTGCTAAGCGTGATAATGCTAGCACATTTGACAGAGGAAAAAAAGGAGACCATAAGTACAGGCCATTAAACTCTGATTTTCAAATTAGAGAAGTGCTCTAAATCATAAAACTCTTCACGAAACTCTTCACAAAACACCGAGAAATTTATGCCATCTCCAAACACATTTAAATATTTAGCAGCAGGTGTGCCAGCCACAGGATACCTGCATTTGCATCTGGTTCTACAAGCTGGTGATGCAAAACCCCTCAGGCTTGCTGCTCGTTTGGGAATAGGATGCTCAGGCTTTCTAAGTACTGGTAATGGAAACGTTCTAGTCTCGCAAGGTTTTCATGTGGAGCAACCCCATTTCAGGCACTGATCCTGCCCTGCTTCCCTCGAGCCCTACAGCTTTTCCTTGAAATCAAATGAGATTTGAGAGTCCCTTTCACATTCAGAGGCTTTGCATTTTTTATTCAGTGAATCACCCTCTTTAATGAGGGAGTGGCTATAGCTTTAAGAAATCAAATCTAATTGCTTAGAAAAATAAATCATTATAGATATCACGGACAAGCTGTTCCCATTGTAGGAAACTAATAGGAGACCTTTGAAAACAAAAAGGCTCAGTGACAGGAGAAAGGAGCTTGTGTGGAACTGCCTGGAAGGAAGCTCATTCCTCAAAACTCAAATGTGACATGACTGCTCAGGAGAACACGCTCTGACCTTTGTGTCGAACCTTTCCGCAGTGGAACTACGGTCCCTAAGCATTGGTGAACGAGGTAGATGCTACACTGAATGCTCACACCTTGCTCCCATTAGCACGCCAGGAAGACCACATCTCTCCTTGTCTTCCCTGCAACCAGTTTTCTAACACTGATTCATGAGAACAAATATCTTCCACCAGCTGTGTTCTGAGCTAATTGAAGTTTGTTCCTATTAACGTGCAGAATTTGCTGTGTAGCTGGCTTCTCTAATACTTTGCACACGAATGCCAAAGGTGTGGACACATCAGCAGCACATCACTGAGTGCAAAGGCACAGTGCATGCACAACATGATGCTAAACAGGCATTAAAAACTGGGGTGGGGTGGCAGCGTGCAGCACTGAAAGAAGTGAACTGGTTAGCACCAAAATGTAGGAGGAACAGCACATCTGAACAGAAGAGAGTGTTAGACTAGCCTCCTTTTCCTTTGGTTTGAGATAAAATACATGTTAAGGGCTAACAAACGGAGTGATTTGAATAATGGAACCATAGAATCATAGGATTGCAAAGGATTTCCATCTAGTCCAACCGCCCTGCAACAAGCAGGACGGCGTTCACTAGAACAGATTGCCCAGAGCCCCATCAAGTTAGCCAGCTAATTAACACATATCTAACAATACAAGCAGTAATTGCAATTCTGTATTTTTCATAACAAAACGTACTGTGGCACAGAAAAATGTTTATAAATTACCCACAGCAACAGCCACATCCTCTAAGGCACAGATTTCATTAGTACTTTCTCAACTAGCACTAACTTCTTAATTAATGCTTAAATAAAACCCACTTATCTGCATGTAGGCTAACGTATGTGACTATATTTGCATGTTTTGAAAACAATGATCGTGGAATCACAGAATCACAGAACATCAGGGATTGGAAGGGACCTCAAAGATCATCTAGTCCAATCCCCCTGACACAGCAGGATCACCTAGACCAGGTCGCACAGGAACACATCCAGGTGGGTTTTAAATGTCTCCAGAGAAGGAGACTCCACAACCTCCCTGGGAAGCCTGTTCCAGTGCTCTGTCACCCTCACTATTATACCTCAAAAAAGTATTTAAATAAAAACCCAGCATTACTGCACGTGAAACAAGAGCTCATTCCCAGTTCTGCTCTTGGTATCTACTATGGAAAACATTCAAGCAGCACATTCTTCACTGGCAATGCACTAGCCAGATGCACTGACACATTTGCCTAACTCCACTCTCTGCCCTTTGAACAAGAAACAGAGTGGCTCAGAAAGCACAGGTGCTACCACACGTCTGGAAGGATCACCGTACATTTGTGCTCTGCCAGCCTCACCTGCTCTGAAGGTGGTGAAACAGAAAGAATCAACATGAACTGTGCTTGTTCACCGTAACACTTCTTCCAATCACACCAAAGCAAAAAGCAGGAGCAAAATCATATTAGACCTGCACCAAGACTACTGGTTGCGTGAGGACCGATAAAATGAGCTTAGGGTGACTCTGCCACAGTCACCACCAGCAGAAACAAAGCTTTTAAAAACCCATAAGGATGTCAGATCTCATGCTCTGATTAATGAATTTCCTAGGCTTTCAACCCATGAGGACATTTTTGTCTTTTCTGTAGTTCAAAGGAAAATGCAAAAATGTTTGAAGTGTGGACTGGAAACAATGCACTAGGTATTTGTCAGGTAAAAAAGAATATGGACTTGGTAAGTAGACTACAAAGTTTATTAAGGGACACTCTCCTCCAGGGCAGTTTATTATGACTACCTGTGATACAGAGGTCAAGAGGGTAGATGTCTAAAGCTGAAAGAGATTAATCCCACTACAGCTCCTGTATTAGGTTGCTATTATACGTCAAAGATGACACAGAGCTGCCAGCTTTAGGAAATTCTAGCTACTGCACAAAGCAGCAATTTTCTCAGCAGCAAAGACCTCCATAAATCTTACTTTTGTTTCCCCATACAACATCACACCACATTCAAAGCTCCCCTTTCCACTCTCCAGCTCCTCACAGCAATAGACACTTCAGGTAACAAAATCATTCAAAGCTCTGGCAGAAGGACAAACACAAGTACAGGAGAAACGCTCTCAAAACAGGAAAAGGTTGCCTGCACAGGCAACTTGAGCTTTCTTTTGTGTATTCAAAGACCACACAACATCCTACAGGGATAATGAACGATGATAAACATCCTTGACTTCCTAGCACGGCAACAATGTCACTAATGTAAAGAAAGACGCACTGAAAGGCGGGCTGGTGTTTTTCAACACAGTGTTCCTTGGGGAACAAAACAAAGCAAAGCAAAACAAAACCAAAATCACAAAAGACAACAACTGCAGTAGCAGACAATCCTTGGGAAGGAATTCAGATGCAGCAGTAAAAAACACGATAGGATTTTAACGTATCTATGCTCTTTGAGGGTAATATCTGCGACTGCAAAACAACTGAAGCGAGAACTTCAGAGATTCACAAACCCTGTATGTGCTCACCATGCTCATTCAGCAAGGCCTGGACAGGCTGGAGAGCTAGGCTGAGAAAAGTTTAATGAAGGGCAAGTGTTCTTGCATCTGGGCAAGAACAACCCCAGTATAGCCTGGGGACTGACCTGTTAGAGAGCAGTTTAGGAGAAAGGGACCTGGGGTCCTGGTGGACAGCAGGATGACTATGAGCCAGTATTGTGCTCTTGTGGCCAAACAGCATCTTGGGGCGGATCAGAAGGGGGGTGGTTAGCAGATCAAGAGAGGTTCTTCTCCCCCTCTACTTTGCCCTGGTGAGACCACATCTGGAGTATTGTGTCCAGTTCTGGGCTCCTCAGTTCAAGAGGGATGTGGAGCAGCTGGAGATAGTCCAGTGGAGGGCAACGAGGATGATGAAAGAGGTGGAGCANGATCTTTCGAGGTCCCTTCCAGTCCCTAATGATTCTATGATTTTCTACATTGTATTTTTATCACCGTAGATTGAACTAACCACACAGGAAGCACCACTACGAATGAACTACACGGCCACTTAAGACAGTCAGAATGTCCTGCATTATTCTACTGTACGATACCCAACGCACTGGCTCTAGGACTAATGAACAATAAATACTAATATGCTGTAATGCTAAAAGCAAACAGTCATTTCTTTTCTATTACAGGGCTTGTTATCTGTAGCTTTTTTCTGCTGCACTCAATGAAACGGATAGAAGAATTGAAAAATACAGTTTGCTCATCAAAATAAAATTAACATTATAGCAGCAATAATGCTCTAAAATTTACTCCTGCTATTAAGTCTCCCTGTGTTATGTATCAAGGATGTTAAAGTTTCCCATTAGCTGTGAATGTCGTGTTTCTTCAAAGTGACTGGTAGAGAGAACAATAGAATTAATAACAATGATGGAATAATTATACTGCAGCAGGTTAGCTGAAGAAATTATTCATGCAAAATAAATAAATGTATTGAAAATTCCTGGAATTGTTGAAAACATTCAAATTGTTGAAAAAAATTATGTGGAAAAGAACTATTCTACCACTTGGGAAGTAAATTCGCAAGTAAATTAGTTGGATGCAAACTCACATCTTTGTCTTCTTGAGCAACAAACAAATGCGATTACTACTTTTCAGGTCCCTTCCAATCCCTAATGTTCTGTGATTCTGTGACTACCATCAGCTTTTTGATTACCTACTTTTGATGAGTTAATAAATACTCTTTCAGTGGAGGGAAAGATCTATTGAAAATCCATGCTTTAATCTCTGCATAGCTTCAAGGTCCCTTCCATCACCTTGCACATAATTTCAAGAATTAGAAACGTCTGCTGTGTGAGCTATTACTGAAGCACTGATGATTGAGTTACATTCTCATGAATAAGCCAAAAGTGAGTTACAAAGCCAAACTCATGAATTTTATGATTTGACAAAACAGCTGTAAGGCTCTTCTCCTACCACACACCGAAGAAACCTGAGAAATACATTCCTGCAAACCTTAATTGACAGAGCTAAATATGAATTCAGCGAAGATCTGCTCCAAAAGACTAACTTTAGGAAGCTAGAATTTACCACCAGTACTGTTCATTTGTGTGTGACAATCACCTAAACATTTTTCTCACCTTTCACAGTTTTCTAAAAGCTTCAGCAACTGTCAAATTAAAGAAGAATTTTATTAAATAAAAAAATATTATATTTTACTGGTTGACACTTTGATTTGCCCAATGTCTTAAACCATTACTTATTTAATTACAATCATAGAATTGTTTCAGTTGAAAAGATCTTTATTTTAGTGGAGAAAATCATTAGAGTTCTGCACTTTTTAATAAGATGCCAGATACTACACAACTTGATCCAGGTGGTGCTGCTGTGGCAGGGGGACTGGACTACACTGTCTTTCAAGGTCTCTTCCAAACCATAATGTTCTGTGATTCTGTGATGAGAACCTCTCTGATGTTAGATACGGCTCATGAGCAGCCTAAGTGAAGGACATGTGCACACACACATCCACTCTACTCCACCGAAGCACCTTGTTCTAATGTTTCTTGGTCTACCTGCTGTAATAGGACAGATTTATAGTGAAGACTCATCCACCTATAAGTTCCTGACTTGAGATTCTCTCTGACACCACTTAAAACACCTGCAATGGTGACAGGTAGAAAACATGGCACATATCTTCCCAAGATGTGGCTAAAATACTTTTCTATTAAGATAATGATATGCTAAATATTAATACTACTAAAGGAGCTCAATTATACTCTGATTTCACAGTGTTCTTTGTGAACATCCATGCTGTCATGACACCTTTTGAAACAACTTCTTGTTTTTGCTCTTCCACTGGAACACACAAGGATGTTTTAGAAATAGATCTAAGGAAATACAAGAATCAACAAGAGCCCACTTGGTGCTAGAAACCAAGTTCTCCAAATGAATGCATTACTACATGTGTCTTTTCTCCCCTCTCATACCCTTTGGCAAAAGAGCCATATCCACTGCAACCACAGTGCCTTCTTCAAAGAGCCAGCCCCTCACTGAACATCTCTGGGTGCTCTCAGGAGGGTTGCCATACCAACCAATACTCAGCTGTCTGCAGGCAATGAAAACACTGTTGACATAGCAACCGGACAAAGCAGCTTCTCCCCAGCGTTTCTTGGACATGTGGTGGTCACTGCAACAGAAGAGAAGCCTCTCAACAGGAATGAAAGGGGTGGCCAGGCACCCTTGGTGGGTACTGCCCCAGAGCATCTTCCTGCCATGTACACAGAAGCTTACTCTTCAAAGGCTAAGAATTGCTTCTCTTTCTCTGTGTTCCTCTGTCCACAACAAACGGATGGAGTTGATTTCCCACTCTTGGGGTGCTCTCCTGTGTGAACATCAGACAATACCAGCTGACAGGGAAGCAAGGTGCAGAATACTTAAATATTCCTGCTCTGATTCAGAGGTAGCATGTGTTTTACAACACCACAGGCTCCTCAGTAATCAGGAGTTTCTATTCCCAAAGGACTGATCAAAGAAAAATCAACACAGACCTTTACTCCTCAAGGGTATCACACTGTCTGATCTGCTGACAGAAAGCTACTTAAAAGAGCCATGGTCTGGTCACTGCACTCCTGAAATATCTGTCCAGAAATTGTGTGGCAAAAGGCAATAAAAATTCACCTCATGATGGACAGAAAGAACATAAAAATCACTATTTGATGGAGCCCTCCTAACAAAGAGGGATAGAAATGTCAGATGTTTAGATGCTGCACTTGAAAACACTAGAAGAGATCAAGTCAGGACAAAACCCCATGAAATATCCTTTTAAAAAAAGCCATTAGAAAAATCAGTGCTAGCCTGAGCAAGGAACCAAACTTCTTCCACAAAGCACAGATTTATTTATTTTAGAGCTGCCAGGCCCTCAAGAAAGCAGGTGCATGTAATTGCACTAATTGAAATCCCGTTAACAACCTACGGGGAAGGCAAAAATCAACCTTTATCAGCTGTCAGCTGGTTCCCATGACTGTGGCAACTGACCTGAGAGAGATGAGAACTGACAACCAATGGACTGTGACTCCTACACAGTAGCAGGACGTGCCACCAGTGGGTTGAAGAAATAAGCTAGTGCCCTAAAACCTTAAAGCTATGGGCTGAGGTTTTTTTCACTTATGAGATATGAGCAGAGGTTAAAATTTGGGATCTACCATGTACGTGTTGCAAGGAAAAGCCTACAGTCTTTTTGTCACTACGGACAAGACCCGTCTAAAGTAGTCTAGAACACCTATGATATTTTTTTTAAGCATTCCACAGTTAAAAATAAAACAAATCTGTATTTAGAAACAGAGAGCTCACGGAAAAATGCACTCAAATGAAAATGGAAATACGTATCTGTTCACATCAATACATTTTGGGTTGAAAAAGGGGTATTTACACCACTGTGGGGACAAGGTTTTTAATTTTTCTCACCTACAAATCCATTCATTTGCTCACTCTGACTACGTTCCTTGGAGCAGCAGGGCTGCCACCAAGATTTCTACTTGCTGTGATGATCTAAACTCCCAAAACTTCTTATGGGAAATCCCAGTCAAGACACATTATGCATAAGCTGCCTTTTGAGAAGGGGAGCAAGAACACACTGGCCATCTAATGCTTTTAAAGTGTGTAACTTGAAACATGATCCATGTATTTTTCTGTATCACAGTACAGACCATTTGGAACCTGGAGGGCACTTCGAGATCTCACTGTTCTTGCAGTAGCCCCTGTACTCCATCCTGCCCATGACCCAACATCAGCCCTCAGGACCATCAGCTTCTGCCCCAGCAACACTACGGCAGGCCCAGTTTCCCAAAGTCCTACCCAGTCATGGGACCCATCAAGCCATGGGAGCCATCAAGCCATGGAACCATGTCTCTGCCTGTTTTCAGCCTGTCCCTGACCCCAGGGAGGTGCCCAATGCCCATGGCAGAGGGACTCCTTTTCAGGAACCATGGATGCCCCATCCCTGGAAGTGTTTCAGATTAGGAGGGCTTAGATGGGGGTGATCTAGTGGAAGACATCTTTGACCATAACAGGGAGGTTAGAACTAGATGCATCTTTATGGATTATTATTTTTCCAAGCTAAAAGAGCCACAGTCTTCCCTACCACAGGCACAGCCTATAACCACCGCTCAATTACTTGCTATAGTCAAATACCTCAGAAGCAGCAAAATGCATTTAAGAGCCAAGAAATAATCTTCCCCACGAGGCCTTTGGGTGAATAAAATGTAGATGAGTAAAGGAACATGACCAAGGTGCTTTATGTACCGTTGTTTTCAGCCAAAGATTAGTATTCTGCACAGCACTTCAGTTACAATAATTAGATGGTGTCCTCAAACACCAAAATTATATCCTTGATCATCTACCTCTGCCCTTGCTCTGACAGTGCTTTTTCATGCTGTCTGGAGGAACATTAATTCACAGACCAGTGTAGGGAAGAAGGGTTTAGAATCATTTAGAACTGGACAAACTTTGTACCAGTCTGTGCAGCAAAAGTAAGATTTACGTAAAGTTGCTGAAGCCAAAAATCAGGGAGTTTATAAGAGAAGGGAACTAAATTAAACATTATAGGAAAGCCAACAGATGCAGAAGAAATCTGATTTGGGCGATGAACTGCAGAGGGGTGAAATTTAAAAAGAAAACTTTATATCCTTGAGAAAAAAAAAAAGGATTAAAAACTGTTAAAACTCATTTAGGACAAAAGTTTAGCTCACTCTGTACCCAAAAATACCATTTAAAGATAGCATAGAAAAATAAGCAACCAGATCCAATGCACAAATGCTACTACTGAAGTGCTAGAAGTTTTTTAATTAGAAGAAGGAACTAGGATAAGTGAGATATTGACTTAATAGGAGCATCAGGGACATGATGGAAGGAGAGCAGGAAAGCACTAAGTGGAAGCCTGTAACATAGTGGTGAGGGATATGGTTTAGGGGTGAACTTGTAGAGTAGGATTGATGGTTGGACTGGGTGATCCTAAGGGTCTTTTCCAACCTGAATGATTCTATGAGTCTATAAAATAAAATACACACAGGCAGGAAGCACAGGGACACAGAGTGTGTTAAAGAAAGCTTTACATTACTTAACTGTACTGAACGTATCCTGTATGATTCTGTGATTTTTGGGGGATTGGACTAGATGAACTTTCGAGGTCCCTTCCAATCCCTAATGATTCTATGAACTTCACACATTTTCTCTATGAATTAAGACGTGAGGGCTACATAAGAATTGGAAAGATGCTGTCACTGCCTAACCAGGATGACAATGGTGTCAGTAAGGTGTCAAGAGAAATTTAAGAGACAGCAAAAAAAACCCCAAATAAGTAATCCTAAACTTCAATCACCCCCTCCTGGGGAAATGTCAATTTAGGGTGTGATGCAGATGACTACATGACACTACGAACGACTGATTCATGGAGAAGTCTTTGGTGAGGGTTGAAACAAGGCAAGACACTCTTGTCATTGTTCTCAGTAATGTGGAAGTCATGGGTCACAATGCTGTGACAGAACAACTGCTCCGTAACACTGACAGACTTGGGAAATAATTTTTTAAACATGAGAAAATGCTAAAATGACATAAAAAGATTATTTAATTTCATTTCCTTTCCAAGTTGGAGAAAAGATTGTTTATATTCATCAAAAGTAACTGCTGAGGAGCAACAAACAAACCCAACACAGAATGTTTAAAATTTCAGGGTAAATAATTTTACTGGAACTAAAAAGATGGGGTAAAAATAATTAAAAGGAAAACACGAAAGCAAGCCAAAACCACACAAGAAATGATTTCCTAAAGTCATAAACATTTAACTGCTTGATGATTATCAAATATTCTTAAGGGAAGCCTCACAGAACAAGAAAGTAGTTCCTGTCATCAATTAATGACTGGGTAAAAGGCAAGAAATAAACAACAAAGCCTAGCAGTCAGCTTTCCCAACAGCAGGAGATCACTTGCAGACCTGTAATGGGTTGTGTGCAGGACTCTGCTCATTATCCTCATAAACAGTGTAGACACAGAATGCACATTAAGATGCTTATATTTGTTATAAAATTTCTCCAAATTGTTTAAATGTGAGGAGGTGCAGAAGAGCTGCATCAAGAATAGTGTGGCCAGCAGGTCAGTGGAGGAGATTCTAGCCCCCTGGTCTGCTCAGATAAAATTCAATGCTGATGCAATGTAACGCACATGGGGAAAACCCTGTGCTAGCTACAGACTAAGTGGTAGGTTTTGAGTCACTTAGAGCCACTCCGGAGAAAAGATGTTGTGATATTGATCAGTAGTTTATGAAGAGATCAATTCAATACTCTGTAGAGTCAAAATAAGCAATAAGAACATTAAGACTGTTTGGAAAAGACAGAGAGGAATGGAAAAATGATTGCACTGCATCGTTTCGGTCTGCTTGCACATAAAACACAGTGTGCAGATCTGAGCCCTGTCTCCAACAGGACAGAGTAGAACAAGATACCAAGAACTACAGCAAGGGGAAGGAAAGTCACAGAATGTGTCACAGATAGAGGGATAGCAAAGTAGCATTTTTTTCCTAAGAAAAGAAGCAACTAGGAGGTATATATATATTACATATTACACTATTTTTATATATCTAATGTTATATAGTAATATTATATAACAAGATATTATATTACATAATAATATCACATTAAAACGTATATCATACACTGCAAAGCAGGCCAAGAGCTAATCAAAAAGCAAAACACATGTAAAAAACAGAGAGCAGCAAAAGAAGCAACCACATGTTGGACTCAAACAATAGGACACTCTATTTTCATGCATATGTGTATGGAAGTGCACATTTCACAGAATCATTATGAATTGGAAGGGACCTCAAAAGACCATCTAGTCCAATCCTCCTGCCACAGCAGGATCACCTAGACCAAGTCGCACAGGAACATATCCAGGTGGGTCTTAAATATCTCCAGAGAAGAAAAAGTTCCTTCTCATCTTGATGTGGAAACTCATATATTCCAACTTACACCCATCGCCCCTGTCCTATCACTAGATGACATTGAGAAGAGCCTGGCTCCATCCTCCTGGCACCCACTCTTCACATGTCTATCAACATTAATGAGATCACCCCTCAGTCTCCTCTTCTCCAAGCTAAAGAGACCCAGCCTTACCCCATCAGGGAGATGTCCCACTCCCTTCATCATCTTCATTGCTCTGCGCTGGACTCCCTCCAGCAGTTCTGTGTTCTTCCTGAACTGAGGGGCCCAGAACTGGGCACAACACTCCAAGCATAGTCTCACTATGCCTGAGGAAGAGAGGAAGAGCAGAGGAAGAGAAGGACCTCCGTCGATCTGCTACCCACTCCCATTCTGATTCAGCCCCAGATGCTGCTGGCCCTCTTGGCCACAAGAGC
>VXBP01010267.1:0-22072 GCA_013400115.1 Rhinopomastus cyanomelas
GCCACGCCGGAGTCTCATACCTGTGATGAGACTGCAACTTCTATGATGGGACAAAAATGAGGAGCAGAAGATGGTGACATGTAAATCTCAACCAACCTCCAGTACCAAGTGGTCCTTCCTGAAGGTGGTGCTGACCCTAAGGGGAAGTCCTTTTTTTACCCAGTTGTTGATAACCCATGTAACAGACAGCTTGCTACCTGCATTGGTCTGTGCTAGAAACATTATTGATCCCCTTTGGTTCTGCCTGACCCTTTTAGAAGACTTGCACATTAACCCGTCTCCATCTTCCAAGGACAGTTTAACCTTTTAAAAGATCATAATAAATCTCCACAGTAATAACCTCATCTTTTGTGTCATGTTTGAGACTGTTCTCTGAGCCTTTCCATACCACCCAGCTATCTTCAACTCCTTTAAGACCTAATTTGTGACATGAAATTCTAGGTCAACAGTTTCACTGTTATCCCCCTCCTGGATGTATTTTAAAATCCTATAGATATGGACCTTAGAGACATGGTTTAGCTGTGGGCTTGAGTTAGTGGTTGAACTTGATAATTTTAAAGGTTGGTTTCCAGACTAAGCGTTTCTATGCTTCTAGGTCATTCAATCCTCTCAATATCTCTGCTGCTTTTTGAGGACTATATCATTATCTACCTTGATCAATTACCTATGACACAAAGCCTTCTGTTAAGTGCTGTACAGAAAGAGAATCAAATTACACCTCCCCCATCAGCTAATCCAGTGCAAAACAAGAGATACAGTAGGATGGATGCAGATGGACAACAGGGAATGCAGAAATAACAAGATGTTATTGGTCAACTTGAGAGTGAGTAGCAGGCCTCTGGTAATCAAAGTACCAGATTTATTTGCAAAATGGAGTATATTGCTGTTCTTCTACCTGCCAGCCATACAATTCACTAATCATATTCCAGACCCTGATTTTGACCTATGAGACATATTAATTCCGAGCTGCAATGTGCTGTTCTATATTAGTCTCTGCTGCCAGAATTTCTTATCATACTAATTAAGCCCCGAGATTCTTAAATTTTGTAAGCACAGCATTTGTATTACAGGACATAGGATTTTAATTGAGCAGCCAGCTCATTATTGCTCATGCTCAGACTATGGGATAATGAGGTATTACTGCTTGCCTCAGGTGATTTCTGAGTTGTGAGGCAGCAGGGGGAGAGCTGTCGTGCATAGCTGTGGCATTGCCTTACCATGGCAGCATTTAAGGAGAAGCCAGATTGTCTCAGGAAAGTCAGAGCACTCACCATTTCTCCTGAGTGATGGTATTTGAATCATGAACATGGAAAATTGCAGAGGGAGCTGCTGGAAGCTGCAGCAGAGCCGCCTTCCCCACTCCCACCACCCTGAGAATGGGGTTGGGGGTTAGTATGGGGCAGCAGCCCTGTGCTGAGCTGAAAGCCCTCAGCAAAAGAGGCCACACCTAGACCACTGCCTCCTTTTATGTGCTAACTCCTAGCTACACCCCCTAGGGCAGGTCTTGGGACAGTGTCACCTCCCCCAGAATGGGGGAGGGGTCCTCTGAGAGTAACATAACTTTTTGTTCTTCATGAAAGCACAAATCTGCACATCTGAAATTTCTGGTAATTTTCAAACTGCAACAACTCTCTGAAGCATTATTTTCTCAACCTTGAGGTCTTTATTAAGACTTAAAATCACAAGTGTCCAGGCTTTCCACACATCTGATTCCATATCTTTTAATAACGTTACATACGGATGTTAGCAGAGATAAGGACATATTTTTGGTGTGTGTTCTGGCTGACAGCGTTTGAAAGAGGGCTGGAAGAGTGGAAGAACAGCATTTTCTTTGCTCTAGACTATAGTAAGATATTGACTATAGTCAGTGCCCTGTTGTTCTTGCACAAAACCCAGGGAAGACACAGTGCAATGTGATCCATGAAGCCATACTTCTGTATTCCTTCCTGTTTCAAAATGCTGATTCTTTCAGGATGTCCTTTCCTAAAGTGAACAAAGCTAGTTCCTTTACTTGGTCGCACTCCATACCCACACCTCTGGGTTTCATCTTTGCCCAGTGTTCACTGAGCCTCACTCAGTGGGGGTGTTTTGTGGCTTTTCAGTTCAAAGACCCCAAAGTAATGTGAGAGTCATGAGACTATGAGGGTTGAGAGGGCTCTGTTGTTCCTAGAGCAAGGCTGACAGAATATGGGAGATGTCAGAGTTCGATAAAACACAAGTGCAGAGGAAGGAAAATCATGCAAACTTTTCAAGAGTAGCCATCTTTGGAGTGAACTAACCCATAGCTAGCTTTCCCCTCAGAGCTAGTCAGTTCCCCTCAGAGGAAAGTCTAGAAGGCAGCTATAAAAGTCTATAAACCAGAAAACACACTGTCATGATCAAGAGATCAAGGCCTGAGTAAGAACAGATAGTTAGCACATTTAGCACTACTGACGCCTTAGTTACACTTAGATCACTAATGCTCCAGTACAGCAATACAGAAATAAATCCCAGCACAGAGCTGAGACAGTGTACCATGGGGCTTACCACAGGATACAGCCATGATTTTACTCATGTCTTGTATCAATATAATAAGCTTCAATCATGCACTGTAATGCTGGCTTCTGAACAGGCTCCCACTTTAAAAATATTAACTTGTAAACAGTATTTTAATCCCTGTCACCAAGGAGAGATTTATTTTTCAGATAGCAATAGCATTACATACACTTCTGAGTCTCTAAACTAAATCCTGAGAGAAAGTTCTGTATTTATCTGGAAATTGTGTTCAGCAGATCAAAGGGCTGATAGCCATGCCTGAGCTATTTCTTTGATTAAATAAGACAGCACCTTCTACTGAAGATAATATAAGAAGCACAACTAGCCTCCCTTTATTTTCTAAATCATAATCCATTCTGAGGTGTGAAGTCCTCAAAGATCATCAGCAAAACAAAGTGACAGTTTTGAAGTAAAGCCATTACAAGACTTCAATAACTGAAGTACTTGTTTAGTTGAGAAACACTTCTTAGAGCCAGAAAAATCACTAAAAATCTTAATTTCTCTTGGATCCTGGAGCAACAAAAGATGTCCAGTGTATACAAGGTAAAACTGACTTGAGAAAATGAATATAAGAGCCAAACTGTTGTTTCATCTAACTGTCTTAAATTACTTATCACTTCTAGTACAATCAGACCAACCACACAATTCCAAACCATACCAAGGCTGTAGATTGTAGTCTAAAATAGACAATTGTATAAAATAGCTGTGGTTGTAAACAGTGGACAAAGTAGATGGACAATGAAAAAAAAATAGGCAGGGAGTAAGAAATTTGGCACAGAACTGTATATAACCCAGGTGTAGGCACTGCTTAAAACCAATCAGCAACAGTAATCATGGCTCATAGGAGCAAAATTACCCAGGAATCCCTGATAAAGAAGGGGTGATTGACTAGTGTTACACACTTTGTCACTGACTGCTCTGCCCACTGTGAGCAAGGAAACAATCATTAAAAATTAACCATTTAAACAAGTGATAGACAATCAGCAACTACCCACATCCTCAGTCCTCTAAAAATTCTGTCAAAACAGACATTATCTATGGTATTGCCTAAGTGGCCAGTAAGTCCTGCCTGTTTCAAACAAACAGGTATTATCCAATTTACTGAAATCCATCTGCATGTGTGCATTTATTAGGGGCTGTGGATATGTGTGCATCTCAAATTCCTTGGTAAGAAAAGAAAATTAAATCATGTCAGGAAGACAGACCAGCTGTGTGAAGTGAAGAGCTAGCTGATAGCTGGACAAAGGGCCCTTCAGGGTTACCACACTCACAAACCGATTAGGAAATCACAACTCAGCAATGTCCATGGAATTCAAAAACAGAAGGGAGCATTTGTCAAGCCTGCTTTCTTACTTCTTTGGTAAATATCCTGAGGCTTCGTAGGCTGGAGCTCTGTGTTTGTTACAGCAGCTTTCAAAATACTATGGGTTTGTCATTTAACAACAAGCCAGGAATTCAGCATTAACTCACCTCTGAGCTTAGCACAGGACCCTGACTTTCCTCTGCCATTTGATTACCTTAAAAAAGTGAAATCAGTGCAGTAAACAGTGTTCCTGCTTCTCTAAGACAATTTTACTTTCCTTACCAAAGGCTCCTTGTTCTCAAACACCACACACCAAGACATACTAACCAATGACTCTCCTTGTTCCCCTGCTTTGGGGATAGCCTTGCTTGCCTCTCTCTCCTGCCTGCCAGCAGTGCTGTGTGTTTCCTCTATTCTTTCCATACTGGAGGCTCTATGGACAATGATCTATCCTGTTAAAGTGTCTTTAAGCAGGCTGAATGTAATTACCTGAACTGGAATATATCCAGGACTCTGGATTTACCAGCCATTAAAAATCTTGTTAAACATTTGTCATACCTTCTTAAATCGCCACACACAGTGACAGCCTGCTATCTGAAACACAGTTCAGAGCAGCGATGCTCTTACACTGGAGTATTTACTCCTCAAACAGCGAAGGAGTAAATGGGTCATGAGGAGAGTGTGACGGATGGTTCACCAAGAGACTCTGCAATTCTCATATACTTTGCACCCAGAAATCTAAAGAATGGCTACATTAAGCCTTGAAAAATTTTTAAATTTGGTAAGTAGCTGTTAGTTTCAGCTCAGGAAGACCAGGAATGTGACTTGTCAAAAAGCACAGAGTAAATTCACAACAGAGCAGGGAATGGAAATGTCCTGGAGAGCTCAGCCCTCCTGCATGTGAATCTCTCCTCACCACAATCCCCACACTCTAGAAGCAATTAAACCAGAAATAAGCTGGTAAGGCACCCCATGGGCCAGGCTTACACCAAAATGTGAATGCAAGATTTGTGCCCACAGGACATGACTCCTGAATTCATTAATTATGGTGAATCAAGACAGGCAGAGCAAGCAAAACTTCACAGAAATTGTCAAAATTTACCCTCAACACCCATCTCTCACCTGCTGCTGCATCTGGATGTTCTGACAATTCTCCAACACCCACAGAGCACTTTCCATCAGTGAGGAACGCAGAGGCAGGGCATTGGGAGTGCACTGCTAGAGTGCAAGCTCTGCCTGATACATTGCGGCAGTGGGGAGAGTCTAAGCTGACCTTTCAATACAGTGTTGCATGAGCGTATTTGAAGAGGAGGAACTGTTGGAAAAAAGCTGTTTGTTATGGAAATGGTTATATATATAACCTGTTCTATTTGTAAATTAACTTGCAGATGACCCCACCATCTCTTCCTGCATAGCTGGTGCAAGACATGCTGTGCAGGGAATCGACCTGCTATTTTTAGAGTGCAAGCTGTTCAATTGAGGTACTTACAAATGGTTTGTTGACTGTAACTCATTATCAGCAGACAGCTTCTGCTTGATAGACTGATTTTTAATACACATTTATATTAAAACGAGATGTTGTAGTATGATCTCATTTTCATTACAAGTTCAGATCTTAAAAGAAAGTGAGTAATAAATCCCAGGCTAAACCCTGTAGCTCCTTATGCCATGCACTAAGCGCTAATGGGAAAAGCAATGTACTGCAGACAAATAAAAGAAAGTGACTTTACTCTAAGAAAGTGACTAATCTCTGGACTAGTATTCTCAAAGTTCTGAGCCCATGTTAAGTACTACTGAATGCAGCACTCACTTCTGAGTCTTCAAAAGCTTTGGTGCCAGTAGTGTTTGCTTATACAGCTGTATTTGTTAATCGACTGCAGTCCTGTGTAAGGGAATTCCTGATTACCCTTAGCCACAAGGAGCTTGTGACCTTCTTCAAGATTGACTGCTTTCACCATCCAGCTGAAAGAAATTAGGTTAAGTGAGAACCATACTCCCTTTATAGTTTTCTGGTTACATGCTTGACCTTGAAAAAGCCCATGTTTCCCTTAGGAAAAAACAGCAACACCAACTAAGCTTTTTTTCTTAAAGCACATTGGACTTTTATTTACTTCTAAGCCTGTTAATGGTCAAATGCCTGTGCTCATCCTAGTGCACAACCTAAAGGAGCTTCTCCTGGCAAGGTACTGCAGTCTTTACCTCTCTGAAAAATCTTGACAAGCAAGCAAACCCAAATTATTTAATTGAAAGAATGGAGTGCAGCAAAGAAATGACAGAGAAAGATGTGTTTTAGGGAAGTACTAGGAAGACATGTCCACCTTAGCGGAAAAAAAAGAAAAGAATGAGATTTGCAGAATGAAGTATAAAGAGAAGACTACTTTAAGGTGACACAGAGCACCCTCAAATACCTTTCTGTAAGCTATAAGGAAAGCTTTAAAAGTCAGTTATTTCCTGCCTTCTACAATGTCACTTCATCATCCCAAGCTAGTGGTTCATTTCACTTCATCATCTCAAACTAGGCATCTAGTTCAAGCTAATTGTACCTCATTTCTAGTGAGTTTAAAGGTAGGATCATTGATCCGAAGCTAAAGGAGGATAGTAAAATATATCACCTTATGTAAATTAATCTCCATTACCACTGACACATCCTTGAAAAATATGTCAGTTACAGGTGTCTGTACTGCTGGAACCAGCCTCATCTCAATTAGCAGAAGCAAACTTTTACTCCCAAATCAATGCTGTTTGGCAAACAGCAAGATTGGTGAGGATGGGTCTGAAAGCAATGTCTGTAAATGTGACATTTCCTGTCATGAGGCCTCCAAACACCTAGAGTTTCAGTGATAACTTGGTTCATGCAGTGATTGAATCAAGATAACTCATTAATCATCTAAATCTAAGATAAATTCATGTAGATAGAATTAGAATAACAGACACAGAGTAAACAAAATAGAACAACAAAAAATAATTGAAATACTTTAGATTAATGCTGCCACCTAGTAATGCTCTGACCTCATCCCAAATGGGATACAGCACACTGGGAAACAACACCTCATGCACAGCAGGACTAAGGATCAATCTGTCATCAGGCATTTAAGGTCATCGTGGTTTATCCACACTGCATATAGTATTCCATGCATCTAGCCACATACAGGTATATGATAGAGGGGAAAAACAAATGAAGGTAACCAAAAGGAGCAATGAAACTGTTGTAGGATTACAGTGAAACTGTTGTAGAACCATAGAAAATAAAAAGTAAATTATATAGAAATTTTAGTTAAATTCTCACTAGCAAGTTGTTTGAGAGTGTCAGGGCACCTCTGGTGGAACTGCCTTGAAGTCAAGGAATGGGATTTGACACAGGACTTTTATAAAAAATGAAGAGTTAAGTAGCACTAAATTCCATTATCAGCTGTTCCTCTTATAGGGTATAACTTACTATCCTCTACATCTTGAATAATTTCCTGTTCACAGAACAGATACCTGTTCACCAGCTCTGCAACTGTCGAGATCAGATTTATACTGAGACAGAAGAAAACAACATTTGCAATGCTTTTCTATTCACTGTAAAAAACCAAGACATTTTATTCCTCTTCTATGGCCCATTTCTGTCTCTTCTTCCAAACGCTTTGCAGATTTGTGGGTGCTGATGCTAAATATGAAGACTAGCCAGCATATGTTGAATTTCCTAAAGAAACCCAGGCAGTTCTGTGATGTTTCATCCAGTTGGAGTAAATATTTACTTTGTGCTCAAACGGGCAGTCCCTGATTTGTAATGAGACTGTCCAGAGCTGTCTGCTTTCATAACACACCTCCATACCACTGGCACAAATTCAACCTGGCCAGATGGTAAAAGAATTGCACTTACGTTCATCACAGGTTCTCCTGCTGCAGACATGGGTGAGCTTCTATTGCTTTGCAGCAGTTCTTAACCAGGGTCTTGTTTGTTCTTTTACATACTCAAAGTCAAATTAATCCAAGCTTTTGATTTATAAAAATGTCTACCTTCAGTACCTCATTTTTTTCTCCTCCACAACTACTGCTGGAACAGAAGTAAATGCTAGTTAAACACATCAACTGATTTTCACATCAAGGTGTAAGTACTTGGAGAGAAAAGAAATAACAAGTTTCAAACATTTGAGCCATATTAAAAGCCACAGACCGTTTCTCTCCATAAAATGTTGACTTATGTTTGTTAATGCATTTTTGACACATGGTTAATAAAGTCTGTGTCTTACACTACTGGCTACCGACCTGGTGCTGAAGGTATAGCATGATCAAATATGCTGCTCTATACTGAAGGGTTATCTTAAAAGATTAAGCAGAAATGGGTGCTGCTATGCTACAAGAAAAATATAGTAAAAAACCATCGGTCACAGAAGTTTAGCAAGAGACAACGGTTAGAAGAAGAACAAATGTACAGAAATGCCAGTTGCTGTGGGAGATCTATAAAAGGACCGTCACGCTATGATCAATGTGATCAAGTGAAAGCCATTTATTAGTTCTCAGGCTGTCCCTTATATACAATCTCTCCCTGCACATGATCCCGCAAGTTCTTATGAGACAATCACACCTTCTAGCTGGCTTCCCATTGGTCCTTCCTCAGGTCCAGCTGGTGGGCAGGCTAAGTTCCCCTGCTCTGCAACAAGGTGCTCCATCTTGTCTCTTGTTGCCTTCTCGGTTATCTCATCTCCATGGCATCTGCTTCTTCTCCACCAGCTAGCAGCATTCTTTAGATATGATGTCTTAGGTCTGAAACAGCGTACACTGCAACATAGAAACACAAAGTGACTTTCTTCATGCAAAGCTTGGACCTCTCAATCCCAATGTCCCTGCCTACCAGAAAACACAGTCCTCTGCAACAGCAGTCAAACACAAAAGTCTCATTCTAAATTCCTGAGCCTGTCATTTCCTCCCCAAATTCCCAAGATGAAAGTGTTTCTAGTGATAGAAAGTTCCTAGCAGAGAACTATGTTCTGGACTGGCTGTCTGATGAGACTTTGCAAAGCCCTTTGCTGTTCATAAGTCAGACACCTTCATTAATGAGTATTTGAAGGGTGTGTGTCAGGAGGATGGAGCTAGGCTTTTCTTGATGTCGTCTAGTGATAGGACTGGGGCAATGGTTGTAAGCTGGAACACAGGAGGTTCCACATCAATATGAGAAGGAACTTCTTCACAGTGAGGGTGACGGAGCACTGGAACAGACTGCCCAGGGGGGTTGTGCAGTGTCCTTCACTGGAGTGGTTTAACACCCTCCTGGATGTGTTCCTGTGTGACTTGGTCTAGGTGATCCTGCTCTGTCAGGGGGATTGGACTAGATGATGATCTTTTGAGGTCCCTTCCAATCCCTAATGATTTTATGATTCTATGATTTTTGATCATGCCCATCAGCCCATGTTTTCTCCAGTCACAGCTCTGAAACCCAGGCGAAAGTATGCAGTGAAACACAGCTGAGCCTCAGGCTGAAGAAGACATGCACCTCAGCAATGAAACTTGTTAGTTACAAGTTCATCCGTTTTACATTGGACTCTGACACATGGCATGCATCTTCACAGAGCAAAGGCTGAAGTACTTACTGGTTCTCGACATACATTCCTTCAAAGACTACTTAAAAGAAATTGAAGGCTTTTCACATCGAGCCTGATAGTAACTTTTGGCTCATGCTCCATAGTGAGCCATAAGGAGAGCACAACCCCAAATGATTTACACCCCAGGCTTCACACTCATCTGCCTTTCAGCATCACTATAGCCCATATTAATCATGTCTGTGCCAGAAGCAGACAAATGCTGAGACTGCTCTAGGAGGTATATTTGAGACTACATAGGAAAGAAGCAAGCAGTGACAGCTTTGGATAGTACTCTGTCTTTATTGACATGCTGTCTTATTAAGTAGCTCCATGTGGAGCAAGAGACAATGTGCTCTTATTTTGCTCTTCCCTCCAACAGGGCAGACTTTCCTCACTATGGACCTGGTGACCCAAAAATTCATCACAAAAACTGGGAATGGGTTCTGCTGGCTGCTAGTGCCACCATGAGAACTACAGGCTGAACAGAATAAATTCCCATTTACTTCAGTTTCTTTTGTGCTGTTGAAGCCATGGCCAGGTTTGGATGTTGATGCCTTCACTTCTTACTGCAGTACTTTGTCCATGGTTCCTATTTAAGTTGCTTGCTGTATCAATTTTGATTGGACTGAGTCTATCACTGTCCATCAGTTTTGCTGTGCCAAATAAAACGTAGGAGCAGAAGCAGGATTAAGGCTCACGTGCTGCAAAACTTGAACTCAATGGGCCTAAAATCAATTTGCTTGCAATACAGTTTGACATTTTAACAAAAGAGCATCAAATGACTATAATTTCGTTTTTATTGTGCTAAGAACGCAAATTCAGAGATCAGAAAATGGCATCTTCATTCCACCTGGAGAGTTGGGGGATTGGGAGGAAGGGAATCCATAATCTGATTTGCATTTAAAAGACACTTTTTTCCACTAGGGTTGCTGAATGCTTTAAATTAAAGAAGTGTGGCTTAAAATTTACGTCTCAGCTCTCTGTGAAATAACTAGTTAGAGAAATTAAAGGAGAGAAGCACGGTCTAGTTGCAGGTCTCATCAGGCTCTATGTCAGTAATGATTTCCAGTAAAACATTTTAATTCCTATTAGACCTCTTCCTTTGTTGCACAACTTCCTAGTAATTACACACAACAACTGTACTTTTACATAATGGAAATGCTTACATATAACGACTGTATGGGCCATGGCAGCATAACTGCCATTGTATTGGTCTTTTAGCTTTCAATTGTATAAGACAATGTACATATCAGCAAAGATCCAGCATTAAGGCACATCTTTAATCTTAAACAAAAGTTAATGTGAACCTGTTAGAAGAGCAGGAATAATATAGTCTCCAAACAACTTTAAAATGCAAGACTTGCCAATCACGTAAGTTGTCTTTGCTATGTAAGAAGCACCAGATCCTGAGTACACAGTGGAGAGCTCCAGCTCCAACAGTTGTTCAGCTGGCATCCACTTGTGTGAGTCAGCTCTCACAGGAAAAACACCTTAGTTTTATCACAGAATCACAGAACATTAGGGATTGGAAGGGACGTCAAAAGTTCATCTAGTCCAATTCCCCTGTCAGAACAGGATCACCCAGACCAAGTCGCACAGGAACATATCCAGGTGGGTTTTAAGTGTCTCCAGAGAAGACTCCACAATAGCTGAAGCTTAGGTGGGCAGCATAGAAATCAAGCATAAAGCAGTAAGGGTGAAATTCTCATGTGTCACGAAAGCTAATGGTCCAGAGACATGCAGGTCAGAAAGTCTCTCCAGCCCAGGAGGTGCTAATATGTGCTCCAAGACTGAATGGACATTTCTCAAGGATTTCAACTTTAGAGCTTGGTGAATGACCTTCCCCTGATTGGGCAGGATCAATAGTTCTTTAATTTACAAAGAAACATAATGGAAGCAGTTAGATAATTCACCAACTCAGCAATGTTAGGTCTGTGGTCCTTTCCAAGTGTGCTGCCACAGGGGTACATTTTTACTTTATTGGAATCGTTTTGTACTTCCCCAGAATGTCCAGAAAGGACAGAGCACACTCAGGGATGCAGAAGAGGCTGAGAACACAGATAGCACTAGTGTCAGCAAGAAAAGTGGATCTCAGCCTTGGCACTCTGCATTCCTTGTGGGATCCAGAAAGGTTTGAGCCCTTCTTATCTATAACCAGCACTTTGCTAACAAGTTATGGATTTTTAGACAGCCCTATGTGTTCTAATACTGCATTTCAGGGATCACAACCTCTGTTATGACTTCTTCATCACAGAAATAGTATTCATGTCTTTTGCCCGTGTTGATAAAGGTTCAGTGATCTGCATGTCCTTATCTTGACTCACAAGCTTTTCATTATATTTTCTCTTGTCCTGCTCAGGAGGGGAAGCGGCCTGGTGGCTTTGGTCAGCATCTGGCATCCAAAGTCACCCCATTACAAATAGTTTTGTGTGCAATCTACTGATTGACTGATTTTACAGCGAAACTCAGAAACTGGATGTGTGGTAAAGACATGGCAAAGTGCCAGTGTCAGAGGTTTAATTCTCAGTCCTGTCACTCTCTCTTGTGACTGATAAGAGATCCATTGCGCTGACAGTTTTGTGCTGTGGGTGAGACTCACACTGTTTCTGAGATTCAGAGGGAATTTCTCTTTCTCATAGCATGGCATAAGCTCCTGTACCCTATGAATCAATTGTAGAATCATAGAATCATTAGGAATTGGAAGGGAACTCGAAAGATCATCTAGTTCAATCCTGACACAGCAGGATCACCTAGACCAAGTCACACAGGAACACATCCAGGCAGGTCTTAAACATCTCCAGTGAAGGAGACTGCACCACTCCCCTGGGCAGCCTGTTTCAGTGCTCCGTCACCCTCACTGTGAAGAAATTCCTTCTCACATTTATGTGGAACCTCCTGTGTTCCAGCTTACAATCCTCCTTTTCATCATATACAGACTGGAAATATGTCTGGCATTGAGATGGGAAAGCGCAAGTGTTACTGTGTGAAAGAGAAGGAGGCTCGAGGAGGGAAGGAGAGAGATTGCTTTGCTTTGACCTGTGAAGTCTCAGGGACATTCCTGTGGGGCCTGCCACACACTTGTGTTGTTCCATCAATGAATGTCCCTTTCTCCTCTGGGAGGTTCTGGTTAGCAGCAGCTACAGTACACTTCTGGATGCCTTCGCAGATACTTCTGTGAAGACAAGGCTCTTTTCTGTCTTGCACTTCCCTTCTGCTCTGTTCAACCTTTCCATAACCACTCCTGAACAAACTCTGCTGTCTCACTGCATTGAACAACCAGATGACAGACAGGCTGGTGTGATCCCAGACTTTCTGTCCATCACCCTCAACACTGATGTAGAACCAACACCACCCAGTTCAAGTGTAGCAATATTTACACTGTTCTGGCTGTCAGACCCCAGTTTACCCACTCCTTTGCTCCCTCATTATGGAGTACTCATCATGTACTGGTTCAGGTTCTTAACTGGCATGAAAAGCCACATCAGCAGAACATTTTCCTCTGTAGTAAAGATGTGACTAGTTTCACTGGTGGTGTTACAAGATAGATGACAACAGACTATGTGTTGCAGTTTGAAAATTACCAAAATTTTCAAATGTGTATTTGTGCTTTCATGAAGAAAAAGGTGCGTTTTATTTCAAGAGGACCTCCCTGGTAATGACCTGTCCTGGGAGAGTGGGTGGACTAGGGGGCATTATAAATGAGGGCTGATGATCCTGCCCTTTCTCTTTTTGCTGAAGTCTTTTCCCCAGCACCCCAGCACGAACCTCCAGCTCTGGCTCCCCACCACTTCCAGGTAGGAGGCGGGAAGATGGCACAGAGGGGATGTGGCAACTTGGCGCAGCCCCGCTGCCCTCCAAGCAGCCCCACTGCCCTCCTGGGAGACAGTGGTGGGGTGGCGGTCTCACCACCTCGGGCTCCCATTCTGCCTCGGGAAGGCAGCCCAAGAGAACCAGCCCCGAGCAGGTCCTGGCTTCAACCTGGCCCAACTCCAGGTTGTCACCGCAGACCAGAGAAGCAAGAACTTAGTGCCAGTCTTCCCACTTCACGGAGCAATCATTCAGCCACCCCTGTGGTGAAGTGAAGTATTCTCTCCCTTTCCCCTGCAGCTGAGGTGGGGGGAAAGGGAAAGAGACAGGAGGGGAATGGAACCCTCTAGGCCATGTTAGCAGTGTGAGGGAGAGCCCCTGCTGATGCCAGTCATAGGGTTGGTTGCCATCTTGAGCTCTGTATGTGGCCAGGGACATGCAGCCAGTCTCAGCCATTTTTGACCCATTGATCAGCAGGAAGAGAGACTGCTTGTCATTCTTGCCACTGAGAAAAGTTGAGGATGCTCAAGTAGTGGGGAGAGAAGGAGTCTTAGGAGAGTTCCTTCGTGCTTAGCTGAACCATCTATTCTGAAGGAAGCAGAAGGACTCAAAATCCTTAGATCTTGGGCAAGGAACAGAGAGACTGGGTTCTTTTTGACAGCATGTCGCCTTCATTGAGGAATGCAGTTCCAGGTGCTGAGGAATCAGGCCTGTCTGATCAGCATTTTGCTAGAGAAACCTACACTGAAGAATTGAAGAGTTCACCAGTATGGACGACTGAGGGGCCGGTGTCTGCAGAAGAGAGTGGCCACACATGAGGGTCTGGAAAGTCTCTCCAAATGAATAGAAGAAAAGGGTGGTAGTACCCCTCTCTGCTTGACTGACATGTTCTTTCCCCAGGTCTCTAATTTAAAAAACCCAAGGACCGATATGATAGTAATCTCCCATTGTGAATATGTGATGGCATTTGTGACACGGTTTCTAGTTCGTGTGCACTAACTTGCTTAACTTTTTCTTCTTTCTGTATATAGTTATAGAGTTAATAAGCCCTTTTCCATTTTTCCTAAGCTACCATTGTCTGGCAAATTCTATCTGAGATCTCATCGAGACCTAACTGTTTTGTTTTCTTTTCCTTTATTTTTAATTGTGGTCTTGAACCCACCACGCTATGATAAATGGGAAATGACAGAAGGTGGATTGGGGAAGAGGGCTGATTTCCTTGATGGATTTTTTTCTAATGGATTCTGCTGTCCAAGGGCACTATCAACATCAAAAGAACATGCCTCTTTACTGTTGCCTGTGAAACTCTACATGTATTCTGATTCCTCCGAGGTCTTCAAGGTTTGGTTACCCACACAGTGGCTTCAGGAGTGTCCCACTCCTCTAGCAATCAGACTGTCTCTACCTTGCCCATCAACACAGCTCCACTTAACACAGGAATGACCACTGGATTAATGTCAGTTCTGTCAGACAGCCCAGGACATTAGGAAGTCCCAGACTCCTCATTACCTGCACTCAGACAGCTCATAGTGTCATGTATCTTGCAATCTTCTTGATAATACCTGTTGTTACTGTGTGTCTGTCAGGAGCTTTACAAGTACTTCATTACTTTGTTGAGGTGCTGAGCATGGTGGCAGACTCAGATCATTACCAGGATAATGCATTTGTTCATGCTGTGTAACCTGGAACACTCTGCTAAAGAATTTCCTATGCCTTCTGTACTACCACAGGTGTCTCATACAGTTCTTACTCAGTCTTTTGACAGCACAGACACATCCTGGTTGCTAGTCTAGTATCTACTTGTATTTCCCTCATGGCAGGATGCAATATCTGTGATAATTAGGGATCTGATGGAGTTTTTTGAGTTAATCCCAGTAAGAATTTGACATGTGCAACATTTGTTATAGAATTAAGACGAATAACCCAGCCCATTGGCTCACAGCGATAATGAGTGCAATTCTGGGTTCAGTCTCATTCTTACTTTCTCCTACTCCCAGTTCATGCATGCCTTTTCCTTGCTCTTCAGATAAGTGTGAATACAAAAGAGAGAAACCCTGACACAGACCTGAAAACACCAGCCATGACCATGCTGAGCAGTCCACACAAATTTAGGTCTGGAGAGGTTTCTACAACCAGTTGTAGACTTAACTTTGCATCTCCATTGGAAGGAAACAGAAGCCTTAACAATTTGGAATGCAAATTGGCACACAAACAGAGACCTGGTTCCGGTTTTGTGTTGAGCTTGGGTTGCCTGAAAGCTTTCTTTTGACACCCAGGTAAAAGAGCATATCTCCAGACTTTTCCACCTGTAAAAAGGCTTCATAGTAATTTGTTTGAGTTCATACAGTCCTGGTTTCAGCAGCTACATCTTAACATTTATGACTTTTACAGCAATGTGAGTTTGTTCACTGCTGTGTTTCAGGCTGTCTCAACTATACATTTATTTCCTGGAAGTATTCTGTCAAATAACTTGCAAAGCATTTCCCAGAAGCAACACAGAAAGAGATAAAATGGCAACAGCTACTCTGCCAATAGTCCAGCAAACCACGGGTATCACAGTATTTGGTCTACAGAACAGAGCCAGAAATGCTGTGGAAAAGATTTGCATGTAGCCACAGTTTGTTTAAGTTGTAACTCAGTTTCTACAGTTTAACGCAAGTCATACAGTGAGTTAATCATTCTTCTGATCTCTGGAAACGCTAGTAAAAGTTTCTTATATTTAATTTTTGGTTCTAACACTTGAAATTAAATCAGTAGTGCTTTTTTCAATGAGAAACTTTTAAACCTGGGCATAACCATAAACTTGAGAATGGTCTGATTTACTTCAAAAGAACTAAAAAGTCCTTAAGTACCTTCCTGAACTAATAACTGATTGCATTATAACTCCAGGAATAAACTTTGCTCCATTTCTGAATTTAGTATAATCGATTAGAACTTCCAAGTATAGATGGAATGTTCCGATCTGTATAAATAAACACGGTGGCATATCTGATGCTGCAAATAAAAGCTTGCATCAGGAAAAGAATATGATCTTTAAATATACAGGAAGAAGCTAGTCTAATACAGTTTCAAAACCTCATCCACAAAATTGATGTTTCTGAATATCAAAAAAAAAGCTGAAAGGTTTTAAGGACTGACAATTTAAAATTACAAAGATAGGAGGAATGAATGAACTACTGGAAAGCAATGAAGGGTCTATTCTAAAGACAGTTCCTTTTGCTTTTCCTGCTGAAAAGGTTTCTGTTACAGAAAATGCTGTAATTTCTTTTTTTATGTAATATTACGCACAGAAAATAAACAACAAAAAGTGTTGTTTATAGTACTTGTAGAGATTTCCAGAAGTCTTGCAGTGTGCTGTGAACAGAAAACGAATCTGTTAACTGAGGGAGGGTAACAAGGAATCTTTTTCTTTACTAAAACCAGATAAAATGTCACCAGATTGCTGGGTGGTGATGATACCCTCCTCTCCTCCCTTGCTCCCAAGGACAATGGAAACTTTCTTCTAGTGCAAAACCTTACTTGACTACAATCTTTATGAAAGATTTTGTTGTCCACAGAAAAATCCACTGAAAAAGGGGATTTTACTAGGAAACCTTAAACCATGATGTTACAATAGATCAGGCCATTAATTCAGATATATGAATGCTTAAGGAATTTACCTGGAATTACCAGTTTAATATGCACTGGCAGAGCTGTGTCTTTTGTTTACAAGAGAACTCTCCATTACATCTATCAGAGACCACCAGCAGTCCTTGCATTTTGAAGAAGCGTTTAAAACAAGGGAAGATAGGAAGATATTTCATCTAGTTTTGACTGGTGCATGATCACAGGGCAGAAAAGCTTGGCCTAATTGGGTCATTTTGATGAGTTTACATCCCAGATTAATAAATCTGAGCTTCCAACCACTATGTTGACTAAAATCCCACACTTTATTTATCACTGCTGCAAATGCATATGTTATTATGATAATTGATGTGTTATTATGATATATGGTGCCGTAAGCTGGAAGAAGGTTTTCCTTTCACATAAATCAGAATAGCTAGAAGTTTGCAAGTTAGCCTACTTTACATCAGGGTTCTGACCTGCCAGAAATAAAATGATAAAAATGTCCTTTTACATTTTTAACTTATTTCAAATGTTGCCGTAAGAAACTGGAGAATATTGCTTTTCCATAACTGAAAACAAAGCTGAATGTAGGTGGCAGGAGGCATTGGCAGAAGGGTGAAAAAAGTCCTGATTAGAACTTATCTTTGTATCCTGTAAAGGGCAGATAAAAAAGGCCTATTGGGCATCTCCTGTCTCACGGAACATCACGGAACATTAGGGATTGGAAGGGACCTCGAAAGATCATCCAGTCCAATCCCCCTGCCACAGCAGGATCAGCTAGATCAAGTGACACAGGAACATGTTCAGGTGGGTTTTAAATGTCTCCCGAGAAGGAGAATCCCGGGGCAGCCCCTTACAGTGCTCTGTCACCGTCACCATGATAAAGTTTCTTCTCATATTTATGTGGAACGTCCTATGTTCCAGCTTACACCCATTGATGGATATATCTCTGAAGTGTCTTTGCTTGTGTAGTAACTACCTCACCTGCTGCAGACTACTTTATATATTTTCCTGTGGAATAGGACCCTGGCATTTTTGCTCAGATGAGACAGGTCACTGTCAGCTGAATAACAGCAAGGGCTGTTATAGGTTTTCTCAGATGGAACTATTCCCTGTGCTGTAGTGACTTCTCTTTCCTTCTCAGGAGCAAGTGTATTATGGCCTGAGACTTAACAAGCATGAAGTTAGAGTATTTATAGGGAATTCATTAACCCACATTTCTCATGCAGCAACTTGAATTGTTGTTTTGTAAAGAAAGAAAAATTACTAAGCTGCTATGGGAGGATCATGGAGACTCAGAGAGTGAATCTGTCTGCAGCACTGCTTTCAGCTTTTTGAGTCACCCTGAAGCACCTCTGTGTTCCATGGCACAGACAACGTTGGGCTGGTTGGCAAACTCATGCTTTAGCAAGCCCTACCACACCTCCTGCTTTCCTGTTGTCCTGTCTCAACTTGGCTGGAGGGCTCCATGGCTCCTGTCTGCCCTGTTTCCTTCTTGTTACATGCAGGTCATGAGTTTCAACAAAACCAAGTTTCATCCCAAGATGGAGCAATGGAGCTGCAAAACCGTGTCTGAACTGGGTTCCTGGGTGGGCAGCAGAGTGGGATTGAAGTCTGAATCAGGAAAAATGCTTAATACTTATTGCAGTCTGCGAATCCAGATACCACCTGAGGACTTGTGCACACGTCTCTGGGAGGAGAGCACTGGTGCACAAGCCAGGTATTCCAAATCAGATAGCAGCAACTGTCCTGAGGGAATGGCCTCTTTATTTTGCAATAAGGCTTCCAGGTCTCTCATGTAATTGTTATCAGAGGACCTGGGCAAGTGACAAAAGAGGTACATTAAGGATGATATTCCATGAGTGGCATAAAGACTTCAAAAAGAGGCATGGGGATACACCCAGGCAGGGTACCCTGAGTCCTTCTGCATGAGGATGGATTTGCAAGGCTTGTTAGGAGCTCTGGGTTTGAACATTGCCCTGTTTCTCTTAAATATCTTGAAACTGAGTCTACAGTACCTAGTTTGAATCCTTCCTGAGCCCCTGGAAATTGGTATTTTGAAAGCTGCATTTCAGACTACACATTTTAGCACAAACAGCATCAGTGATTTTTCTACCATAAAACAAGCTGCTAAGACCTGATACAGAGGATTCCAGGGTGTCACGTGCCCCTCAGTGTTCACCCATGAGGGCCTCAAACCCACCCTGAGCCCCTCATTGGAACCTTGGCATCCGCTGTTCAGCCTCCCCCAGCGGTCCCAACTGGTCCTGTTACAGGCTGCTTCAAGAGAGGCACAGGGGCCTTCAGACTTTTAAAATCTCCAGTACTGAACAGGGATGATCTTCAGTAAGCAGCAACAAGGGAAGAGTGCTGGAACCAAACATTAGACAACTCTCACAACTCCACAACTTGTCCATCTGGGAACCCACTGGCAAATGCTAGATTAAAAATAAAATTTTAAATTAAATTTATTTCTTCTCCCCAAATATTTTTCTTTTTGTTTTTATTCACAGCTGGCTTTCATGAAACACCTGAATGACCGATTTTAAGGCTGTGTTTATCTTTCTGTGAATCAACTGAGATAGTTAGGGACGAACAAATAAGTTCTCCAAGCCGAGTTTGGAAACAAAACTGTGCAATGTGTTTTATTTATTTCTTTTAAAAATAATGGAATGAAAGAGTGGATGGACTTTTAAACCCTTCAGGACTGTGACACGATGATGAAGCAGTAAGGGAAACCTATTCAATAGCAGATCTATGAATAAATGGAAGAATTCAGCTACTGAGACTTCTTATTCTTAACATTAAAATCCATTTCACAAGACAAATGTACATGCATCTTTAAAGTATTACCTGAAAAATCCTCTTCACACGTACAACAGCTTTCATCTCTCAGCTTTCTGCAAGGACTAATCCATACCTACAGAAACAAGGGACCTTTTGTTCAGCTCCAGTATTAGCACATTTTTGTTAAATGCCTTCTCCGTGGAAGGATAACAGGGTAAGGGATAGTACAGACCCAGAGAAGCAAATACAAGGGCTGGCTTAACCTGAATGCATGAATCTTGGCTCTGAGGAGGACTGCATAGGCATGAGGATATTTTCTATCTGGAGCTGAAACAGATGTTTATATCATGGTTAGTTTGTGATACTAATTACTTGCTTTGGCTGGCCCTAGAACCACAATGACTAAATAAATTTAATCCAGAGTAACAGTGGTAAGTTACATCTATATTCATAGGCTGAACAGTTCCAGGACTGATGTCTTGTACTCAGGTGAGCTGACATAGAGTGGCCACAAACTGGGCTATTTGACACCTTTTACCTTCCCAACAAAGTGTCAGTAGCAACAATCTCTCAAGGGAGTGGTTTCCAGTCCCAGTAACCACCCACCTGCACCAGAATTTGTGTCCCTGACACAGAACATGGGACAAAATCATCACAGGGACCATCCTGGGCTCAAGAGAAGTCAAGATGCAGCATCAGAAGATGTTCCTGGTGTGGGGTCATTTAAGTCATATAAATGCTTATAATACCAGACAGAGCACCCATGCCTGGGAAAGGTCCTGCGAACAGAATCCTTGTCATGGCAATGTGACACAGGCTTATTCTGCAAAGCTGAGCACGTCCCTCATGGACTGTTTCTTTCCTTCCCACTGCAGTATGTCATATCTCACAGCCATGGCCCATAATGTTTCTTACTGTTCTTAGGGATAAAGACAGTTGGGTAAGCTCAAGGAAAGACTGTGGGGACCAGTAGTATTCAGGCAAAACACTCAAGCCCGTACCCTTACCAAGGACTTTTGGTGTGTGTTTCCCATTCATTTCAACACCCTTCCAGACAAGGAGGATTTTCAACGACTCATTTAACAGGATGTATAATTCACACATTGCTCCATCTGTGCCAGCACTCAGAGAACAAGGGCTGGGATAGCCCCCAGCTACAGAGCCCAGCTCACAGTGAAAACTTATTCATCTCATTCCTAAAATGCCAATACACATGCCTGGCCTGCCAGCTGACTCAGCAGCTTGCATACACATGCCCATAAAAACAAGAATAAACTGGTCATCTCTGGCTCATTATAGCATTACTTCACGCTTGGCTTTGTCTTATTCTGCCTGATTTCTGTTTTAGATCCAGAACCTGCCTGGTGTGGGGTCTGTGGTCAGTGTTGACAGACCAGCTAGAATCTTCCCCATAAGAGCTATGTGGGGAAATTAGTGACTGCTGCTTTTGTAACTCAGCTCCCCCATTCCTAGGTGTCTTCTTCATTCTTCTCTGAAATACAGCTGGAACACTCGCTTCTTGGGGGTTGCTTTTCATTGCTTTTTACGTGCTGCCTCACACAGTGATACCTTGAACCCAGTCATGCTTCTGGCTGCAACCACACGATAAATAATACTTGTTTTACTCATCCAGGTCTTCTGGTATTTTCATCAGAGTTTATACTCAATTCTAGTTTTAATATGTGTCAACATTTCAAAATTAATAAAACTTTATCGATCCAACAATTTTGTGCATAACCTGCTTTGGTATCACTGTCACCCAGAGCAAAGTAAAGTACTCTTACTAAAATTTAACCTTGACTTAAATATTTCTGGGATAAAGTCATCTCAGAAGTATTTTTTATTCCATACAGCAAAAGCAGGAAAGAGAAGGTGCTGGTTAATTTCCCAGGTGCAAAGAAAATGATGCCACAAGACTCTGATCCCTTCTGTGGGGGTATTGGTTGTTTTTACCTTTCAAGTCACTCCCTACTGGCTTTGACTTTCTCAAGTGTCTCCTTTTGCCGCTTTTTGTGCCCCTTGCTCAGAGAAGAAATGTTAGCATAAAGTCTGACCTCAGTGATTCATCCAAGGCCACACAATTACCAGGTTTTTATGAGGAAACAAAAGTGAGGTCACTGACTCCTGTCTGTCCAATGCTGCAGTCCTGCACACTCTGTGGCTAGCGTCATTGGCAAACTCTACTCTAATGCATTGGTGCATGCACGACTTGAAACACTACAAAAAGACAATGGTTCACTAAAAAGATGGAGTTTGGAAAATTAATTCTCCAAGCAGCAGAGAGAACAGTCAGAAGGCCCTAACCTTT
Source organism: Rhinopomastus cyanomelas (assembly GCA_013400115.1). Classification (NCBI taxonomy): domain Eukaryota; kingdom Metazoa; phylum Chordata; class Aves; order Bucerotiformes; family Rhinopomastidae; genus Rhinopomastus; species Rhinopomastus cyanomelas. Next base: position 21,911 of record VXBP01010267.1, read on the forward strand.
TGCCCAAGACTCGTAACAAGCTACAGGTCTGGAGGAGGCATGAGGGCAAAGCAGCACCACAGTGGCTGATTTTATCTATAAATTTATTGCCCTAGCCCTTTGGATGTCTTTCCCTTCAGCCAATCACAGAATCATTACGGATTGGAAGGGACGTCAAAAGAT
>VXBP01010271.1:0-38889 GCA_013400115.1 Rhinopomastus cyanomelas
TGATAATACTGTGATACTGTGATACTGTGACATCATTTCCGCAGTACCAGAAAGCTTCACTGCCTTGTTCCCAAAGATCAGTTCTCCTTGATGTACTCAACAAGCAGCTCAAGTCTGAAGGAACCTCGCTTATGAAAGAGACTTTGTTGGCTGCTGACTTGCAATGGGCCATGTGACACAGGCCTGGAGCAAACCAGTAAATTCAGAAGTCAGACTAATGTATAAAGAGAGAATTTTCTCTTGAGAAGGCGAGGGTGGGGCAGAGGACATGGTAATTACATGTTCTCCATGAGTGCTGCTTTTCTTCCTTGCAGCTTTGGAGAGAGCTTTCCCACTTGTGTATCTCTCACTCATGCTACCTTTCCCCTTGCCCCTCTTTCCCAGCACTCTCACCAAGAAGGTTTGTTGTTCTTTCAGGGGAATTCTACAGTAGTGGAGGAACTACAGTATCCACGGCTGAGACTGATCATGATCTGGGACCATCTCCTGGAAGCCCTGAAGTTTGTGCTGCAGCACCAGCAGTTGTCAGAAGCTTGAGTGACCCTGCTGAGTCATACATTCCCAGGGAAGATGCTGTCCTCTTTCTCCTTCTCTAAGCTCTTCACCTTTACTATCTCCAAGAAGATCTGCCTTGAAGACTGAGTGCAGAATCCATACATCACTGAAGGCCTATGCAAAATGAGGTTTAGGACATGGAGAGAGAAGGACAGCAGTAGTTTACTATATGATAGTTTTCTATTGAGTGAAAAGCAAAAGAACTTGTTACAGGAATTGGCTGTCATCTTAGCAATGAGCAAGATGTTCACACTCCTCACGGGCCTAAAGTTGTTATAATCACAGAGCCCTAAGCAATCATTTGGCAGCACCTTCTTTGCCTGGGCTAGCAATGAAAAGGTGTGGCTAAGCACTGTGACATTGTGAGTGTCCTCCTGCCAAGCCTTCCCGGTGTGGAAACAGTAGCTGACTCAGATCTGCCTGTAAGACCTCAGTAGACCATGGTCCATGGAACTGGGGGAGGTGGAAGGGTGCCAGAGGAAAAGCTATGATGCATCATGACAAGCAAAGTAAACAGGCCAGTTTGCTGCACCGTGCCGAAGCAAAATGGAACAGAAACCCACCTCTCAGCAATGAGCAGCAGAGTGAAAGGCACTCAGTGTTTGGATGAGATTTCCCACAGCCGTGTTTTTACAGCTGCGGTTAATGTGTGACTAATCCTCACTGTGGAGGAGACACGCGACCACTCCTTTGAGCCGCGCAGCACAGAGGTGTGCCGTGGCACCGGGGCGTGTGTTTGAAAGCAGCAAAGGTGACATCTGCAAAGAGCACTGAGCTGCAGCACCACCTCTAAGCAGGCTCTGACCAGCTCTGCCCCGTGCAAGAAACTTGCAGCAAAGCTCTGGTGCACTCATACAACAAAAAGAACAATCAACAGTTCAAAGGCTTCTGTTTTCAGGCAGCTGCTATCAAACATTAACAGCAGTATTTGAGCAGGAAGAGCAGACTCAACCAACATTTTCAAGAGCATGTGCAAGCTGTCTGTTCCTCTGCTAGTATATGAATAGCAATAAAGTCACATTCTCAGTCCGCATGAAGGGCGGGTAACGTATCTCCAAAACAACTTTACTTTCACCTGTGCCACTCTGAGAACAATAAAATTACCTTCTCAAGCCGTTGCTCTGGGTCATGAAGATGGAATGCTCAACTGCTATTGTAAGTTATGGTCAGCTTCAGGTGGGAAGGTACTGAATGAGAAGGTACTGATCTGCAGGGCTGCATGTAGCTGCATGTAGAATCATAGAATCATTATGGATTGGAAGGGACCTCGAAAGATCACCTAGTCCAATCCCCCTGACACAGCAGGATCACCTAGACCAAGTCACACAGGAACACATCCAGGCGGGCCTTGAACATCTCCAGTGAAGGAGACTCCACAACCACCCTGGGCAGCCTGTTCCAGTGCTCTGTCACCCTCACTGGGAAGAAGTTCCTTCTCAGATGACGTGGAACCTTTTATGTTCCAGCTTACAACCATTGCCCCTCGTCCTATCACTACATGACACTGAGAACAGCCCAGCTCCATCCTCCTGACACCCATCCCTCAAATATTTGTAGACATTAATGAGGTCACCCTTCAGTCCTCTCTTCTCCAAGCTAAAGAGACCCAACTCCCTCAGCCTCTCCTCATAAGGGAAGTGCTCCACCTTATGTACATTCCTACTCACTTTATGCAACACTCCCTGAAGGGCTAGCCAAACCTTGGTGTCCATTCAGGAGGCAGTGAAGGCTTCTGACCACAGAGGATGGAGGAATAAGATGATTTCTGACTGCTAGCAAAGCTAGCAGCTATTTAATCTGTCCTCCAAGTATGGGTGGATAAGGCATTAGATGGGCCGCCAGCTCACTTGACTGCGATAAACGCACAGTCTCTATGCAGTCTCTGCTTTGTTTCGAGGGCTTCTAACCTGTGGGGGTATTTACCTGGAAAAGCTAGTAGCATTATTTTATGGCCACTTGAAATTACTTCAGCCTTAATTCCAGTTGACTCGATTTTGTTCAGCACAGAGAATACCTTGTGTTTTAGCACTTGGAAGCTTTCCTCCAATAAGGCTTTGCATGAGGAAGTCTGGGTCTGTCTGTCAGAGTAATAAACTAATGTGGGATGCCTTTGGGTCACCTTGTGGCTGGTCATGCGCAGCAGGGAACAGCATCCAGCACATGGTCTGGGCATCAGCAGGTTTATGAGCAGAACGTGTTGGTGCTTAGGAAGCCTCAGTAGCCTGGAGTAGCAGCCAGAGGAGCAGCCTTTTGCTCTCAGCACCTTCTAATTGCAAATCTAATGAGATTAGAAGCCACTGCCTTGCAGAAGTGAAGGTGTCTTGTTCAGAACTTGCATTTCCCAGCTACCACTGGGTCTGGGCTGGCACACAAACCCTCTCCTTGTAGAACGAAATGCAACCTGCTTTACTGCCCTAGGAAAACAACTGGAACAGCTGTCACTCAGACACAAGTCGTCTGTCTCTGTTTAGAGGTAGAAGTGCTGGTGCCATCAGAACATCGAGCACCATGCTGCTACTAAAGATAAACTTCAGAAAGGAGTAAAACCTCGTGGGCTGAGTCAAGGCTAGTGGAATAGAGCACAGTGAGCAGAAACAACAGAAATAACAATATTAATCACAGGGTCTAGAAAGCAAGTTACATAGAATTCAACTGCTCCCATCTGGCCCCACCACCTTAGCCCACCACACATACGCTTCCATCCAGCTCCCTGCTTACATACTGGGAATGACATCATGCAGGATCAGCTACCCCACTGGCTGGTTCAGTCTGGCTCTCCCAGCCAAAGCCAGGACATGAATTTCTCCTGACACAAGTGGCACTGAGTTGCCAGTTAGTCTGGTCCCTTAACAGAGGCTTCCCAGAGCCCTTCAAGGGAACATGGCTCAGCTGACCTGGTCTGTATAAGACACATTTCTGCTCAGCTCACACTGAAGTGGTCTGAAGAACTCTGATCTCAAGCTAAAGATTGCTATGAGGAAAACCAGAGTAAGAGTGTGGATTTTCAACTGGCCTGTTTGTCTTTGTATAGACCACTGGCCAAAGGCATCCTATGTGAGCACCTGGTGCTTTATGACCATGATTTAGTGGTGACCTGGCAGTGATATGTTAACGGTTAGACTTGATGCACTTAAAGATCTCTTTTAACCAGAGAGATTCTGTGATACCAGCTCAGGAAAGTTCCACACAACAGTCTTCCCAAACTTTGCATTTCATCCATTTTACCTTTTGCCCCCATCATTAATGGAAGGATTCTTAAGGTTTTTAAGGTGACTGGAGCATCTGCCTTATGAGAGGCTGAGAGAACTGGGTCTGTTCAGCCTGGAGAGGATGAGACTGAGGATTTCATGAAATGGTCATAATTATCTTAAGGGTGAGTGTCAGGAAAATGGGACCAGACTCTTCTCACTGGTGCCCAGCAACAAGACAAGGGGCAATCGGCACAACCTAGAATGCACAAGATTTAATCTAAACAGAAGGAAAAAAATTATTCCCGGTGAAGGTATCAGAGCACTAGAATGGGCTGCCCAGAGAGGTTGTGGCGTCTCTCTCTCTGGAGCCATTCAAAACCCAGCTGGACATGTTCCAGTGCAACCTTGTCCGGGTGATCCTGCTTAAGCAGTGGGTTTGGACTATACAATCTTCAGAGGTCTCTAGATGAGATGCTAAGCCCTAGCATCTGTGGTTTCAGTGTTTATACTTGCCGATTTTTTGGCTGGGCTTTATTTTTCTTGCTCCCATATTATTCTTTAGCCTAAATTGCTCATCTCTATCTTTTGTACTATCCTGTACCATGACAAGCAAGAACCTGTCAGTCCATGTTTTCTGGAGCTGAACAACCCAAATGCTGTTCATTTACTGTGGGAAGAGACTCCATGTTCCCTAACCATTTTAATGTTTTTCCTTTTTCCAGTGTGAATTAATCCTAGAGTGAAGGGCTCACTAGATCTTTCTGTAACAGTACCCACTATACTAAAAATTCTATTTGATGGAAATGCCTTGGCTACTACAGCTTGTATTTTATTTTTTTCTCTCTTGCAGTTGCACACACAGATCGTTCTTCTAGAACTGACGACTTTGCCCATTCCTTTCTTCCCCTCTTATTCACAGGTCAAAGCAGAAATTCTTGTTGTTACCCCTTTCAATGCCTTACCTGGTCCTGTCGATCTTATTTAGTAGTTGTCAGAACATTCAAATAATCTCTAGAGATCCCACACTGATGGGACTGCCCAAATTCCCTAAAGGAAATGTAATTCCATGTATTATCTTCAATTTCAGATAATATTTAGAAAGATCTCCCCAAAATAAAGGGTTTTCTTCCTACTATTTTCCCATCTTAGGGATCCTGGGCAGGCTCCTCCCTAGCCCATTCCTCACAATTCTGCCACTAAACCCCAGCTTCTTCCTTCTCATTCTTCATTTTCTGTGTGGCACTGATAAATTGCCTGACTGAAACCCAATTAGAGTAGATTGTCCTTGAGTGAAAAACCTGCTCTCAAACAGCAAGAGATCTGATTAGTCTGGCACAGTCTACATTTGGTGAATCTGTTTTATATTTTATCCAATGCATCATTTTCCTATCTTTTAATTTTTGTCTCTGCCAGATCCTTTTGCAAGATCCTGCATCCTGCTGAGACTGCACATTTTCTCCCCTCTTTCCTTAGTGCTTCATTTTCTGAGTAAAATTGCTGATCTCCAACTTGACAAGCTCATTAGAAAATCTGTTTGGTTTCCAATTTCACAAGCTAAACACCATTGCAGAATGCCAGGTAACATTGGTTTTGAGCCTTTACCTTCACATTTAAAGTTCTTCTGAGTTTTTCTGCTACCTCAAACGGAGCAAATTCCACGCTGCACCTTTATTCCACTACTCATTTTCATCAATATAGATACTAGATGAATAACCAGACAAAGCATTTGTGAAGTGTCTGTTCTCAGTACCACCCCTGGCATAACCTTTTTGTTATCTCCCATTCTCTGTTTCAGTTAGGAGATTATACAGCCTTTTAGATCTGCTGTAGCTTCCTTTATATGGTTTAATGCAAGCTGACAAAGTGAGAATTATGAAAAAGTCCTCTCCTCTTATAGTTTGCCTTCCTTGACATTCAGTGCATTTACACTCTCCAGGTCATTTTTCCAGAACAAAGAAGGGGTCAGATTTTCTGCCAACCACATGCTTTGCATATCACTCGTGAACAAGAGTGATAATTGCTGCAGCATGGATGAAGTAGAAAGCCAGAAGCACGGTGAACAGAAACGTTACTCAGGAAAACCCTGGCTCAGCTCTGCCTGGATACCAAGGCAAACCAGCCCATCCCTTCCACAGATCATTGTCTCTCAGTACAAAGCTTCTCTCAGGTGCACACCGAGGATCACACACTGTTTCACTGGTAAGGGTTTCTATGTACAAGTTTCCCACTTCCCTTAGCAATTCATTTTTAACCCTTGCTGCCACCTTAGTTTCCCACATTACCACCAACTAAAAAAGTGGAAGCAAAAGTCTTGGGAATCCCCAAGGAATTCGTAACAGCTAGGACACTGCTGTGTACAGCAGTCCACTCTGATCTTGCACATCTTTTACCCAGTTTAAGGGACAGGCAAAGCTGGCATGTAATTAGTTAAACAGAGCTGGAAAGTGCTTTCTAAGTAAAGTCTTCTACATAATCCTTTGAACCTTTTGCCTCATCTCAAAACCTTCCGAATACCAGGAATCCTCCAAATATATTCTGATAGGAAACACACAGCCCACATGGTTCTACTACAAGCAAGAGAATATAAACTAAAAATCTCTAGTTTACATACAAGTTTCTTACAGGTCAAATTCTTTTAAAAGAAAATGACTGTAAAAGCTGCAGTCAGACCCACCCAGACAGGCAGCAGCAAAAGCTGCAGTCAGACCCACCCAGACAGGCAGCAGCAAAAGCTGCAGTCAGACCCACCCAGACAGGCAGCAGCTTTTAACTTCCGTATTTTGCGACAGATATTTTCTCCTCGTTTGCTCCAGCTGCTCCCACACAAGCTGTGACAGCCCAGAGTAACTGATGCTGTAGAGCAGGGTGTATAGGACAAGTCTGCTCTGGCCTCTCTCATTGGAGATGAAATCTCCAAATTTGTCCTGGGAACGTTAATAAACCCTTCCCACTCTCAAACTCATGGATGCAGAACACAGGTAGTGAGAGGAACCCCTGTGGAAGATTTACAACTCTTTCACCTTTTTGGCGATGATGATACACTGCATAAGACAGAACCAGCACGTAACTGCAGGGCTCCAAAAAGCTTTCATTCAAGTGTCTGCTACAGCCTGTTCACATCCCACATCACTGCCTCAGAGTAAAGCAGCCAACCGGACAGCCCGGGCAGGGATTCAGACCTGTGTAATACGCTCTAAGCAATTCTGTGTTAGTAGGGAAGTTGGACTACAGTCTCTGGAGGTCCTTTCCAACTCTGACAGTTCTGTGATTCCATAAGAGGGAAACAGGCCACATTCACACCCTTCCAATTCTGAGCTGAACCCTCCATACATTTAGCACTGAAATTCACATTTCATAGAATCACAGAACATTAGGGATTGGAAAAAATCACCTAGTCCAATCCCCCTGACATAGCAGGATCACCCAGACCAAGTCACACAGGAACACATCCAGGTGGGTCTTAAGTGTCTCCAGTGAAGGAGACTCCATAACCTCCCCAGGCAGCCTGTTCCAGTGCTCTGTCATCTTCACCATGAAGAGGTTCTTTCTCATGTTTATGTGGAACCTCCTGTGTTCCAGACTATACCCATTGTCCCTTGTCTTCTCATTAGACGACACACAGAAGAGCCTGGCTCCATCCTCCTGACACCCACCCTTTCCATATTGATAAGCATTAATGAGGTCTCCCCTCAGTCTCCTTTTCTCCAAGCTAAAGAGACCCAGCTCCCTCAGCCTTTCCTCATCAGGGAGATGTTCCATTCCATCATCTTTGTGGCTACACTGTGCTGGACTCTCTCAAGCAATTCCACGAACTAAACTAAACTTCTTGATCTGAAGACCCTACTTGGAATCCAACTTCCTTAACGAATTGGGCAGTCTTAAACTCTACATCTACCCTATGAAGTATATATAGAGCAATGCTGACAGTTCAGACACCTTCTTGCCAAAATGCCATTTATTGCAGTACACCTTTACATGGCATACAGGTAACCAATGTTGTATCTTCCGTTAGAGCTCAGTTTTCATTTGTACCACTTAAATAACACCGAATGTCATGTTTGTTTCACAAACTGTCAGTTTAGACTACCAAAATATACAGGCAATTTTGTTCCTTTCCCCCCCTTGCAAGGCTGTGAGGTACAACTGAAGTTTACCACTTTATCTTCCTGTGCTTTACAAGAACCTTTTCATAGACAATCTATCAAACAACATTTCTACATTCCTATACAAAGCAAAGAATTACAGCTGAAATTAACACCATCTGGTCATTGCATTAACCTATAAAAATTCATTCAGTAAAAAAAAAAAAACAACAAAAAGACGTAATGGACTTTGCAGCTTTACGTAAAAAACAGCCAGCTACACGTACGCACAAGTCTTCCTTGCGCATAAAGAAGAGTTTGGCATCACTAAGTGTTTGGGTTTCTTTCTGGGTTTGCAGAGAAGGCACTAGTTTTAGCTGCATAGCAGCTCAGGAGTGTTTCGTACTTCATTAAATGACACGGGTTTTTAGGTTCTACTGTTAATGAGCAACACCTGTAACAACTGTTGCAGTATTCTCCAACATTCTCAGATGGTTCCCTCTGGCTCAACAGCACAAATATTTACATCAGTTGTAAACACTCCTCCACCCACCCCATACCTTCTGCACTGAGTGATGAAGATCTGAACTTGCAAGAAGTGAACCGAAGGCAGAGCAGAAGTAAGGCTTGTGCAGAACACCACACTTTTCTTCTCACTTGGTTTGAGAGACACTGGAGAACTCCAGACCAATGAGGCCTCAATGCCTCAGATCTGATGGCACAGTGACCACCAGCAGCTTCAGGCATCTGAACTTTCCTCAGAAGGTGCTTTTACAGCCCTTACTAGTCTGACATCCATGGAGTTGCTTCTCTCCAAAGTGCAGGAACGGCTTCTGAACAGCCACTTCAGAGTCATGAGTCAAGCACGCCAACCGTTGCTTAAGCTTAAGGCCATCTATGCTTGGTCTTTACCAGGCTTGTTCCAGACACTATGCTTCTCTACCCCTTACCTGCAAGTCACAATATGCTGCATTCTACCTTCCACCCCTGTGTGCGCAGGTGGCACAGACAGCAGAGCACGCCCTGAGATGGCCGCTGTAAGCGATGCGCAGAGAAGCGGGTACTACAGCACACCATCAGTCACCTGGCAACCACACAGCAGCTCAGGAGGAGAGTTTCTGCAGCACGACACCCCAGCCTAGATTCAGCACCTAAGAAGAGTCTGAGATGAAACTGCTTAGAAAAAATCTATTTCTCACCTAAATCTAGAAAGAGCAAGAGGGTAGTGGGACAGTCTAACACTAGTGCTAAAGTGAAGGCTCCACTTTGTTTCTGGGGTCTTTGGGGTTTGTTTTGTGTCAGTGGATGCACCAGCTGCTTAGGAGCTGGTGTTGTGTACGGGATAATGCTTACAAAATGTGAGTTATTTTAAACTGTGTGACAGTCATTCACTTACCCTGCCCCTCACATATCTGCTTTCACAAGCAATTGTGTTCCACTTGATGTTTCAAAGGCATTAAGTGCTCCAAACATGACAGTCAGAAAAGCTAGAGGACACAGTGTACCAAACATCTGCCCAGCACAGCCGTTTGTTACACTTACAACAGTCAGTGAGTTAAATAGGAAGGATCCCTGCTATACAGAAAATTGAGCACTGGCGAGGAGTTTTTGTTCTTGCTAGCCCTTTCCCTAAATATCAAGAGGTTCATACATACAGTGCTCCCCTTATCTTCTCCCTGCTGCCTGTCCCAGTAGTCTTTAGATAAACCAAAGTGAGATTAGGAACTTGCAGTCCCACTTCTGTTAATAATAATTAAAAAAAAGGTTGTGCAAGAAAGCAGGGAATGTTCAACGAATCCAGAACTACTTTGTATTTAGAAAATTTCCAATGGCAAAGTGGTCAGGGCAAATAACCCAATGATCATATGGCTTAAGTTTAATGCAAAGCACACTAGGAGGTCCACGTGCAGGGAGAGAAGAGTCCAAGAAAGATGGATTAAACAGCGTCCCAGAGATGAGTGTTTATGCATAGAATTCTTCTTGTTTGTGTGGTTTTTGGTATCCTCCATTAGACTGTTTTGGTTCATCCAGTGAATAGCTGCCTTCGTCTTTCTTCTTCATTCTGTACAGCATAAATGCAACTAGAAACACCGCAAATACCAAGCCTACTAGTCCTCCAGCAATTACACCTAAAGGGAGGGAAAAAAGACACAGATTAGAGTACTCTAGACTCTTGTGCAGTTCCCAGCTTCATGGCTTCCAGAAATTAACATGACCTTTGCCAAAACCAGCCATCCTGCCCCAAGATCCCATTACCATGAGCCTGCTCATCTACAGCACATAAACTTGGAGACATAGATGTCCCACCAGGCCATGCCATACGGTATGCAAGGCTCCTTGGCTCCCCAGGCAGCACACTAGAGTGGTTTTACATGCCAATTTTGATAGGAGCAAAGGAATAGGTCTAAACAGATATTCCACATTTCCCTCTGTTAGGGTTTTGACAACACAGAATTAGGAATCATCCCCTTTATTTCAGAGATCAAAGATTCATAGAATCATTAGAGATTGGAAGGGACCTCGGAAGATCATCTAGTCCAATCCCCCTGCAACAGCAGGATCACCTAGACCGAGTCACACAGGAACACATCCAGGCGGGTCTTAATGTAAAAGGTTGACTTTGATGCGGGAACATTTCAGTTCTCTTTTAAGAGGGTTCCTCCCTAAGCGTGCGAGACATCTTGGCAAACCAGGTCTCAGAAGTGCGTGGTTGGAGGGACTTGTCATAATTGGTTTCGGGGTTAATCTGTGGCGTAGCTAGAAATTCCGTTATCTCAAACTAAATTCCTTGCACAGTTCCTCACACAAAGCATACAGGGAAATCAGGCATGCGTGGTCTGGAGACCTATCACCTAATGCCACAAATGCACCAAGCACCAATCCTGAGTTTGTTTATCATTGACGTTGTGGGTTAATAAAAAGGAGGATCCATCTCCGAGGTCAGTCAGACCACGGACGAACTTCGGACAACGACGGTGCCTCCACTGCTTTCACCACACAGCTGTCTCCTGTGCTGCTTCCCATCGCGGCGTCGGCAACCCCCGGACCCTCTCATCACCAGATTCCGACACTTTCACACTCAGATGTACTTGCAGAATTGCAGCTCTCCTACAAGAGCCTGCTTTTACCAACTAGAAATCCAGAATATCAGGTACCTCCAAGAACTTCTTTTCTGTCCATGATTCCCGAGGCTCCCGCTGCTTTGGCATTCCTCCCAGAGTCAGCTGGTACTTCTGAGTTCTGGGTGGGGACTAAATCCTCATCTTTACTCAAGATGAAGTCTCCCTGTTGGGACATACAGGGCAGGTTATTCGCGTTTCTCACAGTGTCTGTTACCGCAGACTTTCCACAGCAAGTTTTAACTCATCTAAAATCCTGCATCAATATCACCTTTTAAATCAATCATTGTTATTAACAAACTGCCACCCTTTCCTGCAAGACCAACATACTACATACTACTAAAGCCATTCCCCTGGAAAGCATGTGAAAGCTACTAGTCCTCACCGGGTCTCCAGAACCATCTTCAGAAGCCTCCTCATGTGTAGGAACAACATCCTTCGGAGCAGTCATCATGGGGCTGGTAGTGATGTCTCCCTCATGATGGCTGGTAGGGTTGGGCTCAGGCACGTCTTTAGTGTCTGGCACATCAGAGCTAGGGATTTTAGGCTCAAGCTCATGGACTGTGCCTGAGGATTCTGAAGGAGTTACATGAATCACTGAAGGAAATTGAGTAGCGGGGCTTCTCACTGTTGTAACCACATCATTTGTCGGTTTCTCATCTGGCGAGCCCAGGATGGATACTTTATCCTTCACAGCTACAACTGGCTCCTCTGTCACTATATGACTAGTTGCAGAAGGAGATATTACTTCCTTTTCAGTCTGGCTTTCAGTCCCAGGAAATGGCTGTTTGTTGAAATCCATTGGTGTTGCCAGTATTGAGGAATTTGTTGGTTCTCCTGGGCTTCTCCAAGTGTTAGACTGCTCAGGCAGTGGGCCTGCAAAACAGTAAAAGTATTATCCTTGGCCACTTTACAGACTTGATCATAGTACCTTCAGGACACCAGTCTAAGGAGGGTGCCCAACCTGAACAGCTAGTTTTCATAGTAACAGCAGTTCAGTCTGTAACTCCTTACCCCTTTCCATGGGATCAGGAAGGGACAGACTAAAGCACTATTGAGCAATGCTTTGGTAGTCACCTGCTTCTCTCCAAGGCACGAGTGCTAGTCTCTTTGCAACCAGATCAAGCAGGAGGACTGGTCTGCTTTCAGTACACTGGATGCTCAGGATGATAATCTGACTCTTTTCTCAGAAAGATTTTTCTTATTCACAGCAGTCACCCACAACCTTTAGCCACTAGTGCATTTGACACTGAATTCAGGGTTTTATTCCTGAAGAATTTAATCTAGAACACAATCATGTGGCTGGAAGGAAGCAGAACGCCACCACGCTTCAACTTGGTAAGAGCTTGTTCTTTTCTCAGTAGCACCTACTCCACTTCAATGCTCTCTCATGCATTTTAATAATCGCTCTCATAGACTTACCCCCCCACCCTAAACCCCCTTTATTCTGCTTTTTAAGAATTATGGCTCATGGGAACTTCATATCTGATGACAGACAAAATTTGAAGTTGATTTATGCTGGCAGGTTGGGGCTGGCACACCCTCAAAAGGTACCTCCTACCAGCTCCCAAGAGAGGACAAAGGCCCTTCTTACAGTCTCTTATCCCTGTGAGCAAAGAATCATTCCAGTTTCATAATATTCTTCATGCAATATCTCACATTAGCAGTCACATGGATTATCCCTCCCTCAGCTCCCTTTCAAGTCTCCTACAACTCATTTTCTGCTAATTGTTACTATCTGAAGCAATAGAAGATGAAGAGATTAGGCTCTTTCTCTGGTCCCAACTCTTACATTCTGGGGTGGGAGGGTGTGTGAGATTTCTCCCTCATTCCCTTTTAGGCTCGATGCTCATCAAGAGCTTGATTGCCACATTCTGGAAGGATCAAGGACTAACAGTACAAGTGCTAATGTCTCACCTGCTCCTGACCCTGAGAATGCATCGTCGTCATCACCAGATGAATCAAGATCTTCAGGAGGAAGGTTCAGATTTGTAGTTTGCTTTAAAGAGAGAAGAGGAAAAGGTGAGTCAGTGATGAGATTACTCAAAAGTTGTCGTGTTGTTTGTGAAGAGTCCTCTGAGGGCTTCTGAAGGTTACACAAACTTTCTTTGTTTGGATTCCGTTTTTGCTGCATTCTTCTTTCCTCACCCCCAAAGGAGTACTTCTTGTTACTCTGTTCAGTGCTGGAAAGGGATGTTCCACTCTTGGCCTTTCTCTGCACTACTTCTTGCTTTGGAAGAAAAGAAAGCGAGGAATCTGCTCAGAGGTGCATCCTGGTAGCAGCCAATGCTCAGTCCTTACACAACATCTCCATTCTGCTTCAGGTTCTGGCTGCCCATGTACAAACCATGTCATCATCTATGGATTACTGCATTATTTGGAAGGAGCAGAGAGGAAGGGGATTTAAAGTAGTTTGGCTTCTTGCCCTTCTGAACCTTTCCAGCAGTGTTCATATATCTGAAGCCACAGCACCTAACTGGAAGTAGAACAAGATTTCCTTTTTATAAGTGAGGGCACTCAGACCAAGTCCTGAGTTAGAAGCCAGCCTTCCACATAGGAGAAAACAAGCAGCCCTGAGCTTTCTCCATTTATACCTCAAGGAATACACTAATCACACAGAAGGTCAGTTGTTGAGACAAGAGGCCAAACCTCTGTTTGTTGTAACACACAGCGTTCAAAGCTGGTCAGGATATCCAAAGAAGACAATGCTAAATAAGCAGAGTGATTACTTCATGCATCGTGTTGTCCTCAGCTTTATACACTTACTGCTCCTATCGCTACAACATACTTCACTCTCAGTTCACAACTAGCCCTAGGTTGATTTCTGCAGGGCTACTGCTACCTAACCAGCCGTTCTCTCTCTTTTCAGATCTCAGAACAAAGCCTTGTAAGTCACCTCCTGAATTTCATCATTCCCCGCACAAAACCATATTTCCAGAATTTTTACTTCTACCTCATCTTCAAGGTGCCTTTGTCATCCCTCTCCAGTACAGCCCCATCTACAAGTTTAGGAGATGCTGTATTGCATCATCAAGCTGATGGTGGTTTTATCAGGAGTGTGAAATCTCACTTTATCATCAAAAAAGAACACACATTCTTGCCAGCTTTGCAACTAGGCCCTCTGTACTTCTCTAGCTTGCATTAACACAGTGTCACTTAAAATGAATATAACACCTTTTCTTTCTAGGAAGAAGTTAGCCAACACTATATGATCTGTCAAGCAAAGCAACTGAGCTCTCTCATTGTCACTTTATTACCTACACGGCTGTATTTATTGGCCCTGTCTTACTTTTGCTCTTCTGAGATACCGAGTTTATCCGGTTTTCTCTTTAGCCCTTTATACCCCACATTTCCGTAGAACAACTAGTTTCCAAAGTGGTCAGCTAGACCAGTTCAACCTCTGTGAAGATAAGTATGCAACTGGCCACCAACCTAACCAGGCCTGGGATCTCACCCCTTTTAGGGGATCTCTGTAGTTAAGTGGGCATTTTTAATAAGAAACTAAGAACAAAAAAAACCCTCATACAGACTTTAAACTTGTTAGTACATTCCATCCATTCTGGAACAAAAACCAACACTTATGAAGCAGGCATATTTCTGGAGTAATTTCCAAGAAGGATTTCCCCTTTAACCTTTTGTTTAGCTGCATGTCACGAGCCAATCTGAATTTTTACAGTTGCTCCTGCTTGTTTGCACTGCGCACCGGTACTCGTCCATGGAGAGTAGGTTGGCCAAGTGCTTCCTGTGTGTTTTCCTTCTTGTGTCAAAGGTCAGTGACTCACAGGCTGATCTCACTACAAACTGTTGGTGCATAAAGAACACAGGTTTCCCAAACTCTACTCTCTGGAGCATCCTTTTCAGTACAGTCAGAAATGAAGTCAGGCTTCAGAAACTGCATCATTGTGGTAGATGGAGGGGTTTAGGGGCTATTTTTCTCACTCCTTTCTTCCACTGTCTGTGGCAAACACAATCCTCTCTTCTCTCAGCTTGGTTTTGAGTGAAAAAGGGAGGGTACAGCTTCCTCCCAGTCAGACGTCCACATTGAATCTCACCAGATTTTTACTGAGGAAAGGGACTGCCAATACACTTTAAGGCATGCCGCCACACACGGAATCATCCGAGTTGGAAGAGACCTCAAGAGATAATCAAGTCCAACCCCCTTGCCAAAGCAGAACTGCCTAAAGCACATTGCACCTTTATCTCAGATCAAGATGAACTTCCCTCAAATCTGAATCTTCAGTAGTTAGTCCAGAATTTCCTTAGACCACACTAATACTTCTGAAAGGCTCACAGACTGTGGGGAAATGAAATAGCAAGTCTTGATCTTGATTACTGAGCCGGCACCTCTTCCCCTTGTGGTGTAAATGAATGAGGTTTACTCAGTCATGGCACACTTCCTTTCTCACTAGCCATCATTTTCAGCCAGCCTGCTCTTACACTTCACCTCACACCAAAGCTTTTAGTGACTTCCTAGTCTACTGCATGTTCTGCTTCTCTGTAGCCTTGTCATGTACTCGTTCGAATCCTAGTTTGATTACTGTATCATAACTACATCCTCCTTCAGAGGAAAAAAAGTCCAGTGCAACCCAGTCTAAACCAATGAAAACCCACATCGTTCCACTGTAGAGCTGCCCAGCTGCTGCTAAGCAGCCACTCTGCAAACATGAAGGCAGACTCAGACTGGTTCCTTTCTCCTGAGGCCAACTACTGTACTTCAAGAGAATAATAGAAAACATGATTCAGGATTAATAAAGCGTGCTTGCCACAGCTTTGTACAAGAACTTAGACACAGCCTCACTGAATTTCTCCTTATTTGTTCCAAAAGGCCTTGTCCCAAGCTGCTCCTCTGGCAGCTGCAGCATCTCCATTTGACCAGGTAGTTTGAGGTCTGGGATCTCAGAGGGCCTTGCTTTGCCACAAATACTCAAGGAACAGGACAGGATTATGCACGTGTGGCCACCAGTCAGAACAGCCACAAAGTGAAGTAACTTCGTGACACTGTCCAATATCACCGCACTGAATATTAGGGAATATTTGTCCAATTTATGTAAC
The DNA here is from genome assembly GCA_013400115.1 of Rhinopomastus cyanomelas. Classification (NCBI taxonomy): domain Eukaryota; kingdom Metazoa; phylum Chordata; class Aves; order Bucerotiformes; family Rhinopomastidae; genus Rhinopomastus; species Rhinopomastus cyanomelas. Next base: position 16,000 of record VXBP01010271.1, read on the forward strand.
TGTAAGACTGACAGTTCTTGCTCCACAGACTACTGCTTCAGTAGGCATGAAAGGCAGTAGCCTTTGCTTATGGTACCACACCACACAAGTCCTGCAGAAAGGTCATGCTTCTCGAGTGATCTGCTGCTGAAGGATCTCTGACACGGCAAGGTTAAAATAAAACACTGGCTCAGGACAGCAGCTTCAGGAAGAGCCTTTACCGATTTGGCTGTATCAAAAAGACAGACCATGCTGTTCAGCCTACAAACACCTCATGGTCAAGGCTTCTCCATGACCTTTTACTGCAGCTGAGCTACACCAGTGAGAAGGGGCTTGATTAGTCAAGAGGATTAGAGGCACAAAGCACAGATTGAATCACTAGGTTGTGCTGTTGTTTGGAAGAGCTGAAAATAGATTCCATTTTAAAGCAAGGCAACAACAACTCGCATCACTTTAGCTCAAAGTTTTATTATCAGACTGTTAGATGTAACCAACTAATGTGGACAAGCTTTTAGAAATTGCTTCCATCATCATCTAATTTATTTCTCAGTCCCCTGAGACTATTTACAGACCGTTCCTAGTGTAATGGATGCCAGAGATATTAGATGAACACAGTGGAGTTCAGGCAGCGGATCCTTTGAAGGATGTCTGCTGTTATCTCATGTGTCCCAGTCAAAAAAACCTCCTTGTACTGCACCTACATGTTGCTTTTCACTAATGATTCTGTGATTCTGTGATTTAGGTAGCTCACATTTTTTCAGTTGGGTTTTTGTTGTGTTTCATTCTTTTAGCAGCTCAGGCAACTGGTTAGAAATGCCTGCCTAGCCCTTTTGATCTGGTGTCACTGGTGTCACATGTGAGGGGTAACATTTTAAACAGCAGTTTCGCTGTGCATTAACCAGTCCGCATTAACCAGGGGAAGATCTTCCCCAAATATCAAAGCAGCCTGTGTGGAGGAAGCCCTGGGGAGATGGTTAGACTCTGCTCTTGCTGAGAGCTGTATTGTTGCAGAACAATAGTAATTCAGTTCTGCTGGGACAAGCAGAAAGCTGCTTAGTGGCATCTTCAATTTAATCAAGAATGGGCCAGGCTTTCACAACTCATTAGCAACATTATTGGCTCCAGAAGTCTGACACAGTCAACTTTTTCAGTTGTTGCTTTAAAAGTGTCATTTCTAACTAGTCTTTGTCTTGGTCACAGTCTCAGTACATGACTCCCTGCTTATACCATCAGCTGCTGTGGAGTTCACTCCTGCTAGAGCACAGATCTGGGGTAGTCTCTTGTGATGAAGGGGAGATACGTAGTTTATTAGCTGATCTCACCCTGCCCAAACTGGGAACCACGTTTCTTTGGAGCCATGGTATATGTAAAAGGAAACAGCTTTTTTCAAATTGCTCTTTGAAGCAAGCAAAAACACTGGTTCTGCCACAAGCTGACACAGGCTGTAAACTCCACTGTTATTAATCCAAGTTAGTGATCAGCCTATTGCAGCAGGGTCAACAACACCCCAAATCCTCCATTATCTGAATAAAGCCGTTAAATTTGCACATTCATTTCTCCTAAAAAATTCTTCTTATTCAGCTGTAAAGGAATGAGCTGGAATGAGCTCTCATATCAAACATTTCTCTAAGGGTCCTGCAAGACTCTTAACAACTTTATGGGAAGAAAAACCAAGAGTTTACTCTTGTTTAGAGAGTCTTAATAACAAGACAAGCATTTGCTCTTTGCTTTGCCTACCAAATACAACAATGGAGCATCTAGAAAGAGACTTTAACAAGAGTTTGAACAGAAACCTTTGTTCTTCACCTTTTTCTATGTATTGAAGAGGACAAATGCTATTTGAGCCAGGGCAGCCTGAGGAGTTTCTAACCACAAAATGTTTACATTAGTGTGTGGGAAGACAAAACCACCTGCTTAAAGAAACTTTAGCTCTTTTAAACCTTGATATTCTGCAGTTAATAGCCCACGCAATATTAACTCCACTCCCAGATGTCCAAGGTCTTGAGACAGCCTAAACGGTTATTTGGAAAAAAAAAAAGCAAAAAACCACCACCACACAAGCTCTACATCATCCTCACCTATCCTCGCCCCCAGCTACAGCACACAGACTGCTGGCAGTAAGTTGACCAGGCTCCCCTTCCACTTTAACAGTCAGACATAAATTGTGGAGTAGCTGAAACAGAACTGACACTTTTATGTGGCAAGCCAGAAGTGAGGCTTGTGTACAAGTCTGCTACATCAGAAGTCGGCAGCAGCATAGCAGTGTCCCAGTTAACAGTTCTTCCAGTTTCTAATCCTGCTACTCCACTGCTCAAAATAAGCACCTGTGCTTCTTGGTGACCCTATGGGTTAATGAAGTAGTTGCCTTCCTAGAAGAGCCAAATATACTGACTACCAGCACAGACTAAAGACCAGAAAAACAGCTACAAACTGTTCCACAAAGAGCCTATGGACTGTACAGGCTAGATTTAACCAGTTCCTGTATCCCTGGATAGTGTTGCAAATGAGGACGTTCAGAAGTATTAAAACTATCTGCCCTCCCTACTTCAGATGGTGGTGTTTCTCCCATTTCCCAACAAGATTTTGCTGTGTACCAACAAGCTGCAGCATCTCCACCCTTTCATTCATCAGTTTGCCAGAAGAGTAAAGCTGCTTGGTGGCTCAGAGTGCTCCTGCCAGAGGAGAGGTCAGGCAGCTCTTAGGCAGAAAGGCAGCTCTTCTGCTTAACAAGGCAAACACCATTTCATTTACCACAGGCAAGTACATCAGTAAATCCAGCTGCTTCTCTGCTACACCACGCATATAAAGGAATCTGAGAAATCTTGGTTAATTTACTTAATTCTGATTTCCTCTTTTATTTTTGGTTGGTGACTGAAGAAAGAGACTGTCTTTGAGGGAGAGGTATCTGGCTGCAACAGCAGTGGCTTTTATTTGAAGCATGAGCCAACTGATCAGCATACAGTACTTGGGCTTGGCACTTGGGCTTTGGAGGCAGTGAAGCACCTTCCAACACCTACTCAAAATAGGATGAGAGTTTTTAGGATCTATTCCATTACAGACAGAACAGACGATAAACTGCACAATGTCCACCACACTTCGACACTCCTTTCCTGTCAGGTTTGAGCCACAGCTGTAGGATACTCTGATTCTTTGAACATGATGCAGTGGCCAAGGAAGAGGAGCATCCAGTTAGTGCACACACATGGCAGCTACAATCAAAACATATCTACAGCTGTTGCTCAATGAGCATTACATTTTCTCCTTACTGTGACAGGGCAGCTTTTATAATTAAGTAGGGCTGAAACACAGTCGTCAACATGCCAAGAGCAAAATGAACCAGCCTGTCACCATCAGGTTGGGTTTCACATTCTGCAGTGGGGCCCTATATAATGTATCACCTCCCACAAGGGCATGTCACTTCATGCTTCCTGAACCATCCCCTGCAGTCTCATGGTGAACCAGATCAGGGAGCTGGTTTGGTTAAAAAGAAAGAAAAATGTTTTTTAAAAAAAGAAAATATAATTCAAAGAATTTTCCAGCAGGACCAGTTTCCCAATCCAGCTCAATGCATGAACACACAAGTGTTTGTATTGGCGCAGGGCACAGCACAGCAGCCAGGGCTGCTTAGGCAGTTCACAGAGAATCACTGCCTGGGTTCCTGGGATGCCAACACACTTTTAACTACCCTATAGTTGAGGGGTAGTAAAATCCCCCATCACCACCACGCTCGGTGGAAATGTGCATAACCACATGCTGACTGCAGGCAACATGCAAATCTGAGGCTGGCTTCAAGAGCCACAAAGAGGAGCAAGGAGTGGAGAATTGTAGGGAGAGTTGTCTTCTGAGTAGTTGTTCATGGTAGATAAGGTTTGTTCCAAAGTCTGACGAGAGCTTTTAAGTCATCCCTGACCTCCTAAACACAGTAGCAAAGGCAAGACAGATGTTTGGGTTTTTTTTCAGTAAGATAATAGTTTTACTTTAATCTTGGGCCACCTGGACTTTACAGAAATCAGAATGGTTTAGGCTGAGATCTTAAAGATAATCCAGTCCAGCTCCCCTGCCATGATTAGCCCAGTGCAGATTTAATACGAGGCAAGAAGGCCATTGCACAGCCTTCAGCCAAGACAGATGAGCAAAACTGGAGTACCTGGAGCACAACAGAACTAGAGTCCACAGCCAGGGAAGCAACACACAGCATCAGTGAAAATACTGCTGGTGTGCACTGTTAGGAGTGCAAGTCACTTCTGACACAGAACTGCTGAGCTGCTTCCCAGCTACATCCACTACAAGCCTAGTCAGTCCTTCAGCAATAGAGAAGCAACTTCAAGTCTGTGCTCCTGCTTCTTTATCTGCAAAATCACTCAAACAAGTTACTAGACTCTGCTTTCACTCAAGCCAACCTCCTTCTGCCCAAGCCACTGACTGTACCCCACTGAGAGGTCACATACCCACAGCCATGGCACGTAACAAGCACCTGACTGAACTCTGCATCAATGGCAGTTGCAGATTATCATGATACTGGCCAACAGTGGGGTATCTTTTGTCTCAAAGACAAGGTGTGTTGAAGAAATAGTCTAATGAGAAAGCTCTTTTCCCTGCAGCTAATCTCATAAGGAGCAGCCAGTTCAGTTTTATGCTATAACTGCTTTTCTTTAAAGAGCTTTGCCTGCAGCTCTTTAACATACTTGGTAGTTCAGGCATTCACAGCACGAAAGCCACAGTCAATGTATAACCTCAAACGCTTGTGCAAAGTAGCTGCAGTTCAGTGAGGCCACAGCTCATAGCTCCAGTTCATCCTTGGGAATTAATTTCAATCTCTTTCATCTGGCTTGAGAGATGAACAGTGAGCTGTGTAAGCTGAGACCAGACAGACCTAACTTGTCTTAAACCCCTTTGACTTAGACTCACCAGCACCTCTTTCTTGTGCAGCAACACAACCAGAGAACATTCAGTCTTACAGAAAGTTCATCTGCTTGCTCAGAAAAGCCCAGAAGAAGAAGAATTGCTTAGTTCCAGCCAAAGTAAGTGGTAGACTGCCCATCCCACAAACCCCAACAAAATAAAGGAGTTAAGGGGGGAGCACGCTGCAGGTCAGGAAATTTTGATGTCGTGGAAACCCATCAAGCAAAGGACTCTAGGAGTCCAAACCACACTATCCATGCAAACAAGTATGCATGCAAAGAAGAAGACATTAAAAGTGACAGGATCTAAGATCTCTGCTGCCTCTTCCTTGCTCTGCAACAGCACAGCCACTTGTCCCCAGGACATCAAGTATCCCAACATGGCTTGTTCACAACACACAGGATGACCACAGCACACTTGCAGCACCTGTAAGGAAACCAGTTACCTCAGGCAAGTAATCAACTGTTAGAGCCTCTGAAATGTAGAATGGACTTTGTCACCCTCCAATAGGTATAAACACACTGACTTTATGTCTTGAACAGCAGCCCTAGCAAAACCAGTCCCTATCCTTAGTAAATTATTCCCATCCATGTGTTGACCTCTGTTGCCGTGAACAAACAGTCTCACTTGCATCTGGGTGCAAAGTCCTTTATTTGCTCCATTTTCTGCCACCCACTCACCCTGTCTCACGGGATCAGTACTGAGGATTGTCACTGGAGTGAAACTCACTACAGACCCACTGAGGCTTCCTGGCAAGTGCAGAAGTAGCCTTCAGATCATCAAATTGCTTCTTCACAGCTTGAATTGGCTGGAAAAGCCTGCCTTCTTTCCCTGGAGAGCTAAGAAACAACTCAGCTTCCAGGAAGCAAACTGGTTAGCTTTACAATCCTGAGCTGGATCAGAGTAGTCCAAGGCTGAATTTGAGGGTAATACCACAAAGCAACTAGTATCTCCAATTGTTCCATTTGTGACTATCTTCTTCCAGTAGACCTATTAGCTCAAACTGGTCAGCATGCAGCTAAAGGCCATGTACCAGGACATTGAGATGCTCAAACCTTGCATGCACCTCCTGCAGAGGCTGCCAGTGAAGAACGAAGAACCAGCCTGCAGCACAGCAACAGTACGTGAAAGGCAATTCAAGGTCCCACAGGAGCTAAAGTTGCTCTTTTCAGCCATTCAGCTCAGAAATCAGAAGCAAGTCTATAGGAAAGTGACACGGTCCATGGCATCTCACCATGGCTGGTGGCACACTATGAACCAGATGCCTCTCAGCAGCACCAGAAAACCATGTGTGCATCTGGTCCTAGGAAAGTCTGTGTCTTGGAGACAAATGCCATAAAACATAGTTGATGGAACTACTAGCCATTCCAAATGTGACCCATGCCAGCTTTTGTGGATCAGCAAAACAGCACTACAGCAGCAGGGCTGCTCCTTCCTGAGCAGAGGTGTTCCAGCAATCAAAAGCAAGCTCAACACCCTGATACTGTCAGCAAGTTTGCTGATGACACAACGATGGGTGGTGTCACTGACACCCCTGCAGACTGTGCTGCCATTCAGCGAGATCTGGACAGGCTGGAGAGCTGGGCTGAGAAAAATTTGATGAGGTATAACAAGGGTAAGTGTAGAGTCTTGCATCCGGGCAAGAACCACCCCAGGTACCAGTATAGGCTGGGGACTGACCTGTTGGAGAGTAGTGTAGGAGAGAGGGATCTGGGGNAAGGTTCCACGTCAACTTGAGAAGGAACTTCTTCCCAGTGAGGGTGACAGAGCACTGGAACAGGCTGCCCAGGGGGGTTGTGGAGTCTCCATCAGTGGAGATGTTCAAGACCCGCCTGGATGTGTTCCTGTGTGACTTGGTCTAGGTGATCCTGCTGTGTCAGGGGGATTGGACTAGATCTTCCTTCCAATCCATGATTCTACTGAGGGGAGGACATTCTACGCACAGTATCCTGGTGGGGGGTGGAGGGATGGGAGGAGTGAAGCTGCTCTGCCTAACCAGCCAACATGCAGCCAGTAATACCTCTTGCCTCCAGGAATTACTATCTGGCCAAAGTGCGACAGCCTTTGGTATCCAGACACACAGCTAGGAGAAGACCCATAGTTATTTTATCTCAGCCCTGGGAGTTTCCTGCTCTCCTCCTTGTACTCCAGCAATTAGCCAGCATGAGCTATGCCAAGGAGCCAGGAGACAAAGCTGAAAGGTCTCCTTGGAGGGATCACAGAAGCACTCCATTAGTGATACATACACGTGTTTCTAATTGGAGCAAAGTGCTTGTAGCCCAACACTACGCAAGTTAAATCCCGGTTTCAGTGTGATGATGCACAAGAGATTTTTATCTAAGGGTGCACAAAGAGTACTTTCAGTTCTGAGAAGCTAGGAAGTTATACAAACCTCAACAGAAGAATGAGTTCACAAATGTGGAGTACTAAAGGTCTCAACTAAAGCTGGTTACCTCGTAAATATGAGGCTAATTAAGCCTAGTTTTCCAACAACCAAAAAGCTGGCACGCTATTCCGATTACTTACATAAAGTTACCGTGGAGCCACCCAGGCTTAAGGTTTTATAGGACAATACATCCTACAGTAACTGGATAGTTCCTATAGCAACTGCCTGGGCACAAGACAACAAAAATGACTTCCTGTTTGATGATACTTCAGCAGCAAAAGCAGCTACCAGCTGTAAAGTGTGCTGCTACCAACCTCAGCTTTAAGCTTCCCAGCCAGCATGCTTGCTTGTAGCTGACCCCTCCAGAACATACATTGAGTCCTTCAAATCCTGACAGCCAGCCTGAGATAGCCATGACAAAGCCTTTTTGATCACTTCCTTACACTCCACGTTTTCTTCATAAGGATGAATAGTGAAGTCTCTTGTGCTTGCAAAATGGGGAGGTTTATGCTAACAGTCTATATTTTCTGTGCCTACATCTGTTACCTTTGAACTTTGGACACCTTGAGTACTGTTTTCAGTTCTGGGCACCTCAACACAAGAAAGAAATTGAGGTGCTACAGCAGGTCCAAATTTCTGGTGAAGAGTCTGTAGAACAAGCCTTATGAGGAGTGGCTGAGGGAGCTGGGGCTTCAATCTGAAGAAACGGAGGCTGAGGGAGACTATGTTGCTGTCTACAACTACCTGAAAGGAGGTTGTAAAGAGGTTGGGTTGGTGTCTTCTCACAGGTAACAAGCAAGAGCGTGGAGGAAATGGCCTCAAGTCATGCCTGGGGAAGTTTAGGTTAGACATTAGGAAAAACTTCTTCATTGATTGTGGCTTCATCACCATTCATGGATATATTTAGAAGTCATCTAGATAAGGAACTTAAAGACATGGTTTAGCAGTGGGTTTGGTACGGTTAGGTTAATGGTTGGGTGATCTTTAAGTTCTTTTCCAACATAAACAATTTCATGATTATACATCTCACACCCAACTTAGATATAACACCACCACCAACCCTTTCCAGGCACACCCCCACCTGCCACCATTGACAAGCTGATTGATCAGGGACCTGGGCGCATCCAGAGAAATCTGCCTGGCTTGAACAGACACCATCTCAGCCAGTCTGTCTCACACGTGCGTAGCAGATGGCAGGATTGGTCACACCCCACAACCTGGTCCCTCGGTGCTGTTACTTGTCAGCCTGCTACAGAAGACCCCGACTACTTTGCAAAGCAGCTGCAGAACTCGGGCAGCAAAATGAGTCAACAGTTGGCATTCAGCAGCTCTCTTCTGATTTTGTCACGCTCCTTACAGCTAAGCTCTAACCAGTTCCAAGAAACTCTGCTCTTGCACAGCATGACTCACACCACTTTGTCGCTGCTCTGTTAAGAAGAAACCTGGGGAGCTCTCAGTCAGCAGCCAGTTACTGGACTCATCCAGGCCATTCCAGCAGCTTTAGATTTTGGGTTTGGTGCCATGCGGGGCAGCTCCTGTACCAACACACACGGTTAAGCACACTCTGCACCTGCTCCTATGCCTTACCATTTCCAGTTTCAAGTAAGCCAGCATGGATGTGAAGAAATTAAGGCTCTCCCTCTCACATTATGAGACAAGCTGTTACCCAAGAGTTACTGTAACAGATTCTTTCTTCAGCTACATCATGCTTTCATTTTTGAGTATATAGCTGGTTCACCCCTCTTCCCCATGCGAAGTGGTCACCCTCACTGTGAAGAAGTTCCTTCCGATATTTATATGGAATGTCCTATGTTCCAGTTTACACACATTGGCCCTTGTCCTACCACTGGATGACACTGAGAAGAGCCTGGCTCCTTCCTCCTGACACCTACCCTTCACATATTTATAAACATTAATGAGGTCACCCCTCAGTCTCCTCTTCTCCAAGCTAAAGAGACCCAGCTCCCTCAGCCTTTTCTCATAAGGGAGGTGTTCCACTTCCTTCACAATCTTTGTTGCTCTACATCGGACTTTCTCCAGCAGCTCTGTGTCCTTCTTGAACTGAGGTGCCCAGAACCAGACACAATACTCCAGATGCAAGTATTTAGGAGCAGTCATCCAATCAGTGAAGGAGGTTAGAATTTTGGGGCAGATGATACCACATTTGTGGAGCCTAGATGCATTCCTGCCTTATATGGGCAGTTGTAAGAATGAAGATGTGATTTGGACAGCCCATGTGAAAAGACAAGAGACATCACTAATACTACCTCTGATGGACTGCCAGGCATTAAGACAGGTCAATAAAACAGTACTAAAAATTTTAAGCCAGGGTGAAGTGTTTTAGCACCAAGTTACTCCTAGCATGACATGTCCCTTAGTTCACAGAAGTTCCTGGCAAGAAGTACCATGGTGACAGCTAGATGCTACATAACATCTTAACACATACATAACACAGATCAAACTTGTCAGACAGTGGTCAAACATCACCAAGGTAAAGTTATGTCATGTAGGAATAAGCACCTGGGTCTACTCCTGCCTAGTGGCTCCAATTCGCACAATGTACCTTTAAAGAACCACAGAAGAGTAGAGGTTGCAAAGGACGTCTAAGGATCATCTAGTCCAACCCCTCTGCAGGTGAAGCATCTAAAGGCAATCAAATTGGAACATATTCATGAGGGTTTTGAATGTCTCCAGAGAAGGAGCCTCCATAACCTCAGGGCAACAATTTCCAGTGGTCTGCTAAGAAAGCAGAGCATAAAAAGCTGAAGGACCACCTTACGAGCCAATTTGGAAAGCACAAGTTGAATCCCTGGCACACACCAGCATCATCACTACCACACTGAAGGCTTTGTAGTACCCACCTCGCAAACCCCAGTGAGTCGATTACACAGGCTCTTATACAACTGCACTTGCCCTTCTTCCTGAGGCTTCCAAAGTGGTTCAATTTCTAATGATAATCATAATCTCCTATTACAAACTTTCACTTTTAGTGGATACTTCAGTTTTCATAATTTCATGTAAGCTGGAACATAGGAGGTTCCACATCAACCTGAGAAGGAACTTCTTCACGGTGAGGGTGACGGAGCACTGGAACAGGCTGCCCAGGGGGGTTGTGGAGTCTCCTTCTCTGGAGATATTCAAGACCCGACTGGACGGGTTCCTGTGTGACTTGGTTTAGGTGATCCTGCTGTTGCAGGGGGATTGGACTAGATGATCTTTCGAGGTCCCTTCCGATCCGTAACGATTCTATGATTCTATGATTCTGGGCCTGCTGACAGAGACCCACTGGCTACATCCATGCTAGTAAATTCAACAACATCTGGGGAATGTCCCCAGGCACTGGAACCACAATCTATACCATAAAAAAAAAAAAATCACAGAAAATTAGGGATTGGAAGGGACCTCGAAAGATCGTCTAGTCCAATCCCGCTGCCACAGCAGGATCACCTAGACCAAGTCACACAGGACATATCCAGGTGGGTTTTAAACATCTCCAGAGAAGGAGACTCCACTACCTCCCTGGGCAGCCTNGAGAAGGAGACTCCACAATCCCCCTGGGCAGGCCGTTCCAGTGCTCCATTACCCTCACTGTGAAGAAGTTCCTTCTCACATTGATGTGGAATCTATGTTCCAGTTTACACCCATTGTCCCTTGTCCTATTACCAGATGACATTGAGAAGAGCCCAGCTCCACCGTCCTGACACCCACCCTTCACATATTTATAAACATTAATGAGGTCACACCTCAGTCTTCTCTTCTCCAAGCTAAAGAGACCCAGCTCCCTCAGCCTTTCCTCATAAGGGAGGTGTGCTACTTACTTCATCTTTGTTGCTCTACAATGGACCTTCTCCAGCAGCTCTGTGTCCTTCTTAAACTGAGGAGCCCAGAACTGGACACAATACTCCAGGTGTGGTCTCACCAGTGCAGATTAGAGGGAGAGAAGAACCTCTCTCTATCTGGAACCACAATCTATACCAAAAAATTTTAGTATCATCCGTGGCACAGCTTGGAGCCAACTGGTAGGCCCCCAAATAATGAATGGGAATGCTCCCCAGCAGGCAGTCTGGTAGTGGGGAGCGTTAAAGGATAGGTCAGAAAGTGAGATTGGCTACATGACTGGGACTGCAGCACTTCAGTTGACCACAGGGCAACTAGTGCCCAGCCTGCTTTATTTACTCCTGTCAGCGTCAGGAAGCCTAGTGGATCTTTTTTAACCCCTTTTGGCTGCATGCTGGGGAAGTGAAGGAATGCTTAGCAGTTAGCACCTTTCAGTCACTACAGTAATAAATTCTAATTATTCATAATCTCATCTTCCCACTTTTGTAGCGAGACACTCGCTGCCATTTCCCAGCCCAGTACAACTACAGAGGCAGACTGAGGAATTTTTTGCAAGTCAAACACTTCAGATTGGAGCCAATGCTGCTGAAGGATTAAGGTAGCAGCCTTCCTCTTGGAGGCCATGAGTCAGTTGATGCAAGTACCCGATAGCAGAGCACTCCTTTGCCACTGCCCAGACATGCCAGAGTCAGCCTCTTCTGTTAGACGCTTTGTTTGCTGATGAGAAAGTAGTCACGATCTAGATGATTCCTCCGTTAGGACAGAAAGAGATTTAGAAGTCAAAGCTGTCTAGCTGCAGGCTGTTAGGCAAGTTTCGATGCAAGCCTCACCACCGCTTTTCCACTGCGCTTAGGTGCCACTTACACCCAGTTAGAGCCAGTGAGGTGGACAATCTCATTTTGCCATCAAACCTGCTGGTGCGAGAGTGTCTATTACAGTTTCATAAGCAGAGAGCACAGCAAAGGAGTAAAAAATACCACATATATTAGTGCTGTGTTAGATACTAATTTGAGCAAGCTTGTGGGTCCTCTAGGTTGAGCTGTTACTCCTCTAAACCCTCAGCTTCTTGACCAAAGAAAACCTGGGGTCTGTCCCTAAAGAAAATATCCTATTGACCAGATAAAAGGTAGCATTCAGAGGTGCTCTTACAAGACACCAGTGTTTCAATGGATAGGCAGGCTGCTACATCAGTTCTTCTAGATCACCACCCTAGGTCAGATCATAGAGCCTCCAAATCCTGCTGTGAGCTGGTCAACAAATAGCAAGCGACATGGATGGAACTCTGTCTCTATAAATATACCCATATTTATATTTCTCCACTGTATTGGTCTCAAAACATACAAGAGTGCTTTGGGACAGGAAACAGCCAGGTAGTCTCTTCCTACAGCACTGTAGCTGCCAGTTCTGATCCCCCGGGAATGTAAAAAGGCTCCCGACCAACACAGCCACAGCAATACCACTGCTCCAACACAGAGCTTCACAAGGACTCTCATCTGGAAATCATTATGTTAATCACTGCTTGCTCTCCAGATGGTAGACTGGCTCCACTCTCCTTCGCCCACCTCTGGCTTCAATGTACAGTCTGCTCATCTAGTAATCCCTCAATGCAAGGGGCTGGCCTGGAGCTGCTGGCTGGTTCTGACCAGGATGTGTACAGCCACCAGCATTAGAAACTAATTAGAAGAGCCTTCCTGTGTATGCAGTGCAGGACAGTTGTGGTCTGTAGTGCCGCCCAGAAAGCATTCAGCATGCTCTCCTTACAACAGAAAGGGAGTTCAAGTTTCCTTCCATGTAAGGGGCAACAAGCAATCCCTCATGTGGCACAAGTAGACAAAGAGCACCACTCATTCTCTAGCTACAGCTTGTGTATGCTCAGGTAATGGAGCCAAGACACTCAGAGAAGTTGGTGCATGAAACAATTGTACTTACTGGTTGACAGGAGTGAGTGCCTGGGACCACCTGCAGTCAAAAGTCAGCCTGGGGACAATGACATTGTCATTACTGCACAGGCAGTGCAGAAAAGTCACAACACCACAAGGCCTCCATGAAAGGCAAGATACCCTTGAGTACTTTTAGCTGGCTGGCAGGCAGTTTCCTATCATTTATCAGTGCCTTTGATTTAGTCAAAAATCATTCTGCAATAGCAATCCTGAAGACCCTTCAGTTGTTAGAAAAGTTCAATGCCAGAAGGCAAAATAAGTGGATGTTAAAAAGAACTATACTGCACAAACAAGGGCTATAGAGAGGGTACTTCCAGAAAGCAAAGCAGCAAGACCATTAAGTGAAGTAGCAAGAGCTCAACTAATCAATACACAAAGGAGCTTCAAACTAGAAGTCTAGCAAGGAAAGTCATGAATTCCAACAGGGCCCATGACTCAGTTGTGACTGCAGATCCAGTGACTCAATGGGAAGCTCTATTACCAACTCCATCCAAATCTCACTAACACACTGGTTCCCATCCAGCAAAGCAAGCTTCACTGGTGAGACTGGTCTCAGCAGCGAGATACAAACATTACAGTCAAGCATGGCAAGGAGCCCAAGCTAACAGACTCCATTGGACCCATGCCGGTTCCACAAGACCCAGAACATCAACTGCAGCCAAGCACTGCTTGAGAGACTGAGAGGTTGGGAAACCACCACATTAGCAGATGTTGCTCCACAAGAGCTGCTCGTAGGAGGTCCAAATGTTATCTCACCTTGAGGTAAGGCTTCACAGTTCAGTAACTCTTCCACTAGCCTCTCCGCAGTGCAAAGTGCACTATCCCAGGTTTCTAGCCAGGCCACACAAAGCTCATTTCTGTGGTACCCCAGTAGCCTAGCAGAGTAGTAGTTCAAATGAAGCATGCTAGTCTGCTTTAACTTAGAAACCTACTACAACTGATACTCAGCGCTCCTTAGGAGACAGCACACACTCCTCTGTGTTTTAGAGTATCTTCTCTCTCAGCTCAGAAGAGAAGTGAGCCTGCAAGAAACACGAAGTCCTTGAGCTGTTGGCCAAGCAACTTCCATTATGTAAGTTCATTACCTATACCAAAGTCTAGGGAGGTTCCTCACTTCTAATCCACAAATAAACAATGCCTTTAAAAACTAAAGTGCCCCAATGCCTTCTCAGCAGACCACAAATACCATCACACAGCTCCCCAGAACATATCCGCTTATTTTTCTGCTTATATTCCTCACATTGGTACAGGACCCAACTAAACTCCCCTTTTTCTTGCACATTCTGTAGCTGAGCCAGATCTTTAGCTATGATGTTGTCTGGAGGCACTGATCCAGTCGCACTAGAACAGGAGAGAGCTATTGTTCTAGCTGCACACTGGTGTTTCCCACTGCTTTGCTGGTTCTCTTGGCACAGAAAGAGTACCTGTCCAGTCTGTTTGTTTACAGGGAGTTACCATAAAAGTTTCACAAATAAGAAGACTATCACTTTGAGCTAAATTGTTCTCGGACAAAGACACTAAAGTGAAGGTGTCTGTGTTCCCCTTATAGGCAAAATGAAATATAGTCAACAAAGCCCCGACAAAGCAACTCACCTTGAAGTAGACGTGCAGGGGCTGGTCAGATAATTGCTCTCTTTGGCTCCACTGATTACATCGCCATTTCTATAATGAGAGCTTAGGCACCTTGCACACACACAGACACCTACATTTAGGAGCTTAACATCAACTCCACACTGTCCTGAGGGACTAGTGCCATTTGAAGTATCCTATGTCTCAGCTAGTGCATCTCCAGCTGTCCCAGAATGCTGCATTAATAGCTCTAAGTTAATAAAGAGTAGGAGACATCCAAGACAAAACCACTAACGCTGCAATGCTGAAGCACTGCAATCTTATCACTGACAACACCTTCTCAGGAAAGGGGTCCTATCTTCTCTCTCCCCCAAGAACTTCCCTTCTACCTGTAGCTGGCCCTACTAAAATCTCAGCTCCCTACATGCCAGATGACACAAACAAGTGTGGGATGGCACAGAGGCATCAGTATGGTTCCTTGACAGAGAAGCCACTTCAAACAAGGTTAGGGTGAAATGCTACCATATAAGCCACCTGGAGACATCTGAGCACTAGCAATGCAAAACACATAGTTAAAATGGGCTAATTTTTCTGCTAAAACAGCAGCCTACATTTCAGGTTAGTGCACTAGCTTAATTTTAGAAGGCTTACAGGTTTCTTGCACTTGCTGTAACTTGTCTCGGGCTGAGAGGATTATTTGGTTTCCAGAAGTTTCAGAGTGCTGCCATTTAAAATGTTAGCTGTTCTAGCCACTTGAAACAGAGAGAAACCTGGAACAAAAGACTGCAGACTTGCACTGGAGACCTTTACATGGCACAAACCACAACTTATTTGTCTCTGCTCTACTTAAGTTGACCAGACACAAGAGTCACTATTTGACTGGGAGGTAGCCACCAGCAAGCAAGTGGAGAAGAGCTGTTTGTAGTGCTCGATAAGTAATGTGGTGCATCTCTGCATGTACTATGCAAGAAAATGTTTCTTCCTTATCCACTGCCTACATGTTTAATAAGCAAGCTAGACTACCTAATTTCTCCTAATTAGTTTACATTTAGAGAGAAATTACATCACCCTTGGAAAAAAGGTTCTGCCTGCTCTGCTAGGCTTGTATTAGCCACCAGCATGCACCTACACTAGGGGAAACCACCAAAAGGCTGTTTTCCCTCATGATACAGGTCCGCTGCCCTCCTGCAGCAGGCCATGCATCTTGGCTCAGTTGGCTTCATGGTAGGGTTATCGCCTGTAAAGGTTTCCATTTGAAAGAGTAACTAAGTTAATCCTTTAAGATGCATTCTTGTTTCAAGGAAATCAATCCCTCTGTTGTAATGATGGAGAACAATTACTCTTACAAGGTGTTTTGAGCAACAAAGTGTCACCTTGAAGAAGAATGGGAACCTCCCCACCCATTCCTGCAGGGAAGAGTACTGGGAAAGAAAACAGCTATTGTTTGGCCACTTTCTTCTTCCTGTCTATTACTTCTATGACAGGACACACAGACAAGTCAAGCCATGCAACAATAGCCAAGGGTCAAGTGATGTGCCAGCAGAAGTCTGATTCCACCAAGAATACAACACTATCCCACCAGTGCCCTCAGCACCATGACTTGGACCTGCAGGACTGTGTAAGGCTACCCTGTGTTCTGTGCCCAACACAAGAGGTTTTTCACCACTTGATGCAGAAATACAGTAATTGTAGATGAGTGGAAAAGGCAGCTTACTCCGTGTCACCAACAGTTTGACACGGGAAAAAGGCCACGTGATCACCAGAAGGGGAACAACCTCAGCACTGAGTCACCACAGAGAGCCCCAAGGACTTCTACTCCTCCATATGTTCACCCAGGAAACTCCTCAATCTGAAGTGTCATCCAGGCACAGGAAAACTCTAGACAAGCATTTACTTCATGTTCTTGTTAATTTCTACTAAGGATTATTTATCTTAGGGGAATGTTACTCCAACACACTACAAAGGCTGCAAATTAACTGCAGCTTTTCCACTTTGTTCAGCAGAAAGCTTATTCAGAAGCTCTGAGCAGAGCCCTCTCCCCATGGAGCACAGCCGATTACACTCACATGCTTGTCATTTTTAGCCACCTCGTAACTACTCACTGCCACGTGGGCCAGAAGGGGCTGTGTCCAGAGCTACAGGTAATGCTCACAGATAAAAAGGTTATGGCAAAACTGGAGGTATCTGAAGCAGCTTGGATCCTGCCATGCATTTTCTTCTGCCACTCCTTATCCAAGTGCTGCTGTAGCCCAACTCCTGACAAGTTTCGAACCAACTGTTCCCTTCAGAGAGGAAAAAACCCATCAGTTTTGACTTTGCGAGCAAGCAGAATCATCACAAAGCCTCGTACTCAGCTCTTTCCTCCTAACTCATAGAATCACACAACGGTAGGGGTTTAAAAGGGGCCTCTGGAGATCATCTAGTCCAAGCCTTCTACTAGAGAATTCCCATCCAAAGGAGAAGGCTCCACAAGAGACGTGCATGCACATTAGGAGGGAATGCCCGTCACCGCAGCAGCAATGGCTGGTGACCCAGGTTTAGAGCCCCTCGAGTGGTGCCTCCAGGCCTTCCACCCCACACAGAGCCCAGGTACCCAGCACAGACCTGGAGCACCCACCAAAGCGTAAGACGGTGGTGCCCAATCCCTGTGGAGAAGCTCCGCACGGGCGGGAGCTCCGGTCCATCCCCTGTCCGCGGATGACATCTGGCGGTGCTATGCAGGACGTGGAGGTTCCGCAGCCCCCGGGGCCACCTCTCAGATACCCGGCAGAGCCATGCCCGGCACGCCGGGCTCTGGGAAAACGGACCGGCCCTCTGCGATACTGCTGCTCGGCAACATGAGTGCGGGGCTGAGGAGGGAAAGCGGACGTCTAGGAGTCCGCTGCCCGAACGACTCCTGTGGGCTGAGAAGGGAGCTTCTGTGGGCTGCACCCGGAGCAGGGCCGGCGGGGTTGGTGACAGGATTCGTGTGTTTAGTTGACCACCGGGGTTTTGTTTCAGGCGGCAGGAATAAAACGGCGCCCGGGAGTACTTGGGGCCGGCCCGGCTCCCCAGACACACTCGAGGAGCACCCAGGCACGGTAGAAGCGGCTCCGTTCCAGAAGCCCCTCGGGACGGCGGAGAGTGGCGGGGATTCCCGGTTCCCGGCCACGGCTGAGCCACAAAGGGCCACATGCAAGTGCTCGCCCTAACTCCCCGCTCACTGGCCCCGGGACCCACCATGCTGGGGGAAGGACAGGAGCACCCAGCACCATTTCCACCTCGACTTCGAGCTATCTCTCGGGCACACAGTGGGGAATTTAGGGGCTATGGGGCATCGCCCCCCGCCCCGCAGCGGACCGGGGCGGGGCCGCCGGCGGGTCGGGAGCAGCGGCCGCGGGGCTGGTTTGAATTAAAGCTGCGGGGGCAGCCCGGGCCGGAGCCCGCCGCCTGCACAAAAGACCCCCAAAGACCTCACCTCCCCGGTCCACGCATCGCTCCCCTGCTCCGACAGAGCCCGTCGCGGAGTTGGAAACAGAGGGACTTTCGGCGGCCCAGCCCACCCGACCGCACCACCGGTCCCGCCGCCCCACGTGCTGCCCTCCCGCCCGCACCGGGCTTACCGGGACCGCAGCCTGGAAGCAAAGGGCCACCAGCCACACAACGACCACGTTCCTCATCCTTCCTGCTCCCACAGCCTGACCCTTCTGTTCTCCGCCGCTCCTGTCCTGTTTCTCCTGGTGCTCTTCGAAGTAGCTGCGGGGGTCTCTAATCTTTTTCTATTTTATTTTCTGTTGTTGTTATTATTTATTTTTTTTTTCTTTCCCCCACCTCCCAGCAGCGTTCTACGGCAGCGAGGAGTTGAACTCTGTCTTTTAATGAACTCACAGCAACAACCTTCACCTTACGGCCACCCCCCGCCCGGCTCCGCCTCCGCTCCCCTNGCCCCCGCCTCTTCGGGACCGGCACCCCCAACACAGACCTGTTCCACCCCACTCGGGATCAGCCACCTGCCCCCTGGGACTGGCTTCAAATTCCTGAGACAGACCCCAAATTCCTGGGACTGTCTCCATCCCCGAGACCGGTCACACACCCCCACCCCCGGTAGCCGCCGCTTCCCTCGCATTGCATTCCCAGATTTCCTCTGCGGTACCGGCACTACTTCCGCCGAACTTCCTTCCTCCTCGCTAAAAATAATAATTAATAATAATCATCATCATCATCATCATCACAGTCTGTTAAAAGCCCTCCATTCCCTTTCCAGGGTGGGGAAATCACGGAGGTGCCACTACATTCTCACCCCGCCGCCGCTCCCGCAACAGCCCGAGGCTCCCCATCACCTCCAGTGAGGAAAGGTCCCCAAAAATACAAGGGGGTTTTTTAGGGAAGTTCCTTTCATCCCCAGAGCCCCGGCGCTGCTTGTGCCCTCACTGCATCCCATCTGCTGCTGTTGGTAACCACCGTGTAAAAACCCTGCAAGAGGTTTGCGGCAAAAAGTGCTTAGAATTCCCCCTTTTCCTCGAGGGACAAGCAACGTTAGAGCTCCTTGACGCTGCGATGTTGGTCTCTGCATGTCTCACTGTCCTCACCAAATCTGAGGCACAGAACCATCCCGTAGAGAGCACACCACCGGCAGAACTGTGTTCCCCCACTTACAGGGCTAGGGCTGGAGCACTGCTCACTTCCAGGCCATTCAGCTGTCCTTTCTCCCTCCCCGGGTGTGCATGCCACCGCATGTCCAAGTGTTTGCTATAAACAATACCCAAAAAATGTGTGTGCAAACAGTATTAAAAAAGAAAAGGGAAAAAAAGGCCATTTTGCAGAACTCACACTGCTGCAGGAGCTGCAGAAGCTGCTCCCTGGCTGCTGAGTGCCCACAGAGCAGCTGGATGCATAAGGGATGTGGCCAAGCCTGCAGGCTCAGGGCCATGCTGCCCCAGGACTGCTTGAGGGGGGAGGGCATCTGAAAAAGAAAAAGCTGTAACTGGTGCTTCCTGGTTGCACAGGAGGCTCTCGGTAGGTGTTAGCCCATCTCTGCCAGACCAAGATCCCTTCCCACAGCTGTGGCCCAAAGGCTTCACAGACCTAACTGGATATTCAATGTGGCTAAAACTGTTAAGATTTTATCACGTCTTTAATTAGCTGCTTTTCTTTCCCTCTCTCTTCAATTACTCATGCAGCCTTCCTAGGAATGACTCCTACCATGATGCCTTTCCCTCAGACGAGCCATGGCCACCGTGTGCTTCTCCCCATGTTGGGGCTGATGGGAAGAAGATGGCACCCTTGGAGCCCTGCAGATGAGATGCCCACTTGCATGTGAGGTGGCTGGGTGAAACAGTAAGATGGGGGTGGCAAGGATGCAAAGTGATAGCCCTGGAGGCACGCAGATGCCTCGTGGGTAGCCGTATCAGTGCAGCAGCTCCCAGGTGAGAAAGCAGGCTAAGGGATGCAGGGAAAGCATCCCTGACATTAAAAGTAATGTCTTGAACTTGATGTAACTGGAATACTGGAGATGAGACATTTAGGATGGAGCTTGGAATGGAGATGCTTGGTGCTGGGACCTGCAGAACATGAAGCTGAAGATGTCACCTGGCCTTGGTGGGCAAGTTGTGACATCCAGCTGTGATGGCATCACTGGGAATTGGGAAATGCACACTGGGCACAGTCAGACTTCTCAGCTGCTTTTGGTGTAGCAGAGGCCAGTTTGGCCAATGCTGCATCTGATGGACCCTTGCAGCCACAGAGGAGAAGGAGACACTTCCAGTGGCAGGAACCAGAGGGGTTGCATGACGTATGAGTTTCACATGAGTGTGGGCATGTATTTGGGGAGGTGGTACATCACATCATGCTGTGGTACTTCTTCCTGGATTTGCTAGAAAACATTTCAAGTTTGATGAGGATGTTCTGGTTGGGATCTGTGAATGGGGTAAGGGGAGAACAATGCCGTGTTTGGAAGCCAAGTGTTTTCAGCGACATTCCCGTGCCCTCTGCTTGATCATTGAAGCATGCTAAGAATTGTGGTTTTAGTCAAAAGAGCTCCATGCTGAAAAGCCAGATGAGACTTGTATGGAAAGGAGTCTCTTGGCAGCCCTGAGCTCAGAGAATGATAGGAGTTGGTTGCCTCTGCCCAGTACAGTGGAGCTGTGGGGATTTCCCAGAACTGGATCAAGGGCTTCCAGCAGGGTAGCCCAATTGAACTCAGCCTCCCCAGGGATAAGGGGCTGGTTTGAACTGTGTCCTGCCATGGGAAGAGGGGAAACACAGCCAGGGGAGGAATCCAGTCGGCTTCTTCTGCCACCACCAGAGGCAAGGGGGGAGCAGGGATGGCAACTGTTGCTTTTGGGTAACTGCCACCATTCTTCTCTGTATTCTGCAGCAGAAGCCATCATGCCTTATCCTCTAATGAATGTTAGCATCATGCAACATCAGGAGCTGCCTGCCCAGCTTTCCAGGTGTCAGACCTACCTGCAGTAGTGGGTGAGGATGTGGCCACTGGCACTCTGTGTCCTCACCTTGCATTGCCCACCAGCAGCAGTGGACCCTGCAGAGCAGACAACTGCCTCTTCTCCTGAAGCCATGTGTCATTAGATGGACTGTGACCTGAAGAGGTGAGGTTAGGAAAAAACTGATTCTCTTCTGAGTTCCTCAGCAAGGGCTGGATTGTACCTGTGACATTGAGCTGGAGAGGCTCACACATCACAGCTCAGCGACTTTGCCTGCTGACAGACTGGTGGAAGGGTGTTGCAGCCTGACACCTCAGGCTGCAGAAGGGGAGTGTGTTGCCCAGTGCACGGTGGGAGGTTAGAATAGATGCAAATACTGAGATTGCTTGGCAGTCGTCTGGGGTCATGGAGTTGACAGCTCTCTGCTAATGGGTGCTATCTCTGGTTGGCTTCCCTGATGATGGTTGCTGGCTTCCCAGTTGTTGCTTTTATGCCAGAGAGAAAACCCCTCTCAGTAGATTAGTCCCCTAGAGGGGCTTACAAGAATGGGAAACTCACTGCTTTTCCTGTGTTTCACTTTTCAGCTACAAGGCTTTGAGCGAAAGCCCTGAACCTGTGGCAATTGCTGACCAGGACAGAGAAGAAAGAGATGCCTTCAGGTATATGGGGCAGTTCCAGGATGTTAAATGCATTTAGTAAAAAGTGTCCAGACTGGGTCTGCCCCAGAACCTGGTTGGAGTGAGGGGTAAGACAAGTCATGGTGTCTGGTAAGAGCCTGAAGTAGTGTAATTGATGTTCCCTTCAGCACCTGGGTTTTTCCTGTGCATGGTTCCTTAGAACAATAAGCTGGCAATTAAAGGTCTTGATCAGTGGTCTAAAACCTGGTGATGGACAAGGAGGATTGTTTGTCCTGAGAAAGCCAGGAGGAGGTTAGGACAATGTGGCTGGTGATCTATTTTGAGAATGCAGTTTGCCGACTTTCATTACCTGCTAGCCTGGAGCTTCTCTACTCCTTCCTACTTGAAATCCCTCTGGACGGCACCTTTGTTATCCATGGCTTACACCACCTTGCATCTCCTGCCATCGTCCTCCTTCTAACTCCACAGAGCAATGAAAGAGCAAACCACCCATTCCTTAACTCAATACTGAGTGAAAGAACAACCCTGCAGAGGAAGCAGTGTGGACTTTCACAGAATCACAGAACCTTAGGGATTGGAAGGGACCTCAAAAGATCATCTAGTCCAATCCCCCTGCCAGAGCAGAATCACCTAAATCACATACCACGGGAACACATCCAGGAAGGTTTTAAACATCTCCAAAGGAGACTCCACAACCCCCCTGGGCAGCCCATTCCATTGCTCCATCACCCTCCCTATGAAGAAGTTCTTTCTTATATTTATGAAGAACCTCTTATGTTCCAGCTTACACCCATTGCCCCTTGTCCTGTCTTTGGATGACACTGAGAAGAGCCTGGCTCCACCCTCCTGACACCCACCTTTCACATATTTATAAACATTAAACATTTCAACCTTGCATTACTAAATCTTGTATGCCAGTGTGTAACATTTGGCTTCCTGTTATGCTGGCCCATCTTCTGAGAGCCCAGGCACTGTGGTCCCTGGTTCCCAAGACTGACCATCACTCTGTTGAGGGCAGTGGCATCAAATACACATAAATCTCTTCCCACCTCTTCTCATGCCTTGGTGAATTCCACTCAGTTTGTTTTGGACGTCTTCTTGGGCTGGCACAGAAATAATTGATTCTGACCTTTTCAAATACCATCAGGATCACCTGAACCCACCCAGTTCTCTCGCACTGTGATACCTAATTTTGCTTGATCTGTCCATCAGTCTTT
>VXBP01010271.1:43801-75579 GCA_013400115.1 Rhinopomastus cyanomelas
TAGGGCAATGAAGATGATGAAGGAGGTGGAGCACCTCCCTTCTGAGGAGAGTCTGAGGGAGCTGGGTCTCTAGCTTGGAGATAAGGAGACTGAGGGGTGACATCATTAATGTCTACAAATATTTGAGGGGTGGGTGTCAGGAGGATGGAGCTGGGCTATCCTCAGTGTCATGTAGTGATAGGACGAGGGGCAATGGTTGTAATCTGGAACATAGAAGGTTCCACATCAATCTGAGAAGGAACTTCTTCAAGGTGAGGGTGACGGAGCACTGGAACAGGCTGCCCAGGGTTGTTGTGGAGTCTCCTTCACTGGAGATGTTCAAGGCCCGCCTGGATGTGTTCCTGCGTGACTTGGTCTAGGTGATCCTGCTGTGTCAGGGGGATTGGACTAGATGATCTTTTGAGGTTCCTTCCAATCCGTAATGATTCTATGAGTGAAAAAAGAGCTCTTCATTGCCACCAGGAAACCTCTAACTTCTGTTCCTCCTGAAATAAGCAAGGAATAAGGTGCCTGCATTTGCATTCATTGGTAAGAGAATACAGCTATGAATGTGCTATTCTGTCATCATCTCCCTCTCTGGTCAAGCCAGTCCATGCTTTCTGCCACCACCTTCCTGTGAATAACGTTTGCCGTAACAATTCCCCTCCCGCAGTTTCCATGAGGTCTCAGTAAGAAGTTGTGTGTTTGTAAGAATCTTCCTTTATTTTAGGACGTCTGTTAAGTGACACCTGAAATGGCTCTTGTTCTGTAATACTGAATAGCCCTCTGACAGGTGCAGGCTGTGATCTTGCAGCCTGAGAGGACACAGCAAACCTTGCCTGTGACAAGAGGGAACTCAGCAGGCTTGGGAAGTTCATCACTCAGGCAGCAACAGAAGCTATCACTTGTGAGCCTGCAGTGTGCCAGCAGCAGACAAGTCAGCTGTGTTCCCTCACTGGCCTCCACCAGCACCAGCACTGCCATACTGGGAAGGGTTGTCTCCTTTCCTGCCCCCTTGCCCTTGGCTGTGTAAGTTCCAGCAGCCAAACTGGGGAAGGTCTGCCAGCAAATCTGAACCCTCCAGGCAGGTCTTACACTCAAACAAAGATCAATAGGGCTGCACAGCTCAGTTCAGCTCAGCATGGGGTTTCTTTCTGTCCTATCCTCTACTACATCAGCTGTGTTGCCTGCAATGTGCCCCTGACTTTTGTTTGCAGATCTTCAGGGCTGGGTAGGTACCATGCAAGCACAGGAGAAGGAGGAGGCAGAGACCTCTTCTTTCCAGGCTGGTGAGAGTGTGAACGTTTTATTCTTATGTTTGTTTTTACTGATGAAATGAAGAGGGTCTTTAAAATAGGTCTCCCTTCTTTTTGTCTGCTATATAAAGTGCCTCTGGTGTATTTCCAATTTGTTAATGATGTGGGAATGCTGCTCCCAAGATCTACTTTGCATTGAGTCTGGGAGAACCAAAGTGGAGACAAGGATCTGGAGAGCAGAAGCTACCCACTCCCACCTGCGTGCTTCAGCAGTCATGCTCCATCTTGTGCTGTTTTGTGATGCAATGAATGGTTCAAGCTGTGCTCAAAGCCCAGCTCAAATTCATGAGTAGAATGTGAACCTGCCCAACTCATTGTGGTTAGGACATACTCTGTGAAGTGAGGAAGGTGGGCTCAAAACCCTGAGGCCAATAAAGGAAACTTAATCCAATCTCATTTGCTGGGCAAGTTCCCTGAGTAGAGTATGTGAAAGGAGCAGGCTCTGTCCAAAGGGCTGATGGAGGAAACGCTCCTCCACCACCTTACTATGGAACACCGGTTGTTTTGTTAAGCTTGGTCATCCCTACTGAGGCAGGAAACCTAACATACAATGTTGAGTTCTGGTTTGCTGTCTTGGATAAAGCAGTTGCTTCCTTTCCTTAACGGGCACTACACTATGAGGGAAAAGCACATGTATCATATTGGCTCTGGAGTGCAATCAACTCTCAATGAACATCCTTCCCACATGGGAGGAGATGATCTATGACTAGGCTTTTTGTGATAATGGTACTGGTTTCTAACCGCTTCTGATGGTTGAGCAGCAAAAGATTGGCCTGGTCTGCCAGGCTCATCCTGCTGCACCAGTCAAATTGTTTCTTCCTGGGTGGCAGACAGGGTCTGCATTTGCTAAGCTGTCCTACACCTCTCTAGCCCAATTCTAGCCCTTGAGGAAGCAAGCAGAGCCCTGAGAGAGACATGCTATCCCTGACAGGAACCAAGTTTCCTCATCCCCCAGCCAAGAGGTGCTAGAATAGGTGATCCTTGGGCCTGTGTTTCTGGTATGGTTTACTTACAGCAAACACTTTAAACTAAGCATTGGCCCATAGCACACACTTGCCAAAACATCGGTGTTACTCACAAACTAATGAGAACTCAGGATTGTTTCAAGTGCTACCAGTAGCTTTATACAGTATGAACCATGGTGTTCAAACTGACAGATGCTCCTACCACCCTGTTATGTACTTGGACAGCCGAGATCAGATACAAAATGTGGTTCTTCACTTTCCTTCTTCAAGCAGCATCATCCCTGGACCAAACCATCTGCTGTTTTTGGGATACACAATGACCAGCCACCACTTGATGTAACTCCATCCCCAAGAGCATTGGTGGCAGACCTGACTGCATCACTCAGCAGCAATCTGCTGTTCTGTGAGTCAGCACTGGGTTTCGTCCCCAAGCATGACTCAGATGCAGTCTGTAATTTTAATGACCAGTTCCTAGATCTTAAAATACTTTTGCAACTGTTCTCTCCACTTTGATTCTCTGATCAACATGGTGGGAGTTGCTGTCACCTCATCTATTCTCCTATTTACTAGTATATTGAACATCAAGCACTCTCATGAAACAAAACCAGTCAATAGATCAACCTAACCACCATGCTACTGCACAGCCTGTGGAGCATCTCTTCTAACGACTGGACCTTAGAGCAACAAGAAGGAGTGACTAAATCAGTTTCTCATTCTAAAGCATCCAGGCAGGCATTATGGCCTCCTCACAAGCAACAGCTGGAAAAGAGGAGACTGAGGGGTGACATTATTAATGTTTACAAATATTTGAGGGGTGGGTGTCAGGAGGATGGAGCTGGGCTATCCTCAGTGTCATGTAGTGATAGGACGAGGGGCAATGGTTGTAAGCTGGAACATAGGAGGTTCCACGTCAACCTGAGAAGGAACTTCTTCAAGGTGAGGGTGACAGAGCACTGGAACAGGTTGCCCAGGGTGGTTGTGGAGTCTCCTTACTGGAGACGTTCAAGACCCACCTGGATGTGTTCCTGTGTTACCTGGTCTAGGTGATCCTGCTGTGTCAGGGGGATTGGACTAGATGATATTTCGAGGTCCCTTCCAATCCGTAATGATTCTGTGATTCTGTGAATAAGAGGAAATGGCTTTGCTGCAACAGGAGAGGTTTAGGTTAGACATTAGGATAAACTTCTTCACTGAAAGGGCCTTGGAACAGGTTGCCCAGGGAGGGCTGAATCACCATCCCTGGCTGTATTTTGAAGTTGTGTAGATCTGGAACTTGGGGACAGTTTACATTGGGCTTAATACAGCTTGATTAACGGCTGGACTCTTTTCTTAAAGGCCTTTTCCAACCTAAATAATGTTGTTATTCTATGATTACAACCCCAGACACCTCAATGAGAGTTCCCCCTCTTCTGATGAAGAAGTATTAGCGCATCAAGCAGCAAGGGATGGAAGCAGCAACATTACGATGGCTCTGTCTGTAAAGGGAGGCTTAACACCCAGATGCAGACCTGCCTTCCCTGCACTCAGACAGGCTCCTGGGCTCCACACCTTCAACTAAAAATAATCCTTTGAGTAACTTCCAGGCAGTAACAGAAACAAGTGTGGACCTCCAGGATGCGTATCTGACAATTCCAGCTCTCTCATCCTGGATCCAGCAGTGTAAGAAGAAACTGCTGTCAGGCTGTAGCCTTCATTATACATTGGTTAAGATTTGTTTTGTAAGACAGTATGAAGGTCTAAGTGCTCAGAACTGGCCTCTGGAAATGTAATCATCTAACCATAGGGTTCTCTAACAACTGGCTGATTCCCATCAGATCTCTGGAAATTATCTCTTTCCAGAGTAGAGCTCCACAGAGAGCAGAGTCATCACACAACTGAAGGGGTAAGGAACAGCTGGTTTCCTACAGAAAAACACAAGACCAGATGTATTTCACACAGTGTTATTCACACATTTTCATTTTGATTTTTACAGTATATACACGTGAACGTTACATTATTCAATATAAGCCACCTGGAGTCAAACCTAATCAAACTGGTCCATAAACAATCTATGTCAAAAAGCAATACTTGAGCAAAAAGTCTAGTGGTTCTATCCAAAGCTTAAAAGTTGAAAGAAAAAAGTGAGATTTTCACGTTCCTAGACAAAACTTTTGCAAAATGATTTTAGGAGAGCAAGTGGAAGATTATGTTCAAGATACTGAAAGCACCAGGGGTGACAGTTACAGGACTGTTTAAATTCCACCATGGCATGAGTGCTGCAGGGACCAAGTACTGGGACATTAACAGCTTCTGCCTGGACATCCCCTAAAGCCGCACTGTCTCAGGTGTGGATGAGAATGTTGGCTTTGTGGGTTACACCACACAGCACTTGTACAGAAGTGGTCACTGAGAATCAATGCATCCAAGAACGTGGCTCGAAAGTCATCCTTGTGTGACTTCAGGAAAGCTCTGGCTCTGATGACAGGACTTGTACCTCTCGAGAGGAATTCTGTGAATTGCCACTTAAAAACTTCTTGGCAATTAGAACTGTGCTTACTAGGGATAATTCGGCCTCCAACATCACTTCATGCAGACACTCAGTGACAGGTTCAGAAACCGGAACTAGGCCAGAAAAACACTTTCCCATTTGCCTATTAATGAGTTAATGCCACCATCTGCTAAACAAGTAGCTCCCTGGATAGAGGCCTTAGTAAGATTCATGTAAACTCCATATAAACAGCAACACAATTCCTTGGACATGTTGATTCCACTGCTGTTTTCTTTCCTCATGATCAAACACCTACCGCAACAGCCTTTTATTTGCTCATTGCTCAAAACATTGTTTTCAAACGATCTTGTGGATCGAAAGTTTCGGTTAAGCCATCCAAACGAATGTTTTCACACAAAATACTTACTTCAACAACATACAAAGCACTTTCTTTATCTTTCAGAAACTGAATATACAAAGTTAAGCTTTTTTTTTTTCCAAAATATTTCCATAGGCAAAGGATTAAAAAGGATTTTAATTATACACATATGGTCACAATTCTGCCTTAAAAAGATCATTGGGAAATGTACATAAGGCCGCTTGTAAATGTACATCATCTTTATGTTACTGTTACAATGTCATATGTCCAGAGAAAAAAATTGACAGTATCATACATATTTGCTTTACGTTGGGAGAAGGCTATTCAAAAATACAGTACTCTTCTGTACAAAAAAAATCATGCCAAATTTATTAAGATGAAAGAAGCACTAGTTTCTGTGATAATCAAATATTTCAGTCAATTTCTTGCTATGCTTATTAAACTTTGAACAGACTTAAAATTTGAACAGACTGTTTTCCCAAAGTGTCCATATTAACATAATCCACAGCTATGTTATAAACAAAATGACGTTTCTCACAACAGATAAAAAGAAAGCCAGTTCATATTTCTGAAACCATATAAAGATAGAATTTAAAAAAATCACTCTTATTTTGCTGAAATAAATTTACATTATACAACACTATATGCCAGGGGGAGAAAAGGGAACTGGGATATGAATATACACTAAAATGCAAATTTTTGTCCCAAAAAGGGGTAAAACAAATTACATTTACAGCATGAAGGTTTACAAATGTACATCTGTACAACCAAGGTAAGCATCACTACTAAATTAGCAAGGCTTTTCATAAACATCAAAATGAGAGATTTGTTTTCAAACTGTAAACTTACACCTATTAACTACACGTATACAATGCATATATTTATAGGAAGCAAAAAAAGCTATCTGAATATTTAGTCGATCATGCTTAAATGTTGAGCTATCAAGTTTACTTTTTAGTGGCCCCTGTTCATCAATACCTATTTTTTTTTTTTTGCATCTACAGTGAGAAAGCAAAATAAATGCTCAACACTTTCAAATCCTTACAATTCTATATGCAAAATAAAAAAATACAAATCTCTACTCTTCCTGCATGGTAAAACTGACTGTAACGTTAATACAGGGTTCACTCCTTTTCCAACAGTATACTTTATTCACTGGAAGTACCACCACCGTTCCAGTCCCTCCTACCTCGTACAACAATTAAATATATAAGTATGTACAGCGTTTTATTTAATATGTCGCTAAGAGAAAACCATAGGGCACCATTTAAAAAAACCCCAGCTGTATCCACAGCAAGTGATGGAAGCCAGTCCTTGAAAGGTCTCACCGTTTTGCTATTCCCTACTTTAATTTGTTGTGCCCTGTTTATTATTTGGACAGTACGTTGTGAACCACCAAAACACAACTTAACTTTTCAACATGTTAAATAATGCTTATGCAGCGGATCAATTTTTATCTGGTATAAAAGACTTCACACAAAAGGGAAAAAATAAGGATTAATTCTATATACAACTCTAGAAACCTGTTGTGCTATGATGCTGGGTAGACCTACCAGATTGCAAGCCAGTGTATTAAAAGAATACTGTACTTTTTCCCTTTAAAAACTATTTCAGTGACTTTACAAGGTAAAAATTTACAAAATATGTGACAGCTATTTGGTACAATTACATCATATACAGGCGTTCTGTGCTTTGCCAGCCATCCAATCTGATAGGTCTCCGGATCAGGGCTGGAGATATTTTTTTCTTCTTTTTAATAATTCACTCCCCAAAAATATACACAAGAATAAAAATTTTACAAATGGATGAACAAGGTCAATAAATAGATTTAAAAAATGTGAACATTTATAGTTAAGTTGTTTGTTTTGATCATTCACAATGTGATTTTTCTTCCATTCCTTTTTCTCTTTCACAGCATCCCATTTGGTGGTCCACCGATTGGCCCCAGATCAGCACTGTTCTTCAGGTAATACTTCTCCAGCTTGGCCAGAATGTGTTTGCCATAGGTGTATTTACGCAGAGTTGTGATGTGGGGTCGAATCTGCAAGCAGAAACCTATTATTTTTTTGCCTCCCTCAAAAGTTTCAAGTAGAGGTTACTACATTATAAAAACAATGTTTATTAGAAGTATTTTCACTGAAAAGCTGGCAAAAAAAGACAAAACAAAATGCACTTTTCAACCTTTCCTACAGATTTTCATCTCTGCGATCTGAACATATGCTACTCTACCAAGCACCACTAAATTTAGTAACCATGTTCTAGACTAGAGAACTAGTGAGTTTTACATCTAGGAGGAAAGGAATTCTAGCAGAAAAATTAGCAATGTAAGACCTTTTCTGAACCAATAAAACTATATCCAGGTATACCTTATGCATTATTATCTTCCTCTGAGCAGGTTCAGCCATATCGATCATCTTCTGAACAACGTAGTTGGCATACTGGTCCTTCATCATGGTGTATAAGGCACTGTGAGGACCATCATTCTGGCAACAGACCTCGTCAATAAGTAAAGCTCTCTCAGCACGAGAAGCATGAGTTACACATTTTTCCACCACATTGCTGAAAAATAAGACAAATGCATTCTGTGACTCAAGATGTAACGTTCTTTCAAGTAGCAATTCTAAATGTACCCCAACAGCTCAAGCGTACGCCTTTCAAGAGCATCAAGCTAGGATTTAGTAGTCTCTAACTACTGAGGAAACTACAGGATTACACATTCCTACTCCTGTAAAAAAACCCAACATTTCTGAAGCTTATTATCTTGTAGGATAGATTTTTCAACTGGCCCTACAGTAGATACACTGGACTTCAGGTTGCGGATAGATCAGTTTTGCTTGTGGGCCCTTTTAAGTTTCAAGAGAAGGACAGTAACCTTGGGTTTTGTTACATTATTTCTTATGATGTTCCTGTTGTGTGATTTCATGTTACAGGCTACCCAGAGGGTTTGTGGAATCTCCTTCTCTGGAGATGTTTCAAACCCTCCTGGCCATGTTCCTGTATGACTGGATCTAGGGGATCCTGCTGTGGCAGGAGGATTGGACTGGAAGATCTTTCAAGGTCACAGAATCACAGAATCATTAGGGATTGGAAGGTACCTCGAAAGATCATCTAGTCCAATCCCCCTGACACAGCAGGATCACCTAGACCAAGTCACACAGGAACACATCCAGGTGGGTCTTGAACGTCTCCAGTGAAGGAGACTCCACAACAACCCTGGGCAGCCTGTTCCAGTGCTCCGTCACCCTCACCTTGAAGAAGTTCCTTCTCAGATTGATATGGAACCTTCTATGTTCCAGATTACAACCATTGCCCCTTGTCTTATCATTAGACAACACTGAGAAGAGCCCGGCTCCATCCTTCTGACACCCACTCCTCACATTTATAGACATTAATGGGGTCACCCCTCAGTCTTCTCTTTTCCAAGCTAAAGAGACCCAGCTCCCTCAGCCTCTCCTCGTAAGGGAGGTGCTCCACCTCCTTCATCATCCTCGTTGCCCTACGCTGGACTCTCTCCAGCAACTCCACATCCCTCTTGAACTGAGGAGCCCACAACTGGACACAATACTCCGTATGTGGTCTCACCAGGGCAGAGTAGAGGGGGAGAAGAGCCTCTCTTGATCTGCTAACCACCCCCCTTCTGATCCACCCCAGGATGCTGTTGGCCCTCTTGGCCACAAGAGCACATTGCTGGCTCATAGTCACCCTGCTGTCCACCAGGACCCCCAGTCCCTTTCTCCTACTCTGAAAAGAGTGAATAGGACTGGTCCCAGCAGTGACCTCTGGGGCACTCCACTAGATACAGGCCTCCAAACAGACTCTGTTCCATTGACCACAACTCTCTGACTTCTACCCTGTATCCAGTTCACGATCCACCTTACTACCCGAAAATCTAGACCACACTGCCTCAGTTTGGCTGCGAGGATGCTGAGAGAGACTGTGTCAAATGCCTGTGAGTCTGTGTAAGACACACACAAAGGCAGATAGGAGGTTTCCTGCTTTTTGATTATAGCACGATTTTTCAGCAGCATGCCTATCTGACAGAGATACTGTCAAATATTTCCTTTTGTAGAGGAAGTCTCTGACCTCACAGATATTTCAGAAGCTGGAAGGGCCATCGATGCTTGTAGGACAGCAAAGTGACTCTAGTCCAAGGCTTGTCCTTTAGATTGTCCAGGACAATTCTGAGGTGTGCCTTTTCTTAACAAAAGACACACAATCCGTATTTCAGCAAAAAGCACTGAAGGATGATCTTTAAGTTCTAGTTTTAGAGCAGTTCAGGTCTTTGAGGGTTGCTAATGCACAAAATCCTTGTCAGGCTGAACCACCACTTTTTAAGGCCAACCTTTTTATACGTGCAAATTGCTTGGCTGGACTGGTAAGATAATCAGGAAGTCTCAGCTTATCATCAGAGTATTAAGCACCCTGGCTCTGGGGATCCTCGCATGGAGACTTGGAACCCATTCTCCGCACTTGCTCAAGATGAATAAACAACCCCAACAAACCTGCGTAATCATCTTTGGTTTGCTACAGAACAGCATTTCCCCCTTCCTTTCCCCAAATCTAGTATAAAAATACCACTAGTGTTTTACACTAGTGAAGTATGAAATCTGAGGAGACAGGTTACATAGCAAAGAGGAAACCTTACCATATCCTCTTTGTAAGGCAGTAATAAATCCAATATTGCAACTTTAAACGGTTAGTGAATATGTCATAATATTTAATACATGAAGGCTGTGCAATACCTGGCAAATTTGTGCTGACTCAGAGCTAGAACTTTTCCTCTTATCTCTGAAACTATTTTACTCTTGTCTTCAGGACGACCGTGCTCCAGTACATGTTGAATAACGTAATTTCCATATTGATCCTGAAAATAAGATTGTTTCAATTTTCTTTTGTGTTCATAACAAGTAATCCATACAGCTTTTGTATATTTGTATAAACTTTCAGGTTACTGTTTGCACAGATAAGGGAATAGAGGGTAGTGTCAACAAGAAAGAAACCAAGTGATGCAGTAAATATTACTTAACGGACCATGTAATTTACATGAAAAAAGTAAAAACCATTTTGCATTGTCATTTACATTTCAACATAAATTAAATCTGTAAAAAGAGCATCCTCTTAAAGAAAGAAGTCCTCAAAATTAAGATCTCCATTCTTTAACAGCTGTACTATCTCCCTGAACTTTGGTTCCCCAAGGCAGTCATATTTTAACTAGAGGGTTGTGCACAGAAGAAACCACTGAGAAATAATCTAGACCGAATACGTAGCAAAAGCCAATTTTTGCCTTTTCGTGTGCGTAAATTCCTACTGAACAGAGAGTCCCTTCCAGTATTTTAAACTGTTTTGTCTGAGAGCAAGGCAGAAAATTACGTTGCATAAAAACTTTTGTGTTTCACATGTGCCCTTTCGTGTAAGAATATGCAACATGTATTTTTGAGAATGTGTTTAGCCATGATTAGAAATTATCTGAAGGGCACCTCAATAAATCAAGATAATCCTCAAAAAGGCAATCTTTGCAAATAAAAATTTATTAATTCTGTGCACTTATAATGTATATTCGATGCTACAGTCAAAAGTGTTAGAAAAAGGCATTTTTATATCTTCTTTGCCTCCCAACTTCCAAATTCATTTTCATTAAAACTATGGAAGGAAAGAAAAACAAAAAAAAATCCAATGTCTACAGAACTAAAAAGAAGCAAAGGCATTTAAACTATTTCTTAAACTAAAGAAACAGGAACGAATTATAACAAAACCAAAGTTCTCAAATGCATTAGTAAAATCAATCCATGCACTGACCTGCACTAGCTGTTCTGTGTGTTGATGCAGTTCTTCTAAGATAGGCAAAGTCTGCTCAGCAGTGCAGTGCTCCAAAATACGCTGAATT
Organism: Rhinopomastus cyanomelas; assembly: GCA_013400115.1. Taxonomy (NCBI): domain Eukaryota; kingdom Metazoa; phylum Chordata; class Aves; order Bucerotiformes; family Rhinopomastidae; genus Rhinopomastus; species Rhinopomastus cyanomelas. Next base: position 54,792 of record VXBP01010271.1, read on the forward strand.
ACTCTACAGCCATATGGATGAGTTGAAAGTACAAACACCTTAAAATAGGATTGCAAACTGAAGTCAAAACAACTGAATTTTACAGATATAGTAATATTACCACATTGAAAATGAAACTGAACGTACCAACTACTTCTCCTTTAAAAGAAAAAAGATCAATTTCTGCCTGCCAATATTGTACTTCCATCTTGAGCATAAGTCAGGAAAAGATGAAAATGCAGGTGTGTCAAGAACATCAGTAATTATACAACTAAGAATTCCAGTTTTTATCACAACGTTTCTAGCCTACCTACCTACCTGCTGCAAATGTGAAAGCAATATCCTTGAGTTAAGCACTGCTCACCTTTCTAACTTGCCTTTTAACTTTGTACTTAGTTTCAAATTTTAAGCTTTTGACATTCATTAAAAGGATTTAATTGCTGTGTCTGTTTTTCACTAATTTCACATTCCAATATACACAACTGACTCCTTGTTCTAGATATCAAATTTGTAAATAAGCATTCAAAACATTCACTCAAAGGCTTGATTATTCCTTGTTTCCTTCTCCAGAAGCCAGATTTGTGTTTTAGGGATTACTTCAGAAGATTTGAGAGTCAGTATTGGTCAGAACTGAACACAGAATCTTGTTTGATGAGACACCGATCCACTCGACGCAGGCAGGTAAAAAATAAAACACATCTGCCACATCAGATTAGCCAATATTTGAAATAAAGAATTACTGGGAGCTGTGGATAAATGTCCAGTAAATAAACACATTTTAGTCCAGGAGCTCTAGTAACGGTTTAGAAACTTCATCTCGTCTAGTCCATATATGCTGCTTGATGCAAAAACACACAACCCTAGAAACTTTGGTTTGCTGTTTACTACTACGTACAACAACAACAACTCGGGTACTGCCTGTTGTGCAAAACAAAGAGAATTTGGCCATCCATTAAAGTAAAATTTAGTAACAGAGCCAAGTTGGTAAGAGTTTTATAATTCTTCCCAAGACTATAAAAATACATGCTTGACTCAGAGTATTAAAATCTTAATTTAGCTGCAGCATATTCTCTAGCCTGGAGCAAAATATCAGTCTTATATTAATAGCTTATTTGGAAACAAGACAACCTCCCCCTCCAACATTAAACAAACACACACCTCCCCCCTTTCATTTCACACGAATCCATGTGTAGGGAACAATATAGATATAAACAGGCATTAACTGGGAAACACCAGAAGACAGACTTGTGACATAAGCAACAGAAGAAAAAAACCCAGACATTTTAATGAAAAACATGCGCTAGAGAGCAGATATTTCATTATTACATCAAAAATGGTAATGTCAGGAATTATAAAGGCAATTTGAAAAAGCATATCACAAAATCTAAACAGAAAGCCTGATCTTAAGTGAAACAGCTCTACTGGTATTTATGATAAATTCATACAGGTCTTTTAGAGCCTCATCTCCAACAGATTCATCTTTTCTCAGAGTACATTCTCTTCAACAGCTTTTCTGTTTTATCATCCCTTTTTTATTCTACTGAAAACAAGCTGACTGCAATGTGTCAAACACTGTCTTGTATATGCAAATGATGGAAAAAGATCTGCAAATCAAAGCAGCCCCCCAGAGCAGGAAATGAACTGTTAACAGTACCTGTCCTTTGAATGCATCAATGATGAACTGCAGCGACTGGGGCTGGACACACTCAATACATTTTTGTACAACATGGTTTCCGTTTTGATCTTTCACGCATTTCAGAACATGGCCATCTAACTCTTTTACCATTTCATTCTGAGAAGAGGAAGAAAAAAAGATTATTCTTTATTATTCTTTTCTCCCCTCCCCTCAAACAAATATTCCATTTCATCCTAACCATCCAATCTTCATATTCTCTGTTGGTTTACTTGGTATCTCAGCAATTTACCTTAAACAACTATTTTAATCACTGTGCAATGAAAGGAGCAATCAACAGTTTAAGCAAGTATAAAGATGGGTACAATAAAAAAGAAGTAAAATTTTAATAAGTATTGCTCTAACTTACAATTACCTGCTGGTCAGGTGAGATTGACTCAAGTGCTTTCTGAATAACACGACACCCGTACATCTGTAGGGCTAATGGCAGAACATGACCACGTATGCGTGTTGCTAGGGCTAACTTTTGATCCAGGCTGCCAAACTAAGGAAAAAAAAATGCTGTTAACAAACGAGAACGCATTGCAGCATTTGTCAGGAATTTACCTGACAAAGTACTTTCATGATATATTAGGGTTCACTGCATGTCCTGAATGATTTTTTCCCTTTGTGTATTTGCCAGAAGCTTTTATATTCTGAATACCTGCTATCAAATGCACGACCCTGACTAACAGCAGGGGAGATGGAAGTATTTTACACATGGTTGTCTGTATGAATGTCCCAGTGCAATAACTGCTTATTAAGAGAAATTGTATCAGGCAAATTAACAACATATTGCTGTACTGCAGCATATTTTCTCCAATATCTCAAATTTGTATGGGTCAGTGTATCTTGCATCTTGCATGTAATAGGCAGCATGTAACATAAAGGGATCAGGAGACAGATTTCAACTTCTGCAGTAGCTTCTTGGTAACTTCATGTGGCTTGAAGGATCATTCTTACCACGGGCACTTTGAAAAAAATCTCAAAATACTTGGGCTTTGCAGAGTAAACTCAAAATTATTTTGTATATGGGCTGTATTAAACCAATTATATCCAAACCAATGTTTTCAGCAGTAGCTAATTCCTGTCCATATTATTCCTCCACAGTGCTACTACAACCTTCTGTGCTGCTCCACAGTGAGCAGAACGGAAGCTGGTCAAGCTTCATAATATTGCACATGACCCAGATGCCCATACATACTCCTGAGTTGGCACCGTACAAGACAACATACAGAAGCAATCACCTGGACAGTAAGATGGGTGGCAGCAATATTCATGCAGCACTTCTGTCAACTATCAAACCCTACACCTGTAGTCACCACCCAAAGCTCTGATGTTCAAATAACTTCGCCTTCCTACTGAAATAATGAAATAAAGTTCCTTACTACATATAAGGTCTAGTGCACTTTTTCTCCTGAGAACTCTTCTGCAGAATTAAGATGAAAACACTCAATTGACACTGATTATATATCCATCCATCCTAACACTATGGAGAAAAACAGCAATTGATGGCCCTTGTGCAAGATCAAGTTCTTGCATACCACATGCCAGCTACACTGTTCAGAAGGTATTCTGATGTGTGAAACAATACAAAGTAAAAAACCAACAGTGAGCACACTGCTTCATAGTCACTCGTATAAAATCGTATTTCTGCTTTCAGCAACCAACTCATTTGTTATTGACATCTTCCAGCTTCAGCTCCTATTCATCCAGGCATTTGACAAGGTCCTTGATTTAAAATACGCTGTAGACCTTTCCTACGTAACATTTTTTCCAGGACACAGGTACCCGGCCCTGGATATGTTCCTGTGGGACTTGGTCTAGGTGATCCTGCTCTGGCAGGGGGACTGACTAGATGATTTAGATGATCTTTCGAGGTCACTTCCAATCCCTAATGTTCTGTGATTGCTTTTGCTTCTCTCCAAATCAAACCTTATTCTTTGATGTGGTGGCTGTGTTGTTTTTAACATCCTTGTTTTTAACGAAACCCCGAAATCTCGAGATCACTAGTTTTAGTAACAGTGGATGTATCTTACGAGACATATTCCTCAAAATTATTCCACCTCTGTAGTTTCTGAGAGCTTATTCATGCAGAGCATTGGATACAGTTCACACAGGTATTTATCTGGGTGCAAGAGCATTTTCCAGATCTGCTTTTTATCAAGATGCAGTAACTGATAAAAAGCATCCTTCAAATCTTGTTTCGCATAGTCTGCTGAGACTCTGTAAATTACATTAAGGGGCTTGCAAAGCCTGCGTGTGCCCCCTGCACATTCATTAGCGTTTGTACCACCAGTATAAACTTCGCCAGTCAAGAAAAAAGCAAGGGATAGAGAAGAGAAAGAAATGTGTACAGTGTTATATGCCCGAGTTCTGTGGTGAATGTCCAATAGAATTTGTCTATGATGTTAAGAAAAAAAAAAGTTGAACTTAATCAGCTTTTACAAAGTTCCATTTTGCTTTTCTGTTCATACAGTGGGTGTTATACTTACCTCAAAGAACTTCTGTATTACATAGTTTCCAAACACATCAGTCATCAATTGATAAGCTGCTTGAAGGATCTCATTAAATACCATCTGGCGCTCAGCTGGAGTAGCTCGCTCCAGCTTTTGTTGTATAAATCTAAGTATAAAAAAGGTACATTATGCTTTACATAAACAACAGGAAAACACTTTCAAACACTGTTTCAATGAGACACCTCAAAATTCTAAAGTATTCAACATTTAAAAAGCTTATTAAAATGAAAGTAGTGTCTTTCCATATAAAAAGATAACTTTTAGTAAAATTATGCTTAAAAACTTCCATTTGAAAAGGATTAGAGATGAAAAGAGTAACAATAACTAAGTACCTGATGATGTATTCATGAAAAATGGTCTTACATTCCAGATGCCAAATGTTTTGTTTTCTTAATCAATGCCTTTTTGATACCTAAACACTAGAGTTTACAAGTCTAGTTATGAGGCTATTTCTACACTGAGAAATTCTACAAGCAGCTAAATTTATACTGGTTTTACAACGAAATTTCCTAGAGAAGAAAAAGGGCAGCGTAAGAGCATGTGCTCCAATTAATGGCAGGCTTAGTATTAAGACGACTAGCAGTTCATTCAAGTGTTTCATGCTAATACAACAATATTAAAGCTGTAAAATGTCATAAAGTTATTAACTTCACTCTAATAATTACCTAGAACCATGCTGGTCCTGGGAAAATTCAACAATATGTCCAACAAGGTCTCTCAGTTGAAGATTAGGGAAACGATTGTTTCTGAAATCTTCCAGCAACCGACTACGTCCAGAAGGCATAATATCAGACCTACTGTAACGAAGGCGTGAAGGAGGGAAGAGCTGACTGGTGGAGCTAAAAAGACTGGAGGTACTTGCCGCACTGCGATACTTTGCTTCGGCTCCAGGTGCTGCAGAAATATAGCGACCACTACCATTTGTCAGTCCTCCTACAAGGAAGCAGTTCTGTCAGTAAAAGCCGCAAGGAAAACAGACAACAGCAAAACAGTAACTGTACTAGAACTACAGATACACCCTGGAGTCAAAGAAAACAACTGCCTTATTTATATTTACCTCATCATGGTTGGTGGAGTTAGATAGTTTTATCTTGCATAAATAAAACCATTTTCCTAATTTTTATTGTATGTGAAGGGCACCAGGAAAAGAAATGTCATTAGAAGAATATAACAGCAGGTAAAGTCAGCACCCACTTAGACTTACACAACCTTTAGGATTAGGTGGGCCTTAGCTTACATGGGCAGGATTCTGCTTCACAAATCACACTGTATCCTTGTCAGCAGTCTCAAAAATAGCCAATTGTTTCAAAATAGACCATGAAATCTGAACTACCCTTCAGTCCCTATTGAGATATCTCTCCAACTTAACAGTTAATTTTGGGGGAGGCAAACGTGCTGCCTCTTGTCGTGCTGTACCCATTCTGCAGGATACCTGATTACTGGAGTATCTCAGGCTTTCAATCTGGCACCTCTTGTAGGCACTAAATAGATTAAATTTTAAACTAGAGAATAAGAACGCTTCCTTTAAATCTAAAGCAACCAAAAATATACCAAACTGAAATTTTTTTTAGACACATCAAGTCCTTTCCTTGCCCTGAAAATATTAATCTCTCTCACTACACTTAATCTTTCCTTGATCTCTAAGAACTGAATTGTGCTCCTAAGTTTAGCTCCTATGCCTTTTCCACATACAGGTACCATTGTCTCCTAGCCCTGTGAATGTCATACTACTCTCTAGTCAGTTTATGTCACTCTGAACTCCTCCAGTAGCCCTCTCTCCTCTTCACTTTACAACAGATAGCAATTATCATAAGAATCATGCAAACAAAGCATCTTTCCCAACGATCTTGAAAGAGATACTGCTCCTAAACTACAACAAGGAATATTCAAAGACAATTTCCACCTAAACCTCTCAACTCTAGTACTTAAAAATACCCCAAACAACCACCCTGAACTATTAGTGTATGAATTGGAAAAGGAATGAATTTTCAGTTGCCCCTTCTAGATGTGCCATAGCAACCTAAAGCCCTTTTAAAGTCAACAGAAGAAACATCCACATCTGAATTTAAAACAAAATGCAGTATGTGCTGTTTGAATGGTGCTCCATTACAAAATTAAGGTTAAAAAAAAAGAAAAAAGAAAAAAGCTGACAGTGCCCCAGCCAAGCCTTCTTTTGGTTCCAAGTATTTATAAGGCTAGGCAACAATAGTGCTACAGTGGGCTGGTAATGTGTAATGGAAAAATATCAGAATCTGAGAAGTTGGTGCTCTGCAAGATATAACAAGCATCACATTTATTGTACTGTATAGGACTTTGCCCTAAAATAGAAATAATTAGCATTTATTTTACAATTAGTTTTCCAAATTCAGTGATAAGAATCAGTAAGAGGTTCAGTAAATACTTTATGCCCTACAACACCTTTTTAAAAAAAATCACGTTTTCTTTCAAATTAAAGCATCTTAAATCTGTACATCCAGAAAAATCAAGCTTCTATTTTTTATTATTTTCCATAGACAATCACTATTTCCAGAAAAGAGCTGAAAGCAACATGATATTAACAGACAAAAAGAAAAAAAGGACCCCAACATTCTGCAGGTAAAGCACTATGCAGAGTGATGCTCTACAGTCACTTTTTTCTAGAAAGAAGTTATGCACCTGAAATGATTATATTTACCTGTCTGAAATCCTAGCTGCCCTGTAAATGCTGTGTAGTAATACCGTTTAGTGCCACGAGAGGGCAGGAAAGTCCATTCTAAAGCAAATCTGAGGCGATACTTGTAGCACATTTCTACATCTCAAGTCTGTACTGGAAACTATTAGGAAATTTTTGATTCTATGCTCACAAACTGTGTGGCTCTAATTAGCCCACACAGTCATGAAACTGCATGTGTGAAGCAAGAACTGTTTCAGCTTTTTTTTTTTCCTCCTTTTTTTTAACCTAAGCCTTCATGTAAGTATAAGTAAAATGTAACAATTTATCCAGCAATTAAAAGTTAAGAGTCCTGGTAGCTTTCGCATCTATACATTTCACATTTCAGCATTATCAGGGCTTTCTCCGTTGTAATTTGGGAATCATATCTTTTAAAGATTATGCTGCTACTAGGAGATTCCAGCCTAGTCTGTGAAACTTACTTCAATCATGTTAAGCAAGATCATAATATAAGAAGGTTGAAAATATACCTGTTATGCCTAGAAGAACCTGTCATATTTCAAAAGAGCACAGAAAACTTAACCTTGTAAAGCCTTGGACCCTATTATAAAAAACTAGTTTAGGAGGCAATAAGCTTTTCTCCTCGTGTAACCTTTTGTGTCAGTTACAGCGCTCTAGCTCAGTGGCAACATCTGCAAAACCCACAAAATAGAAGCATATTGCCATAGGTGCTCGCTATGTGTGGATATGCTCCTGTATACAGCGGGCTATTTTCATAAACACTGTACTCGTTACTTTCTCAGTACAAAACCACTAACGCAGTACTACGGGCAAACAGGACACCTGGACTCCTTCCTGAAAATTTTTGAGTGTAAACAGCTTAGACACAGAAAATCAAAACCTGAACTGCAGTTACCCAGGTCCTCCTGGTTAGCCTACTATATCCCTATGTTCTTTAAAGGCTCTGGACACTTGTTTTGCAGATTCGGATTATCAACTAGAAAGGTAACAGCCTAGACTTTATAGATTCTTTGGGGAATGTATCCTACTGAATAAAACACTTGGCCTAAAATGGAATTTTTTAAAAGGTCATTATCAGGCATCAGTACAACCAGATAATTATAAACCACTGGGAAATAATTGTGCAGTTCACTCTTCAGATAATCACTTAGCTATCTGATCTCGTAAAATGAAGATCTCCCATCCAATAAATACTATTAAGCTGTTTCACAGTTTAATTGGAGCTAAATCTTCAGGGCAGAAAAGGCATAAAGGGAATAAATATTAGCCATCTAAAGCAGAGCCTTACACTAAGCTTCAAGGACAGTAGGCATGTTGAATTACTACAACTCCTTAACATGGATAGCATATTTAATGCAAAGGAGAACATGAAAACAACATTAAAACTACATTTCACCACATTGACTTTGATAGCATTAGACCGTTACTGCTTCTACTGAAGTATTTTTTGGTTATTTCTAATCAAGACCTAAACCATTAACTGTTGAATCAGTCAGAGATACTATTCTGGTAAAATATGTGAGTAGAAACAATTTAAACTTGAAACATTTGTTCATCTGTAAGAAAGCAGCTAGAAATGTCATCTTCATATGGAAAAGGTAAATACATCTATACGTGCATGTTTTATTAATCCAGGCAATAACCAAGGCTTATTATGCCTTGTGTACAAAGTCCTACAAGGGCGTACATAGCAGAGGCAATGCCAAGGTTCCTATACTGTCCTACCCAAAATGACCACATCTGAAGATAAAACAGTCTAAATGACTAACAAGCTTGGCACAGAAAGCAATTACCTCTGAAAGTGCAATTTTAAAATCATACTCTACACCAAATCCTTAAAATGCTGCAATGAACCAGAGTGAGCACTACCAATCTAAAAGGATTTTTAATAATGTAGGGAAAATACACTTCCCTCTTATATTTTTTTTGTCCCTGGGAGTGAAAGGGTAGTTCAAATTCATGACCTTTCTGCTCCAACTGATTACAGTAAAGAAGCAGAACTGACAAATCTCTTCAAATACAGGAAAACTGATGTTAGAACAAAGTAGCACATTTCTATTTTAGGATGCTGGATTAAGAGTTGGTGAGATAAAAACAGTAAAGTATCATTAATTTTTTGTAAAAGGGAAATAGGTCTTTAAAGCTACAAATTGCAGCAGTGTCTGACAAAGGGGTTATAAAACCATGCACCCTTTCCCAGTATTGTGCTCTAGTATTCCTGTGGCTGAAACAGGAGCAACCAAGTTTGATGCCCATTTTAAAGTAGAAGTTAAACTTAGCTGAACCTGTTGATATAAGCAGGCAGGACAACAAGTTTTGAAGGTGGAGGGAGAGCTGCATTTGACAGGCATTATCAGAACACCAATGGAAACTGCATGTGGACATGAACTGACAATGTCATTTTACTCTGAAAAGTGACTACATGATAATCACATCCTTCTTAGAGTGTACTCGGTGCTCGAATTCATCTTCTCATTTGGTGAGAAAACTTTTGTCTTTTTATTTTTAGTTTTTGTATATGAGAACAAAACAAATGCTCCCAAGAGCACTAGACTATATTTACAGGAACAAATAAATAACTTTTGAAATAGTCTTCAAGTTTCTGTAGCGGCCCACCTTGGATGTAACTGCACAGAGATATGACACAAGGGAGAGTGCAGGAAAGGCTAAAATGATTACTGCATTGTTGTGAAAGCAAAAATTCCAAATACCTCAATTTCATATTTCAGGTTGATTCAGTGAGGTAGCAAAATTTTACACATAATCAAGGTCCACTTCATTTTTAAGATGAAGACACCGGACTCATGGAAACCAACAAGGTTGTGTCAATTTTCAGAGTAAAACTGTATATTTTGGCCTCCAGTACATTATTTTAACAAACTAGTATGTGTAATTCACACTGCCAAACAGTTCAAAATGGATTAAAATCGGCATTTACAATTTCTACTGAAAGAGGTAATCCTTTATACTGATTGCACCTTATTTTCTTGGAACTGAAAAAAAAGGTCTAACATATATCAAATGTGAAACAACACAAAACTTTCAATGTTTTGTATTTTAGATAATGCCTTCCAAAATTTGGTTTAATTATAGTTTTCAGTAATATGAAAACTATTATGAGAGTACTTTGAAAAGAAAGAAAGAAAAAGATTTCCAGGATAACCCCATTGTCAGATGTTCAGAACTTTCTCAAAAGCCTCCATTTGGGCTGAAACTTTCCATGCTTGGTCTCAGCCCAAAGGTGCACTTTGTAGACCTGAAAAAGGAAAAAAGGTAAGTAAAAAAAAATAAAACGTGCTGAAACATCCCCTTGCCCAGTTTACTTCGGGTATTCAGCACTTAACCATGAAGGGGATACTGAACTGCAAATGTAATATATTTAAATTACTTCTAACCTTGTAAAACACATCATGCACACATTTGTCACTTAAAAGTGTCTTTTGGTAGGCACTTAAAATTTTCTCCTGGTTTATTTGGTTGCCAAAGGCACAAAACTGTGCACTGAATAGTTACTGGATCAACAGGCAACTCAATCTTAAAGTTACATCCTGTTTCATTGCATGATTTTAGCACTGAAATTAAATGACCACAAATATTTGCATAAGAAAAAAAGGGGGGAGGGGGAGCTTAATAACCTCAGGTTAAGAGGCATTCTCTTCTAAACAGCTGTAGGCTGTGGTGAGGTTTAATTTTTTTTGGTTAAAGGTTGAGCTCCCATACCATTTAACTTGCTTGAGTATTTTCTGAAAGATTACCACCAGAGTTCCTTTAAAAAAATACTCATTTGATAACAGAGAGCCACCACTGACAAAACGTTTGCTACTTCTTCCACAAATAATGTATTTCCTTTTTTCCACCAGACTGGTGATATACTACTGTCTTCCTGGCAAAGCATCTGGGCTGTGAGGTAGGGTAAGGCTGATTACATTGACAGCTTTGCTCATGTTTCTACTTTATCAGGGTAAGGGGCAGTAGTAAAAGCCACTTCACTGTTAAAACACATCAACATCTTACAATGTCCTTAAAGTGGTAATACACTCAAGAAGAAACAAAAATAATGCACCTTTGCTTGTCATACTGTAGAAACGTAATAGCAAAAGGACCAGTAAATCTTACTGGGCTCTCTATCGGGCTTCTACATGGACGAAAAACCAGTTGTTGGCCCGATACTGCAAAAAGCTGAGTGCCCTCCACTGTCAAATCAACGAGCATACGAGCGTGCTCTTTGCTTTTCAGAATGGCCCCTCTTTATTAACGAAACTGTTTAACAGCAAAGGTAACGTGACATCTCTTATGCAACATATATTTTACACATAGAAATACATACACACATACAAACAAAAAGTGTTTTTTTGGTTTTTTTGTTTTGTTTTTTTACCTAAATGCAAACTGGATGAGGATCCATGTGATGAAAGTGATGGCGGTGGCGTAAGTGAATGTCCTGGCGTTTGGCTTGGCAGAGGCATGCCTATTGGACTTGGAGAGGAGGAAAATCCCAGACTATTGTAAAATGGCTGCCCTATGGGTGCTAGGCTGCTACTAGATCTTTTGTACAAGTCAGAGCTAGTAGATAGAGAATCTCTCCTTGTGGCACTACTACTTGCAGAACTGCCAACTGAAGAAGAAATAAAAAGACCCTAATTACACAGTGTCAACTGAATAAAACCTATCCCAAACTACAGCTGGGCAACAACAGATGCGATCACAATAATTACAGCAATCGTTATGACAAAGACAATTACTGTGATAACCACACATGCTTTTAAAGTAAATCTAGGCTGGTATAAACATACCACTGGTAAGTAATTTCACCAATGCCCGTGTCTTTCAACATTTCATTCTACACTTATCACAGCAATATTGCAGTATTCTGTTTAAACTGCCTGGCTTCAGGCTTTCGAGACCAATACGGAATTTATGAGATGAAATTATACTGTCACTTTACAGAATAAATGATTCTGAAAATATTTCTACTAAACTCCTTGGTAATTTTCTTTCCACCACAAATTATCAGTCAGACAGTGTTATTTGATTTCAGAAAAATGGCTAGAGACAATTGGTTGCTGTCGTTTTAAGCATTCAGAAAATAATCTATGTTACTGTTCAGCTGTTTCTGAACTTCTTCTTGTTTGTGAACCCCTCACCTGTAGGAAAAAAAAATTACTACTTAAAATTCCCTACAAGAATTACAGTTCTTGAAGAAGTGTTTTGAAAAGATAGAAGAGGGAACAGGCTAACAAGAAAGTGAAAAGCAAAGCAGAGGTAGGAAAATAAAAGCGAGAAACTAGAAGTGCAATTTTACTGCTACCAGTGTTTCTGAAAGTCAAATTAGACTAGCAACTTTGGATAGCAGTGTGTTAGTGAAGGACTCGTTATCCTGCACAGCATCATTCAGCAGGGCAATGAACAGTCTAGGATAAATTAGAACAGCAAAAAGTTTTAGAAACGTTAAATTCTAGTATCTGTTGCAGACCAGTGAAATATTAAAATAGAGCGTCCACTTTAAATAGTGGAACATTGTTACGCTCCTGAACAAAACCAAGATTATGGATATTTTGGTAAGGAAGATGCTTCTTAAGTATCTTAATTTGGGAAACCTATTTCTACTTCAAAAGGGAAAGAACAGATTTTATACTTTCATAAACTTTACCCTTCTCAGGTACCCTTCCACAAAGCTGGCAGCATGGCCCAACAGAAAGGTCACCTGGTACTTCCCACTTGTTTTCTCACAACATTAGCAATTTAGCTAGTGTTATTCAGAGCAGGGACCTGCTTTGACCAAATTTTTCAAAGACATCCTGCCCAAATACCACTGACATTTCAGAGAAACAGGCAAGGAAAGTGGCTTTATCCTTAGCATAATAATCCAGCTACCTATTATATGAGAAGTTAATGCTTTCACATACTCAGAGCAATATGCCAGCATCAGATCATTATTTTCATGCTCTCTTCAACCGAGCTAAAAATCTTAGCAAAGTCACAATTCATACAAGTTCAGCACAGATCTGCTACAGAAAACTTGAACTCCTGCCATACATGACACATGTGAGAGGGCTGATAAAGGTTCTCCCTGTACTTAAATTCTAGGTGTCTGTGTCTCATGCCAAAAATGGACAATGAAACTGCTGTCCAAGATCCCACCTTGTGTTCTAAAGGCCCATTGGGCAGTGTGGAAAGGAAGCTTTCTATGTGAAAAGCAGAGGAGACAAAAGCCAAACACAAGAAATAGACCAAGGAGGAAAAAAAAAAGAAAAAACAACAAACCAATGACCAAATCAGAACCAGGAGGAGAGAAAAGTCAGGCAAAGGACCCAACAAGGAGACTGCAAGAAAAACTGGCAAGCACTTTCAAAACCAGTGTGACTGAGGATGAAAAGAAAGCAGATCTGAAGAAAGGTTAGGCTGTAGAAGGTGTATGTGACTGCAGGGCAAAAAGACTGGAAAAGGAAGCTAATAATGGAAACATCACACAGTCCAAGCAGAAACAGAAATGTATTTGGGAAAGCGCAGGGAAAAGGGAGATAAATGGTGCCTGGAAACTGGGAAGGAAGACGTACTAAAGGAGAACCCAGAAGAATATATACTGGACTAACTAAGCAAGGATACTGAGAATAAGAAATCAGAGAAGCAAAGTAAAGCAACAGAAATCTCGAGATCTGAGACTAGCTTTACAGGTTCTGGCTTAGCTAGTGAACCACAGGAATGTTAATACAAAGCTACGTGATGAATTGATGCTTTTCCAGCTATTAAAAAAGCTAAGCCAACTTCACCTTTCTTGCAGGGTTTCTTATGCAGCTAATTTACTGCAGTTTAGCAAGTTACCAGATGAGCTGCAGTTTCACATTCACACACAAGCAAAGCTTTCAAAAACCAGAAGATTATTTGAATCAGCTCATACCTCTTTACCATTGAGTAAGCTAATGAAATTATACTTTTTATAAGGCAGAAGCAGGCATCTGGAAAGCTGCCAGAGTTGATTTACTTGTTAGCTACCTGTTAAGCTGCAGTAACTTATGTGCTTAAACTTTAAAATGGAGTGTGAATAGCTTTACTGTAAAAGAGCAGAGACTGTAAAGTACAGCCATTCACAGGTTATGTTTGCCTCTCCTTGTTTTCACTTTCACCTTTTGCATTGTTTTGCAGGGACTGTTTTGCCTCCCTGCAACAACTGAAAATGTAAGGGCCAAAATCTCTATTGCCCTCTGTCAGTTAACTGAAACTCAATCTTTACAACACACTGACGGGACTTTGGAATTGGAAACCTCCGCAGATTAAAACAAAATAAATAACACTTAATTTTAATTTGCCTTAACGTGCAGTAACACCACTTGTTTAAGTACACACCTGTGTCATTCAGTTCATACACACCACCAGGAAATTTAAAAAAAAAAAAAAAAATATCAGGAAGCTTTTTTTAAGTGGCTGTTATGGCAGTACAATTTATACTTGGCAGAAGGGCACTTTCAATACACCTTTATTCCAATAAGCACCTTTCATCAGCACTTCTCAAACTGCAAAAGCACAGGCTTCCTGTTTCCCTGTGGAAACTAGCAGCTAATCGAATCACCTAGGAGACTGTTGCACAATTTCAGTATACACTGTCTATGCTGAAGGCTTTATACAAAGCTCTGGAACTGATCTTTGCTACAAGAAAAAGGCTTAATCTCCTGTGTCCAAAAGAACTACGCTGATTCTTAAGTGACAGAAAACTAGAGTTTGTATTGAATGGAGGTCCTTGTGATAACAATGGATAAAGACTTACGTGTCTTACTACTCTTATCTAGCAACTGAGTGCACTGTATTAAATATGCAGATATAGTTATCACTATTTATGAGTGACATCAAACTGCATCTAGAGCAGAACACAGCTGCTAAGAATTCACTAAGGACAAATTATATTACAAAACACAGCACATAGGTAGCAAATTACTTTAAGATTTACCTAGTGAGGCATTAAAGAAAATTAAGAAACCCTACATGACTACAGTAGCCTCTAAATGTTTGTTGTTTTTCAAATGTTGGTGAAATGTTTAGAGTCTCCTACTCTGTTCTTTAAAATCAGATAATATAAAGGACCAGGTTAAAACCTTATTCTGGATTTCCTAGATTTCATGTTGTTAATATTATAGAAACAATTATTTAATTTACGAAAACCAACACTGAGATAACCTCTCTGTAGGTACACAGGATACACTATTCACCATTGTTTTTTAACCAAGTAATAGGTATCACACATTTTAACACCATGGGGACTTTTTTTTCCTTCTGTTTTTTCTGTATCTTAAGCTATCCTTGTAATAGTCTCTATTTGTTAGACTTCTTCCAACATTTAGTTTTATTTTTCATTATTTCCCCCAGGGCATTCAATTTTTAAAAACTACTGTTACAGTACATAAATTTTCCTCGATTTCTACCTATCTGCAAGATAGCTAAAATGAAAAACATGCTCCACTGATATCACTATAACAATAATGATCAATTCAGTGATGCCACTTGAGATTAACAGCCAAAGAAAATATTCTTTTAAAATGTTGCTTGCATTATTAAGGCTGAATTTGATATATAAGAAAACCTAGCTTGCATCTTAGAAACTGTGTGAATAATAAATTTATGCTGTGGAGAAGAAACATGATGGTAACATTGATTTAAAAAACATGCAAATGGGTTGATAATTTTTAGGAGCATCTGCTGAAATTATTTAAGGCCCCAGTTGGCACAGAACTATTTAGGCTTAACTACCTAAGAACAGTAGTTAATAAGGGCTATTGCTGAGTACTAAATCTTTCAATTTTATAAATCCTATAGTAATGTTACGGAAACAAACACTTTAGTATTAGATCACATTTAGAAAGTCACGTGCTAGTTATTGGGGTTTTTTTTAAATTAACAACTTTCATTACATGAAAACTACAATGAAAGAATGTGTATCTCAAACATCACAACCTGTTATTTTAAACCCAGAATAAAGACTTCCTTGGAAAGTTTACAAAAAACAATAAACTTCTGGGGCAGAGTACACTATTGAATATGGAAGTCCATTTTGGAGGTATCTAGAACCATAGAATATTGTTCAAAAATGCATCTTTTATACAGAGCTCAAGTGAACGTAACACGCCCTTTTTTCCCCCTTATAATTTGTTACACTTGAATAACCTGTTTTGCATTCTCTTAGAAAGCTATGTGTATAAAATATGTCTGGATACAGATACATTTTTTTGCTTAACACAAAAGTATCACAAAATTTCCTCACTATATTAATAACCTACCTGATGAGCCAAATCCTCCAAGTGCAGAGCCGATAGCTGCTCCTAAAGAGCTGCTACTTCCAAAGCCAAGAGATGTGCTTCCTGGTTGGCCAGGACCGTGTGAAAAAAGGGAACTGCTCTGGGAGTTACTGGTCAAAGAGTTACTGCCATAAAATGAATTGGACTGTAGGCTACTATTTGTTTGCTGTTGCTGTTGTTGTGGCTGGGCACTAAGCGGCCGAAAGAGACCATTCGTGGCTCCTGCGAGATTGTTTGCTGTTCCTCCAGCTGAAGCAGCTGCAGCTGTAAAACACATGTTTTCAATCAGAATTACTCAAACATTTCTGGCTGAAAAATGGACTATTCAGGTCTAAATTGTATTTTCTTGAAGGCCTCTTAAACAAGTAGAAATTTACATATTAAGGACTAAAGAGGCTTTATAGCATTTCAGTCTTAATTACCCAACGAAAAATAATGAAGACAGCATATGTTGTAGGCTAATCAAGGCTGTAGAATTGTTAATGTAATTGACAGAATTTTCAGTGTAAATGTGTAAGACATTAGTGTTTACTGAACATTTGTATCCAAATTCTCACTAGCAAATTTGCAGCTAAGTAATTTTCAATTCAAGACATTTTCAGAAGCAAATTCTGCATAGAGAAAAAAAAATCTCGTAGATTAACTTAAAATCTAATTTTCTGAACAGAGTACTTTCAATTATAATAAATGCAATAAATACAACTGTTAGGTAGTGAAGTAGTACCAGATCTCATCACTAAGAAAAAAGAAAACTAGACACTGTTGATATAAATAATTATCTTCTTCTGTTGTCCATTTTATTTTTCTATTCCTTGCCACACTCTTCAGGACGAAACAGTTTCAGAAGAAAAGCACAGCAAGATCCCAGACTGCTCCAGGCTGGAGCAATGAAATGATGTTTCCTAGAGAACCCCATTTAGGCAACTCATGAGAAGTGCATGTTAAATGTGTGGGGAGAGTAAAGGGGAAAATGATGCTATATGACAGGTAGTAACATTTGTAGAAACATCTATGCGTGTATGGGGACAGGACTGTAAATCTGAATTTTAAAAGGCAAACTACATTCCTGAGAAAAAACAGTCTCCCAGAGAAAGGGAAGAGATTTGAGTATCAGAGAGAGCACGTATGATATAACCTTCACAACCAGACACCTTCACAAAACACCAACAATATCAAACACTCATCAACTGATGCTTTGTTAGGATTCAGTCCAAGAGTGCAAGAAACCTCTATGTAGGATCAAATACTCACCAGCTTGTGCTGCTGCAGAGCTGATTATAACAGGAGTTGAGGCCACCAACCTGACTGGTGCTCCAAGGCCAGTTCTTGCTCCAGGGCCTACTACTAAAGCACCAGTCTGATCATAATAGGCAGTGGGAGCTAGTACTTGATAGCCTACACAAAATGGAAAAATTAGTGGCATAGAGAGTCTGCAGTTCTTCTCAAAATATTCTGAAAGCAAACTACAAGGAAAAAAAAGCATTTCTGCAATATTGCATTAGAACTTCAACTGGACAACAAAAGAGTACACCTTGTAAGACAGCATGACAAGATCTTATTCAGGAATGCTCCACACTTTTAAAAACTAGAGTAACAGCAAAGTTTAGTAGTTTAAAGCTCAATTTTATTTTCAAGGTTAACACAGTTTCTAATATCATAGCAAAAAGGTACAGGAAAAACACAACTAACTGTACTTGGATTATTACCAAATCAACTTCTTTGAGCAATCTGAAATATTATGCATTTCCTATCTACTCCTTTGTACATGGAAAAGGTATTGAAACCTGTACAATTTAAGGGCTGGACAAAATGCAAGTCTGACAATTACATACACCACCCATGCAAAAATTAAAAGTCCATCTATACAAACACATTAGAAAAGGTATGCTGTGTGCACAGGAATATCTTGGACCAGGCAGTCTCAGTCACAGAAAGGCTGTGATTCAAGTGCACTTTCATACACTTTCATTCAGCTGACAGCTAGTGAGATGCAACTCAGGGAGAAAAAGGAGGAAGAACTGAAAAATTTGACAAGTAATAAGGGAAATAGGCTAAAGTATGAATGAAGAGGGGGGAAAAAACAAAAAAATAACTATTTAGGACAGATAATACTGTTTAATTTTGAGGTTAACTGTTTCATAAATAAAAACAGTAAGATTTTAATGTCCCTCCCAGGTTCAAACATATACTCATGCTGTTACCTAAAACTTCAAGATTGCAAAAGAAGCATACATCTATTTTTGGTCATGTAAGAACCGAGATTTAGCATACTATTTTAAGCCAGTTTCCATCTATGTTCAGAACTAAGCCTACAAGTTCTCTCAGAAATATAGATGGACCTCAATATAAAGACCCGTACCTGTAATTCCAGGGGAGTACCTTGATCACCAAACTTCCAGTTTTAAAAGCATCTGTCTATTAAATATTTAAATATCTACAAGTCTATTTAAGTATCTTCTGCCTGGATACCTTGTTCCAAAAACAGGGCTTGAACCACCATCTGCCTGCTGGTCTGCTGATTATGGTACTCTGCAGGAAAGCTGGATACACAGGTCCAAATTCTCTCACATTACAAAAATCTGAAGCTATGAAGGAAACTCAGTAACTGGAGAGCAGTGATGTAAACACAGATTTTTAGGTTCAATTCATGGTTCTGTAGATGAATGCACTATGCTGGTTATGAAAACTTGTCTTTACTATCATTCTGAACATGTTCACATTGCTTGCTACTTCACTTTGCATCCTAAATACATCTCTAACTTTCCTTTCCCAGAAACAGCACAGAGAGAGAACCGTCTGTCCTCCACAGAGCTTCCAGTTCTCACAATAGAACTGTTTAGGAGACCTTCACGATGGGTGCCACTGCCACTTTCATCTACAGAACTGCATCCTTCCATCCTTACCACTAAGAAAGATTGCTATACTCCTAAGGCAGGGAAAGGTGAGCATGACTATTTGGTTTAGTGTAGTTCTGTGGGGAACACAGTACAGAACATTAGGAGATCTCACTATAATACCATGTATGTTTCTGCATACATGATGAAATTATTTCTGCTGTTACTCAGAGTGCATTCAATTGATACAATTTCAATCCTGCCACTTGTTACTTCTATATTGTATAAAACAACCTCAGAACTCTGAACTGGCTAATATCTACCAGCATTTACTCTGTCCACCTGCCCTATTCAAACATACAAACCTGCCAAAAATCCTGTAGTTGTATAAAAAAAAGACCGATCATAGTGAGAGGCACTCCTGCCTAGGGCAGGGAGGGCGCAACTAGATTCTATCTGAAGTCCCTTCCAACCTAAGCTATTCTATAATGTATTTCCACCTCTGCAATAATCTGAAATGAATACACAACATTTTATATGACTTCAGGCCCACAATGAGAAACAAGTTTGTTTTTCAATTCAAAATACTTGAGGAAAGACACAATGATAAAAGGATAGCTTGCACATTATTGCATAAATTAAGTTTACATGGGTTAATACAAACCCAGTTTAACACACTAATTTTGGATTTCTTAAATGAATTAAAATATGGAAGCAACTTGCTCTTTGCATTACAAAATGCCCATGTTCTCTTGTTACTTGCTTGCCACTATCTTACCTGCCATGCCACCCACAAACACATCATTCAAAATAGCAATAAGCTAGGTCATAAACATCTACACATCTGTCTATCACAGAAGGTTCAAGCTACTGGTTCTCAGCTTTCTACTATTATGTACTGAAAGAAAGCAATGTAGGGCTATTTGTGAAATTGCTGAGATGCTGCTAAGTGCATTGTAGACTTCAAGGTATAAAATGATTTTTACATAAAATATCACTTTCAGATACATCATCTAAGATCGGATTAAATAACTGGACGGCTCTCACATTAAAACTGAAGCCTTTTGCTTTTCTTTCTTTCATAGTACTCTACAAACTTAGCACTGCATCTGAGAAAGGTGAGCACAAAGATAAAAACTATTTCCCAACCTTTGCTCATCAAAGGTAAGATGTGAATTGCGTGATCTCCTCTCTAATCATCTCTCTCCTATTTCAGTTTTTATTAGCTCAATCACATCATCATGTGATGTAGTTCCATAGCTGTGATGTTTTCCCCTCCAAAATAACAATTATCAAAGCTCATCTCAGTGCCTTCATATTCATAGAACAGAATCATAGAATAGCTGTGGTTGGAAGGAACCTTAAAGTTTCAACCCCCCCTGTAGCGGGTTGGGGATTCTCCACCAGTTTTAGCAAGTAAGGTCTCGATGACATCTCGGACAAATTTGCCAGACAATGAATGGCTTAGGATACTGGATAAAAGTTTATTAACCTAGCTGTATACAGACAAAGAAAAAAAAAGGAAACAAAAAAAATAAAACAAATAAAAACCAGCAAGTTGGTGCACACAAACCTAGAAACTGCGTCAAACATGCCATTACACTATCTGAGGAAAATACCATGGGAAGTTACTATCGTTTGGGCCTTGGGTCATGACAGAGATCTGGGCAACACCAACAGCATGCAAACCGGAGACGAGTTCCACCACCCTCTCCCTTAACGCCCCAATTGCACCCCAGTGTGGGCGGCATACATTCCAACAACAAGCCCCTGTCTCTGTCCTCCCGATCCAAGATTTAAGGACTCTCAACTCCTTCGGCTTTCCAACT
>VXBP01010271.1:75919-161591 GCA_013400115.1 Rhinopomastus cyanomelas
GGGGGCGCTCGGCTGAGAAGCCACAGCCCAAGAGAGCCTGAAGCGCACACGAGCGAGCTACATACTTCCTGCTTCTTCTTCTCTTTTTTCTTTTTCTCTAAACAAACCGCCCGCTCTGCTTTTTCATAGGCTACCCAACACGGACATCCGGGGCAGGTCCAGGACCAAGTGACACCTTCCCCAGGACAAGTCCCCTGTGGGGGAGGGGTCCTCCAAAACAAAACAACTCCTTTTTCTTTTCTTCTTCATGAAAGCAGAACTGCTGTACGTTTGAAAACGCTAGCAATTTTCAAACTACAACACCCCCCTGCATAGGCAGGGACATCTTTACTAGATCAGGGCCTCATCCAACCTAGCCTTCAACACTTTCAGTGGTGGAGCAGCCACAACTTCCTTGGGCAGCCAGTTCCAGCATCTCACCACTCTCACAGGAAATAATTTTTTCCTAATGTCTAACCTCATCTCCTCTCTTCAAGTGTGTAACCATTTCCCCTTGCCCTCTTGCTATGCACCCATGTAAAAAGCCCTCCATTCACATATTGGAAAGCTGCTAGAAGGTCACCTCAGAGCCTTCTCTTCTCCAGGCAGAACAACCTCCTGATGTTGGGGACTCCAGAACCACTCCAGGTGGGGTCTCAATAGTGCAAAGTAGAGGGGGAGAATCACCTCCCTTTGACCAACTGTCAATGTTTCTTTACATGTAGTCCAGGAAATGGTTGGCTTTCTGGGCTGCAGCGCACACTGACTGCTCCTGTTCAACTTCTGCTCCACCCCCAAGTCCTCCTCCTCAGGGGTGTCCCTCAATCCTTTCTCCTCCCAAACTGTATTCATGCATGGGATTGCTTCAACCCACACACAGAACCTTGCAGTTGCCTTTGCTGAACTTCATGAAGTTTGCACAAGCCCACTGCTCAAGTCTGCCAAGTTTCCTCTGGATGGCATCCCTTCCTTCCAACGTATTGACTTCATCGCATAGCTTAGTGTTGTCAGCAAACTCACTGAGGGTGCACTCAATTCCACTGCTCATGTCACCAACAAAGATGTTAAATAGCACTCGTCATACCCCTCCGTTTGGACACGGAGCCACTAATCCAGCTCCTTATCCAACACGTGGTCAATCCATACAATTAATGTAATTTCAGTTTAGACACAGACTGTTGTGCGGGACTGTGTCAAATGCTTTGCACAGATCCAGGTAGATGTATCTGTTGCTCTGCCTTTGTCCACCAAGGCTGTGACTCCATCATAAAAGGCCACCAAGTTGGTCAGGCAAGACTTGCCTTTGATGAAGTCTGTTGGCTGCCACCAATCACCCCTTTATTATCTGCCTGCCTTAGCAGAGCCTTCAGGAGGATCTGCTCCATGATCTTGCCAGGCACAGACTGACTGGCCTGTAGTTCCCTGGGTCTTCATTTCTTCCATTCTTGAAAACTGAGGTCATATTTCCGCTTTTCCAGCCAGTGGGAACTTCACCAGACTTCCATGACTTTTCAAATATGATGGACAGTGGCTTTGCAACTTCATCCACCAGCTCTTTCAGGAGCCATGGGTGAATCCCATGCAATTCCACAGACCTGTTAACCTTCAGGTTCTTTAGGTGATCTCAAACCTGCTCTTCATCTACAGTGAAGATAGATCTTCCAGTCCCTGCCTTTTGGCCTCTGTAACATGGAGGGTGTCAGCAGAGTCCTTGTTGGTGAAGATGCAGGCAAAGCAGTTACTGAGCAACTCAGCCTTCTCTGAATCTTGGGTGACCAACTCTCCTGTTTCCTTCTGTAGTGGGCCTCCATTTTCCCTACTCTTCCTCTTATCATCAACATACCTATACAATTTTTTTCTGTTGTCCTTAACCCTTCTTGTCGGATCAAATTCTCTCAGTGCTTTTGCTTTCCTACCTCACACGATCCCTAGCTTCTCTTTACTTCTCCCACATCATCTGTCCTTGCTTCCATTCTCTGTAAACTTTGCTTTTAAGCCTAAGCATATTTGGGAGTTCCTTCCTCATCCTGGCACTCCTTCTAAAACATCTTTGCTTCCTAATAAGTTCCTAATTAAGTCTTCTATTTTAGAATTCAATTGCTCCATCCATACTTGCCATCTCCAGATCAGCAGGGAATGTGAGAGTACAGTTTGGTTTACCAGTACTGTGCTTTGATTGCACCATTTCTAAATGCTTCCAAAACCACAGATTCAGAAAACTCCCTGTGTTCTTTTCACACAAACCTTAAATTATCTTAAAGAATTAGAGGAAATCTGCTCTGTTGGCTCATGCAGTCCATTCTAAGTGTTGCTCTTATCCACCCAGTGATTTCTTCAGTATCTCCCTGGATACTTCTTCACACTTCTCACATTTTTGTATGCAATAGCACAAAGCTCTGCCCAGATCTCCTACTCCCTTCCCTCTGTGCAACTTCCCTCACTGAGGACACCCAAACATTCGTCAGTTTGTAATTTCTCTTTCAGTTAAGTTAACAGATGTGACACTTCTTATTGCCAAATCAATTATCTGCCCCTTTTAACACTACCATCTTGACACCTCTCTCCCCACTCAGGAGCATAACCTGTTAAGTCACTCTCTCCCAATGTGCAGCTTCAGTGTAGAAAATTTACAGCTTGTCCCTTCTCAACATTTCCAAGATCCAATTATTTTTCTCTGCACCAGATTTGAAATTTTATTCAGCTCATAATCCTCCATTTTTCCTTAAATACTGCAGTCTTCACTTCAGTCTCCCAAGCTCACCAAAATGTGAACCCATGCAACCTTTTGTTTGTTCTGACAAAAGACAAGCAAAGCACTATCTCTATGCTTGTTCTTCCGCAAATCAAGTTCAGAACTATCCTACCAGCAAATTACTTATACTTTCTGTAACTACTTTAATTTTGCTAGTTCTGTAACTTTTTGTATATCTGACACATTAAATTTGACTTCTACTCCATAGTATCTGAAGGAACAGAATGCATGACCCACTGCAATCACATTTCAAATGTCTGAACAGAGAGAATTGGTTTCAATATTTTACACGTGTTTTTCAGATGCACTATTACAGTCAGTGCTAACTTGCATGAATTCAGTAAAACCAAGCTGCATCTGATGTAGCCAGGCCAGCAGGATTCAGCTGATCCACCACAAGACACCTATTTTAGGGTAAGCTGAGAAGCACTGCAGCCTCTGTATAGAAACCACACACACCACTGAGATCTCCACTGAGCACAAAGGCTCCTTAGACAACTGAGGTCACATGTGGATTCCTGAATTTGGATGACTGAGTCCAGCCACTATCTGTGATGAGGACTGGTTTTATTTGTAGAAAAGAATGTATACTGATCATACTACAACACAACTGGCAGCACCCTCTGACTTTTTCTTGCAATTTATTCAAGGAGAAACTGGGTTTTAGGAATCCTCGTTACCAAAAGATTTGCTACATTGCAACCAGAAGAATTAAAAATGTAGTTGCACAACTTCAAGGCAAACTATATTTCACTCTTGATTGTTTTAAAGGACCTGGTTTTCTCTGAAATGAGACTTTACAAAAACATTACATGCTCAGCTTCAGATACTCTGCCCTTATGATGTGTCTTAAGTGCTACATGAATACACCTCCCTAAATAATTAATACAGAAATACATTAAGTACCAAGTATGAACAGTAAAGCAATCCCATAGTTGTGGCAGCTCATTAATGAAGTCTGTGGCAAGCAGAAATCAGCTGAAGCAAATTAAAGACAGCAGCGCAGACCAGGTGAATAACATACTCGTTTATGAGCTTGCAGTGAAGCCAAAATACCAATATTCTCTATGTGAAGTATATTCAAAAGCTTAAAACTCAGTCAGGAACTATACTTTCTTGTGCAACATCTCAAGCCCATTGAAACAACTCTATGTGTGGTTCAGTGGTAGCTACTTGGAATTTACTTAAAACACATTTTGCTATCTCGAAATAATTTAGCAATCTTGACTCAACTTTATAGTAAGTAGAAAATGGCACTCTGGAGCAAAACCCACTTTATCGTAAATCAGGAAACTAAAACTATGTCAAATGAATCAAGACAGAGTTCCTTTTTTTCTGTGCTAGCTATATAAGGAGCCTCACCTATGCGGCTCAAATACAGGCATCCAAACCAGATTCATAATTCCTGTCTACAATAACTTGTATTCATCATCCTATACCCTCTTCCTTCACCCAAAAAGTGCAATCACCAGCACTCTCCATTACTATGAAACCAGCTTATGATGACTGAGAAAGTATCCTTTTTGTTTCTGTTTTGACCAGTTGCACGCAATTCCCACTACAGAACCATCTAAAAGACATTTACATGAATATAGCTTCTCTCTGGCCATCTAGGCACATGCAGCAGATGCGACAAAGCAGCAAGTTACAATGGCAACTGAGTACAAAGGTTCAAACCATCAAGTAAAAAGGTCTCGGGGTTTGTGAAGAAGGAAAAAACAAAAAGGCTTCAAGTCCAAGAGAAGTTTCTCATGTTCAAAAATCCCATGCCAGTATTTAAATCCAACCAAACAACAAAAAAACTATATTGATGTGAATTCTAAGCTGTTTATCATAAAAGTAGCAAGACTTTGATAGCTAACCTTTTATCTAACACCGTTAGTATTTTAACTTTTGGTGATTCTCTTAAATCCACTGATAGCATACATACCTGGCATGCCTGTAGCAAGACCCTGACCAAAAGCCAAAGCTGGATTTGCTGCTGCAGCTGCTGCAAGTGACTCTGCCTGCTGCCCCTGCTGCCCCTGATTGGGTGTAAGTGGGCGCTGAGTTGCTCCAGCACGCAGAACCTGGAAAAGACCAATACAACACCCTTTCTTTAAAAAGGAAGGAAGCAAGCCCATTATATGCTAAAAAAGTTTACAACAGCAAAGAAAATACTCCACAACAGTGTCTGCCCTGACAGATGTTCCATGAGCTGTATGAAATACAGAGTAAGGAAGAAAATCTGTGAGACTGATGATAAATAATGCAAAACAAATCTAACAGAGCACCTGTCCTTCCTGATATATTTGTTTCTATTATTTTCAGACAATTTAATGTCTCAGTATTTCAGAGCTTGTAGTAACTCATCTAAGTAATTAACACTACACTGCCAATGACACTGTAAAAAAACGAACCAACAAAGTTTTAAAAATTCCCATAGTACTCTGGGAATTAGATGGAAAAGCAATCTAAATTTTTGCAACTACTGTACTCCTCTTGGTAAAATAATCTTTTCCAGGTCCAAAATAAAAAAGAAATACAATTTGCAGTGTAGCCCCACAATGTATCTTACATGTGATCCACATAAATTGGAAATTAATTCTATAGAGAAGTTAAAGAAACATTGGGGAGATGATACATATCCAGTTACCAAAGCTGTTCACTGGTAACAACTATCCGCAAGAAGAAAGATCCAGCTGAATTGGAACAGTGGTGAAAGTTCATGGTAACGTCAAGAACTTTGAGAAAAGTGTAACGGGTTGGACTTGATGATCTATGAGGTCTCTTCCAACCTTGGTAATACTGTGATACTGTGATAATTTATAAGAATGGCATTGAATTAACCATATTGTTAGTAAAATAATATATTTATTTACACTCAAACATAAGATCATTATAAGATTTTGGAGTTTCCTATGTACAAAGAGGCCATTTGATTATACTCAAAGATCACATAAACGTTTTTAAAATACCTCCAGAGGAACAACAGAAAATTATCACTTATTTTTTTAAAAATAGAAGTTTCAACATGTTCTTGTAACAACTGCTTACTCTTTATTTACCAAAGTGAAAGTAAGACAGTACACAGTGATGTTGCAATACAATTACTGTCACAGAAAAACAGGCAGAGCAATCCTTATTGAAGCAACAAAACTAGTATTATTTCTCTACTTTTTAAAGAGACAAAGCTAAATGTGTTAACACTCAAATTTCCAGCTAACTCATAAAAATGTAATTCATTTTTCCTTGAGCTGTAAAAACAATTATCCTAAAATTACCAAAACATCTGTTTTTGTCCTCTTATATTAGTTTTCTTGATTAGTTTTTAACTTTACATTGGTTTTTGAGTAACAGTACAGGGAGCATTATCTAAATAAATGTAACAGCACAGTACCCTGGTTTAAAGACCTTACTTTTTTAAGATTTATTTTAAAAATTGGCTATATAAAACAAGCTGGATACTTAGTGTGCGGTAAGTGAATTTTTAAAGGCAATGACAGTAATGCAGGGAAATGGACAATTTTTAGCGCTTATTTATTATTTTATACGATGCATCTGAATTGTGTAATTTTTTTAAAAACACTGATCCTTATAAACTGAAAACATTAAATTAAGGCTTTAAATGCCACCTCCTTCTCATGAAGGACATACCGGTTGCTGTCCCTGTTGTGCCTGCGAAGCCGCTTGCTGATTTGCTGTGGTATTTGCTGCTGCAGCTTGCTGCTGAAATAAATTGGCTGGATACACCCCCCATGGAACACCGTAATACTGAGGTGGAACCACAGCAGGACCTAAAATCAGAAAAATTATTATTCCATCTATAGCTAAAAACTGTTACTTTTTAAACTGTTTATAGAATCCCTCATTGATTGATCTTCTGAATGTCAAATTGAAAATCAGAATTAAAAAGCATCCCATCCAAAATAATACATGACACAAACAGGTTAAAGGGTTTGTATCAGATACAAACTTTTTCTATGAAAAGCTCTTGTGAGGCTCAGGTGACAAAAGAACACTTAAAATCCGTTTCCATGGTTGGAAAATACATTATTTGCAGAATGAACCCAGTTCAACCTCTTGCTAGTGGTATATCAAGACTCTGATCATCTATTGTTCCTCCTTCCATTGCTTCCTTTGCTTATAAACACGACTATTTTCTCTACCTCCCATCCCTATTATGTCACACTCTTCAGCAGACACACTCCTTCCACTCTTTTGATAAAGAACCTGTAGAATGAGCTCCCTATCACTGTATTGCAATAAAATGCATTATGAGAGAGAGAGAGAGAGAGATATGCATGTGAGTTCCGTCTACTGCCCTTCCTATGAAATCACCAACTGGAGATACTGGGGTATTTTTCAAAATGTTATGCTCAAGTCTGAGCAGCAACTGGGACCTGAATACTCAGTCCTGTTTCACGGCAATGTCTATTAACTTTTAAATACATTTTCCTGGACTTGCAGTTTATCTGTTCTCTGAGCGCTTTGGCATACTGGAGTCCATATTTATTCTTACACCTACTGAAAATGAGAAAACCTGGAATTAGAAAAACCAATTAACTAAGTAAAAACCAAAAAAGGAAAGGTTAGCTGTCTTGTCTTCTGAAAGTAATAATAATGTCAGATAAAACCTTATTACAGGTAAACATTTTTAGAACAGAAGAAATCTAATTCCTGCATATAGAAGTCCAGTACTCCAAATCCACATAGAACAGAAATAGTTTTAAGTTTTTGTGAAAATTCTCAAAACCACAGTGTGAATTTTCCTACAAGTCCCTCCTTCCTAGAAATACAACTACAGAGGATAAAAAGGATGGACTTCAGCTTTTTTCTTACTTTGTTCAGTAAAAATACTAAGATAGACACTAGAAAGTGTTCAGTTACCTGCTAGGGTAGCTGCTGCAGCTAATCCAGCTGCAGTGTATGGGTCAGTACCTGGAGGAGCAGCACTGATAATGTATGGGTTTGGCACAAAAGCAGCCGGAGCCAAGCCTGCTGAGAATACGCCTGCTACAGTAATAAACAGAGTTTAATTATAGCTGACATACTTAGCAAGCATCATCATATTCAAACCAATCAAATCAAAGCATATCTGTTAAAATCAGAACTGCTTGTACACTGGAAGTGTCTAAGAACAGGTACACGATTACAGACACCATCTCTTCCAATTCTTCTCACAAGTCCTTTCTTACTAATGCTGGATCTACAGACTCCAAGGAGATTTAGCTCCTATCTATCCACACACTCTTATAAAGAAGGGATTACTCAAAGATAAATTTACCTTGCCTAACTTTAACTATCTAGAAGTTAGTCAGTCTTACAACTAAATCTGTATCAGACAAATCATAGAATCATTACGAATTGGAAGGGACCTTGAAAGATCATCTAGTCCAATCCCCCTGATACAGCAGGATCACCTAGACCAGGTAACACAGGAACACATCCAGGCGGGTCTTGAACATCTCCACTGATGGAGACTCCACAACCCCCCTGGGCAGCCTGTTCCAGTGCTCTGTCACCCTCACTGTGAGGAAGTTCCTTCTCAGATTGATGTGGAACCTCCTATGTTCCAGCTTACAACCATTGCCCCTTGTCCTATCACTACATGACACTGAGGATAGCCCAGCTCCATCCTCCTGACACCCACCCCTCAAATATTTGTAGACATTAATGAGGTCACCCCTCAGTCTCCTTATCTCCAAGCTAAAGAGACCCAGCTCCCTCAGGCTTTCCTCATAAGGGAGGTGCTCCACCTCCTTCATCATCTTCGTTGCCCTGCGCTGGACTCTTTCCAGCCACTCCACAACCCTCTTGAAATNCCAACTAGACTCTGTCCCATTCACCACTACTCTCTGACTTCTACCCTGTAGCCAGTTTACAATCCACCTCACTACCCGAAAATCTAGGCCACACTGCCTCAGTTTGTCTGCAAGGATGCTGTGAGAGACCGTGTCAAATGCCTTTCTTAAGTCAAGATAGATGACATCCACTGCTCTGCCCTCATCTATCCACCTGGTTACGCCCTCATAAAAGGCTATCAGGTTGGTCAAGCATGACTTTCCCTTTTGTGAAGCCATGCTGACTGCCCCTAATGACTCTCCTGTCCTTGATGTGCCCGGAAACAGCCTCTAGAACAAATTGTTCCATCACCTTTCCTGGGATGGAGGTGAGGCTGACCCGTCTATAGTTACCTGGGTCTTCCTTCTTTCCCTTTTTAAAGATTGGGGTAGTATTTGCTATCCTCTAAGGTCTTAAGTGAAATCACCTAGGTAGAACGCATCACCTGCTAGATACAAATCTCTCTTCTTTACCACAAAGTAAAAAAATTCAACCAGATAGTCTAAATCAGATAAATGACTTTTAAACAGCCAATTATGAGATACTAATCTTACTTTCAAGAATCCAAATTTGGTTAAGGATTGTAATGAAATTAGAAAACTGAAGAAATGCAGTCAAACAAAGCATCCCCACCCAGAGCTTTCCCTGTCAGTCAGGTTCATATACATTCTCAAACACTGAGGCCACAACTTGCCCAGAGAGACAGCACAAACTGTTCTCATCCTTCCAAGGAGGTGGCTTTTTGCTCAATTTCATATCAGAAGAGGCTGCATAAAGTAGTGGCTTCTCTACAGTTTAGAAAAAGACACGCTGAAGACAGGACTTGTGGTCTCAAAAATACCTGAATCTGCTGTGTGGTCAGCTTCGGAACAGTATTAGCTAAGTAACCCCAAAGAGCTGCCACTTTCAGCTGTCAACATAGCACAGGAGAACACAGACACATTCTTTTGGAGATAATGCTGATTCTGACTGCCTTTCTGAACCTGAGAACTTTTTCTCCTCACAGAGGAAGGAGACGGGCCTACACACCTCGACAGCTTAGAGGTGGCAAGAGGAAAGGGCAGGAAACTTTCAACCTGCCCTACAGACTCAGAATTTGAGGAGCTCCCTTCCATAAATAATTGCTTCTATGTGTATTCCAACCTCCCTCACCCTGAACAACTTCTCTGACAGTGACAGATAAAACAGTTGTCACAGAAATCCAGGCCCTTGTTGAGCTGCTAGCACACCAAGAACTTTACGCTCTTACCTAATTCACTGAATTACTTTTAAGGGGCAGAAAAGGCAAGCTTGCTAAAGAATTATTCACAAAGGCACCCACCTTGTTTAAAAGACATCACTAGCAAGGAAGAATGAATTAGTCAACTCAAAAGTTTTATTTCAAAATCCTATTATACAACGGTTTTATACTGGATTATCAAAAACACTAAACTGCAATACAATAAAAGAATTGCATATTTTGGTTATTTGAGTAAATAAAGCTGGGGTTACTATCACTACAAATAGGAGAAAACCTTTCTCACTTTTTCCTCCCATTAAAGCAAAACTAGATATACAAGCAAAATTAAATTTTTGTTTACAATTGTTCAAAAGAAAAAAAAATACAGACAATGAAAAACTTTTTCAAAGTACAATAGACACACAGTTTTCAGGAGAACCGCTAAAATGGTTTATGAGTAGTCGTTTGAATTAGAATTTGGTGGGTAAAACTGAAAGGATTACCCCCATGTAACACATCCACTTTCAGCAGGGATACCTACGGTGCTTCACAAAAAACTCACCTATGTGTGGCTGCTGAGCTGCAGCCAGTGCGTATTGCTGCTGCTGCGCTGCTGTTAACTGCTGAACAGTTAGAGCATTAGTCCTCTGGAAAAGCTATTCAGGGAAAAAAAGCATTTCAAAATTCAGAACTATAATACATTGAAATCTACTAAAAAAAACCCACGCAAGCAAAGCTTCTAACTTAAGTTACTAAATCAGTAAATTATGCACCAGTGTTATTCCAGGGTAAATGTACATTTATTTGCTTTTGACTAAGCCAGACAAAACTAACTGCGTCATATGTTTAAGTGACTGATTACCAAAGAAAATTAAAAGGACCAATTTGACAAGTTTTCAAGACCAGTACTAACCTGCTGCTGAGAACTGTAGTCAAAAAGTCCTACAGTAGCTCCTGAAGAGTCCATTTGTACCTGATTGCCAGGATAGTCAAACTGTAGAGAATCAAGACCAACTTGTTCCATGGCATCTAGATTCTGATTTTCTGGATTTGAAAATTCTTCTACCAGAGGTTTGTGGGCTGTAGGATTGGGAAGTGGACCTAATCCTTCTGCGGTGTTGGGATTGGGGCCCAAGCGTTCAGCTACTTCTGTTGGGGAGGCCTGTCGACTTCCAGGGGTACGACTGTTTAGAATAAATTCAAGATAGATGCTTCAGTCTTAAACAAAGCTCTCTATGGACTGAGTACAGCATTTCTGTTTTGAAGGGATCTCTGAACTCAAGAGATTTTACAAAGGAAAGTGGCAGATTGAGTTGGACAATTTTTAACCAGCATGCATTGATGGCTCATGTTAAAGGACACGTTCCATTTCAAAGCATGTTATTTTTTTTAATTTCTTGACTAAGGAAAAAACTAATCTTTGAGGGAAATTGAATTAACCTGTACCTGCATTTTGAAAATGACATTAATTATTAGAGAATATATTGAAGAGAAAGTAAAGAAAAAAGGAAACAGCTAAGTGAATCTTATGCAAAACTGAGAGAAGGATAATAAACCTCCATCTGGAGAAGACTCACACACAACATACCATGATTCACATGTCAAAAGCAAACAATACATTTTTTACCTTAAAACATGTACTAGTAAGAGCCTAATTCAGAACTTGACTAAAATACCTCCTATACAACTCACATAGCAGGCTACACCAAGTAATTGGTTGGGGGGGAAAAAATGTTCTTAACATAATCTCATTGATTCTATCTCAGTTTCCTTAACAATGTAGTCTGTCATTCCAGAAGATCATCTTTAGAATGAAACAAAATGCTCATTTGATTTCTGTTGACAGACAGAGATATGGAGCTAGACACCACTTTCTACACCAAAGCTCTGAAAATTCATTTTCAAAATATAAAGGGCTGGTGACAACTAAGATTTAGGCAGTTACTCTTAAAACATTTCTAGCTGCACTAGTGTTTTAATTCCCAGAGAAAATGAAAATCTAGGCAAATCCACTGACAGCAACTCAGCGGATCAGTGAACTAGGTGTTTTCCTTTATGGTTAAAGCTGAATCATTCTCTCACCTCCATGAGATGTACTGACTACATCCCCACTGACTACATCCCCACTGACTACACAGAGGAGTATCTGTGCACCTGTAAACACCTTCAGACAAACACCTGAAACAAGAAATCAACAGATTAATACTAAACAGACTCCTAGTCCTATATCTAGCTAGACTTAGGGTACTTTATTTTGGATTCGTACACCATTTTCTGCACCAGGTCACACCGCTTAGGTTACTAATGTTTACAGGCAAAAATCTAAGTCAACTACTAGGAAGAACTTGTGTGAGAATTTACAGAATTACTGTGATGACCCAATTGTATAGTTATATATTGTTTCTCAGGAAATAAAGCAAACTTAACTGGACATTGTAGTATCTGTGAAAACTCAGCTCATATACCAAATACCATCTTTCAGGATAAAACTATGCTTTTTCCAGCCAGACCAGTATGGTAGGTGTATATACTACTAATTACGGGGCAGAGACACAGCCTTAGTGCTAACCTGCTCTCACTGACTAGGGCTGCAAAACTGAATTATCTGTTCCCCACCAAAGAAGAACATTCATGCAAAGATTTGTTTTGCTGATACCAACTCTAAAGACTACATACAGTTAGAAGGCAGACTTCTATAGTGAGTTTATTCAACAACACTGTATGACCCATTACTTTCAACAAAACACTTCAGATACAAAGCAGTTACACTAGATTTCTTTTATTTTAACAACCAATCTCATGGTGGTAGTCCCTTAACATACTGGCTACCATCTAAGAATCCTACTTAGCAAACATTACTTGCTCAGCATACAAAACTTGAGTTTAAGCCATTTAATATTCCTTATTCTTCCCAAGTGACATACAGTATCAACAAAGTAAAGAACAAAAGGAAAAAAAAGGCAGTTATTTCAGTACATAGTTTAGTTTAAAAAAAGCTTAAGTACAATAAAAATACAAAGAGGAGGACAGGACAAAGTTTTTGTTAATACTTATGTTTACTTAATATAGGTTGCTTCTTATATTGGTGCTGTTCTGTTGCTATAGTTAAAGTTGTGTCAATGCTTCAATTATAAACCTGTTTGGAGAGCTTTATACCATTACTTTATATGGTACAATTAAATTAGATGGGGTTTTTTTGAGAGAGAGAGGTTTACTGGCTTTGGATGCAGTTTTGCAGTTGTGTCTTTTTAAATAATTTCTCTCTTTAAATATAAGAAAAGGTAATTTGCAAGCAACTAATTCAAACTGAAAGATACTGCTAAGGAAAAGAAGAACAAAATCTACATTTTTCTGTACATATATACTGTTGAAGGTAGCCTTGTTTATTGTGCATGTTGCAGCATGCATCTGAAAGGAGCTAATTTGAGCTTTCTAATATGCTTGGTATACTTTTCAATAAAGTCTTGAAAAACAGACTTGAAGAATCCCTCCTGAGCCTCAAACAAATACATTCTTTAAAGGGTATGAAATACTTACATATGAGATTCAAAAACGCATTTTAATATTCAATTATGAGGTAAAGAAACCACAACCATTTGGTAGCATTGGTCATATTAATACAAATTTATGATCGGCACTTTAGTTTTCTGTGTTTTTTGATGCTTCTGTGTGACAAATGTATCACAGTAATTTAAAAACAAGGCTAATCCTTTTAAAATACTCAATTTAAGATGCAGTTTAGTACTAGAAAAACAACAGACTGGCTGTGCTGTCATATCGGGTTTCATAGTTCAAAAGCTCAAGCTTGGTTCAACTTTTTTTCCCCCTCCCTCAATTAAACACCGCCGTTCTATACTGTGAACAGGTGAATACAGAAATACATTATCCTCAGTCAATAAATAGACTTTTGTAGGAAAATAACTGTGTCAGGCTGTAATATTGACTAGCAAAATCAGAAGGAAAATTAAAATTCTGCAGGACTTACTCTCTACAACAACAATCAGATGCAATGGTTAGAGTATTAAAAAGAAACAGAGAGAGAAAGGACTTAGACTTTGAAATTGAAAGGGTTAGTTTTCATCCCTCTTTAATTCATCACATTTGAAATGCACCCATTTATTCTGAATAATTGCTATATTAAGATGAATTTGTCTTACAAGAAGTGACACACACATTAATGACATCCTATGAAACATGTGGCACAGTGGGGAAGGGAAGACGTGAGGTAGGAAGAACCAGTCTGCACCTGGGTCATATTTGAAGCTGACACACAAACCAGAATTGTTAATAATGCCCTTAAAAAGCGACATGCTTGTCTTCTTGAGAAACAGTTAAAAGCTTACTTAAAATCTTTGCAATCGGCATCCATTCCATTTGGCAAACCTCTGCCATTTATTTTAGTAACATCCTCATCATCTCCTTGTTTAAGATCTCTGTTTTTGTCCTCCTCAAATGGAGAAGCCTTGCCTTTCTGATCTCCTTTCTCAGGTCCATCTGTTTCAGCATCTCTAGTGCCCTGAGGAAAAAGAATCTGTTTGATTCTGAATATTGAACAGAACACAATAGGAGCACCACAAGGTGACCTAATTCTACACTACAGTGCACGTAAACAATACAAACAGTTTGTTTTCAATCAAATTGCATTCGGTAGGTAACTTGGTCATCAAGTTCCATCCACATGCAATTAATAACTGCCAAAATGTGAAAAGGAATGTCAAGATTTATAATGGAAGGGCTAACTCAACCTTAACTATAGCCGTGCTATTAAAGCAATAACACTCTAAGTTTATTTTTAAAACAAGCCCATATGGAAACATAGAACAGAAAGCACAAGAATAAAGCTGATCACACATTTTCACAATTAAGCTATTTGCCATTATCTTCTTATTTTTATGGGTGTTAAGAACATACTTTAACACAGTTATTTAATCAAGATTCCCAAACCAATTCCCTCTTCTGCCCCCTCCAACCAATGAAGATAGACAGATAGAAACTACACACTTTTTTCTAAAGAGAAGAGTTAAAAAAAGGAAACGGACAAATAGAGTAGAAAATGCAACCAAGGAAGACAGTCAGACCACTACTAGGCAAGCTTAACACACTGCATTACTTACAAAAGCTCCTTTCCTAAACCGTGAATCCAATTTATCAGCTGGAGAGGAACTTAACACATATTCTACCATGCTCACTCCAAGGCCACCACTTTCTGATCGTGGAGACAATACAGCATTTACTTCACTGTTTCCATGAAAACCCTGTCCAGGCTTTCTCTGTACCATAATAGGTTGGGACATAGAATGGTCTGTTAAAAACAAACAGATAAATTATTGGGGTTGTTTCAATTTTTTAAGAAACACAGTTTGTAATGTTTTTGCATTTTAATACAGAGGCAATACTAAATAAGATGAAAATTAAATTAAATTTTCCAATTCCCAGTTTCAAAAAGTGTTACTGGCACACAATCACCAGCACAGGATACATTTTCACAAT
The DNA here is from genome assembly GCA_013400115.1 of Rhinopomastus cyanomelas. Lineage (NCBI taxonomy): Eukaryota > Metazoa > Chordata > Aves > Bucerotiformes > Rhinopomastidae > Rhinopomastus > Rhinopomastus cyanomelas. The sequence goes on from VXBP01010271.1 coordinate 91,183, forward strand.
TAAAAATTAAGAACACATTTAATACACAATTAAAACTTATACTACTATTTTATTTTGAAGTAGCAATCAGGAAACATGACTGATTTTTGAATACATATACATCGATCACTTACGAGGAGTTCCCCAAGCAGTCTCTCTCCACTCATCACCAAGGAATATCCCTTTTTGTCCATCTTTTGCTGAATCATCAGGTTCCCAAAACTTTTTGGCAGGTAAAAGCTGTTCAAAAAAGAGAAAAGGTTTTTCTTTAAAAACCAGTCATACTATTAAAAGGATATGCAAGTAATTAACTTTAGGTGCTCCAGTCAGCTTTACACAATGAAGCATACAGCACCAAAGAACCTGATGCTGTATAAAGGAGATGCTCAAATGATGCCAACATGACAGATTCTGCAGTTATGAGCAATACAGAATTTACAAGAGCCATGAAAAAAACTATTCAAATTAATCACTGCATTAGATCAGGTCAATACTCTTAAACTAACACTGCCTTCTTTCCACATCGGCTCAGAAACTGCACCTTTAACTAAGACTATCATGATAACCAGAAGCAGCAGCGGCTCATGGTGAGGTTTTGCTGCTCTCTTAGAAATGCAGCATGTTCTGAAGCTTAGAACTGACTAATATACATTATGGCAGGTCAGCTCCTTTACAGCATACGGATCTGCTGGTTACAAATGTGTGATGTTCAAGTTCAACACACTGACAATTTCATTTAGTAGTATTAAATACTTATTTTCCTTACTACTTCTAAATAAGAAAATTTTAAATTACACTTCTTGTGCTGTCTTTGAGGGCAAAAGACTTGGTGTAATGTGAGAGAAGCGCCACACAAACAAAAAACTAAGTGTCAGCATTCTGCTGCGTATATTTTACTCCTTTACCTTTCTAACTCTTACTATCAGTAGTACAACCGACGAACTCTGTATATCACGTTTTCTCTTGAATATAGTTAAAAATCTAAATTCTCAGACTACATAAACTTTACAAGGTCCATCAACTTCAACTACAAAGAAAATAGGGAAGAGCTCTGAAGACAGCACCCTAATCCATCAAATACTGTCAAATACTGCAAAATACAGTGTTTAAATAAAACTTTTAATTTGGTGAGTTTAGAAAAGAATGATGTGATAAAGCTTAGCTTGTAACAAATGAGTATATTTTGGACTTCTTATTCTTCTGTTACTTAAGTGGGTAAAAAAGCCTTCAGAACTGCTTAGCACAAGCCTTGCTAAAACCTGAGTGTATTTTTTAGGTATTTATTAATGCAGCATTGACAAAGCTCATGAAAACAGCTTAAAGCAAAGGCTAAGAATGCAATTAAATGACAAGAGTTCCTCTGATGTAACTCAAGGATTGCAAACACTGTTTTCTGTGCTGCCCAGAGATCTTACCAGAAACAAAGTATTCTGACTAACTGATTTGTGAAACCCCTGGGATCTTCATATAAATTTATTAACACAGAAGGACTCAGGGTGCAGGACGCTAAACAGCCAAAGCTCAGCAGAACCATGGGAGAGTATTACTTTTGCAAGTCGTTATGACCTGCCCTAAAAGAGATGCCCACTTTACTTTCTCAATGCACTGAGAGGCACCACCAAGTGCTAACCAAACCTACTTTAGAACCATCAAGATACTAAGCGTAATTTCAGGGATGAAATCAGACATCAGAGAAATCATTTCATGGAACCTTACAACTGCAATTCAACTATAACCAAAATACTATAAATTTCAGATCAATTTCTTATTCTTTTTAGCTTCATCTTCTAACAAATTTGCAGTATTACTTATTTTTCTTTTTGTAGGACAGCGGTAAAACAGAAAGCAAACATTTTGTAATATCCATGTTTGGGCTACTGGATTACCACATAAATGATCAGCCCCAGTAGTCAATTATTTGATTGTGGAACTCAAAAAAGTGTGTACTTTTTAGAAAAAGAAACTAAGAAAACCCCACTTGATTAGTATAACTAAGCAGATTTAAGAAGTCATCACAAACCAACACTAAAATCATGCTTTACTCTGACAACATGCATTTTGCTGAATATTTTGTCCATTAACCTAATAAAAAGAGGGTTTACAAACATACAACCAATCCTCGATCCGAATAATGAAAACAATTGCTGTATTTTTTACTAAGTTCTTCCAACAGCATGCTGAAGTGTCTTTTTCAGTATCAACACCAATCCCTGTTATGTCTTCGCTAGATGAACAAAGACCTTTTCTACACATAGATAATAAGCAATTATGCTAAAGCTGCCTCCTAACCAGCTCTCTTATAAGTAACTGCACAGTTTCAATTACTGGCTCTTGAATTAAGGATTTTTATTAGGTTTTTTTTAAGATCAGAACTTACTCCTACAGAAGCCTTCTGCAATTCTTCTGAATTAAGTTTTGAACCCAGAGAGAGAGACATTGTCCCTGAAATGAAATGTGTGTGTGCTTTGACCTTCCAAGTTTCTATCAGATTAGAGGTTATCAAAGTAAAGCTGATTGTTAAATTCTGTTCAGCAATTAGTTTTATGTATGTTTGTACTAGGCCACACTAAAGGTCCTGAAGCCATGAGCAATCCACAGATGCCTAGAGAAACAGCATCATGTGTCCATATTTCTTCAGAATGTTATAAAAACCTTGAGGGTCACAACAGTATTTGGGAGCTGAAGCCAAAAGCACCATCTATCAGCTAAAAATTTGGGAGAAAGATGCCTGCAGTACAGCAGATCGCTTGTTAATACAGCTTTAGACTGTTTCTTTGGAGAATAAAGTAACAAAGAACTACAAGGGAGAGAAAGATCACAGAAACCACACAGATGGCTCATGTTACTCTGTCCTATTCCTGACACTGACTGACACCAGGGTCCATTTGAAAGCATCTCAGGTGGAGAGCTCAGCACAAAGATTTCCAGCACACACTATTTCTATAATGTAATGGTACAATGAAAGTAGATTTCATACTGCATTCTTCAACACAGCACACTGAAGAAATACTGGCCTACAGATTCACAGATACTCTTGTTTTAGGTATGATATGAAAGTAAGACTTAACAGCCTCCTAATGCCAAGTATTGATTCTCAGCTGAGAGAAAAGAAAAAAAAAAGACCAAAAAAGATTACAAGTATGAATGATAATTTTATTTTGGTTGCGAGAAAAAAATATCTAAAAGAGAAAATGAGGAAGATAACTTGCCAATAGGTTGAAGGAAATTACTTGACATGACCTCCTTTTCACACCTTTCAAAGTAGACAAAGGACAGCGTACGAACGTACAACTACCAATTCCATCCTACAAGGGTATTTATGAGGACATTTCCTTCAATATTTGCAACATAATCATCAAAAAGAAGGTCAAAACAGCCACAGAATCCATTCCAGAACTACTTTAATGTTGTGAGATACATAAAGAAAATTACAGGGTAAGTCAACCTAGCTATGTGAACCTGTATTACATCAAGATACTTGGAAGACACTGTTCAAGTGAAAAACATAATAGGCTACTAAGTGCAGGGTCATAATATAGAGCATCAAAAACTGCTGCTACTCCTGTACAAGAACTCTTTTTGTCTGCTTTTCATCTGTGTAGTGGGGTGGTTTTACCTTTGCTTTTTTTCTTAAAACAGATCAAAGATTATCATGAAAGCAAACATACAAAGCCATAATCATGCAGAAATATATCTCTCAATCTGAGACAACCCAAATGGAAGATCTATATGACCTGTCATATCTGTCACAATTTACTTCTCAGATGTTTGTGCCATCCTTTCAACCCTTCCAAGTACTTCATGTGTGGCAAAAAGAACAAATACCAACTTGATTTTTACCTGTCAACACTATCACACTGTTGGTACTACCACAGATCTCTTTCTAATACTTTTACCCTTCAAAAGGAGTTTTAAGAGCTGAGGGAGGGAGAGCAGCAAGTATATCCAGTAGGGTTCCTTAGCTTTCTAAAGAACAAGGCTTCATCTATTATTGCTTTTTTAAAATGAGAGATGGTTCAAGAAAGTTATCAGGGAACCCTGGATGAAAAGCCAGGTGACTGTTTAAATGCTTCATTAAAGTAAAAAAAAAAAAAAATCAAGCATGAATAGCTGTGTCTCATCCCAGAAATGTTCAGAACATCACCTAATGATTAAAAAGAAATGCTATGGTTTCCATAGCAATCCCAGTTTTATAATCATTTAAAGACATTTAGGCTGAAATATTGTCACTGGTTCAATCATCATCTGAATTAGGTAAATATCTAACATGACAAAAGGATCAGCATATGGTCCAACATGAACTTCATGTCAGAGCAAGTAACCGTAGTACGTGTGACTACTTTCGAAGCAGTTAAGGCAACTGCTGTTGAAGGAGCCAAGCCGTTTTCAGTGATCTTATATTCCACCCCCTACCCCAAAAGTATACTGACTTGAAAACAGACACTGAATCAAAGTCCTTCATCCATCTAGGTAAATTGTATAAATAGCACTCTTCACTCTGGTTAAAAACTTCTGTTGAGGAGCAATCACTAGTTAAAATGCCACATATTTCTGCAATAGTATCCCAGTTTCCTTTTTTCTGGAGCCAAAGGTTGTTAGGATCCCAGACTCTAGCTTCTCAAAGATAGTAAGCAATTGTTTCACTAGCTTAGATACGGTGTCACTGAAAACATGCCCCATTTAATAAAGCTGCACAGACTTTGAAACAAATTACTCTGTCACCTCCCCAATATTATCAGTCATCTAATAAGACTGACAGAGTAACACAGTAGATCCAGGCACAAACATTTCAGTGTTCTTGAGAAGTACTTAATTTATTTTCACCTTAGAACAGAATCTTCAGTTGCATGAAAAATCAATTTGTTCTTAACGTAAGATTTTTGCTTCACGTCGTATGATTTAAGACTTTTTAAATTGTATCAACATTTCGAAACAACCAACTGGGTTTTCAGCCCTGAATAATTACCTCTCCCATTCCCCGAGATTCTAGGGCAAGAGCTTGAAACTCATGATTCATCTCATCCACAGATCAAACCTGTATGGGGAAAAACAAGAGAGTGATCCATTAGTCAAATATATATGCAAAAGTTTAACAAACCACGCTAATGTACTAACATGCAAAAGATTCTGAGAGTTAATTTTAATCATCATATATCCAGATGCAAATCACTTGCTATGGAAAAAATTATGAGTATTATACTTGCAATACTGAGAAAAAACCAGTTTAGGTTTCAGACGTATAATGTCCTTTGCAAAGGAGAAGAGCTGCTATACATGGCATTACTGAGTATGCTCAGCAGCAAAGAAAAGTTCACAAGACAGGTCACAAAAGCTACAGTGACATACTGCTTTAGAATGTACTAACTGCATTATCACAATTTCTTGTGCTTTCTTCCAGGAAACAACAATCTATCTTCTCTGTGAGCTGCCTTTTTTTTGTTGCAAATCTGAAACACGTATTATTAAAGGCAAGAGCTGCTGCTGCAACAAAACACCTCCTATTTCATACTATGAAGGCACAACACACTGGGGATGCACTTTCCTGAGAAAACAGTTTCCACAAGGAATTTTCAAAGCTATAGGAAAACAAATTTTCAAAACGGGAAAACCAAGGTTGTTTTGTCCCTTCTTTCTCAACAGTGAGATGCTGTAGAAAAGACTATTCAAGTTCCCTCTCAATAGCAGTCTCTCCTGAGAAGTTAGTTTTATCTAGCAAACTTATCTGTTTACATTAACACCACAAAACAAAGTTGCTCCATACAACTGATAACATACATCACTTGAAAAAAAAAAAAAAATTCAACCACCAGGTGAAGAAACAATCTTCTATAATATTCTGGGGCAATGAACTTTTCAAATTCTTTCTGCATTCAAAAACTATTAGTTATCTGTCAGCACATGATGTTGTTATGACCCCATAATCATGATATGCAAATTTATTCTTTTAAAACATGAAAGCAGATTTTTCATGTATCTTTGCAGTGTTTGTGTATACACATACAAAAATTAACCATAGAAGAGGAAATATTTAGAAAAATATTGGAAAATGTAATTTTCAAATCTTGTGGATTTACACCGGATTTCTGAAAACAGAATTTGTATAGAGCTAAGAGAGTCAGTTATACCAAAACCCACTGCCCACATTGAAGTATCATACTTTCAGTTTCAATTATCATCAAACAGTAACTGGGGTACTTCTGGTTTTCGTCTAACTGTATCTTTTAAAGAAAATTTGTAGCTAAAGGTTGCAAACTGTTATTTTGTGTATATCATTCTCTAATTTACTATCAACACCACCCAAATCACTGCTACATAAACAACAAAGAAGCATGTACGGTGAACTTTTTCTGGTACCTTTTTTTTTTTTGGTGGTGGTGTTTGTTTGTAGGGGGTTATTTTGTGTTTGGTTGGGATTTGGGGGGTTTGAAAGTGGTGGTTTTATTTGGGTTTGTTATTTGGTTTGGATTTTTGTTGCTGCAAGACCTAATATCAAATGCTTATTTTTCACAATACAGCGTAACTCAAAAACATGGCCACACATATTTCCAAGACTTTAAGAAACAATCCAAGAATCAAGTTCATAGCACAACTGACTCCCTTTTTTTCTGAGTAGTTCAGAGTCGAGAATAAGAACTCGAAGCTTTCTGAAATTATAAACAAACTGAATTCTGCTCACTGGCCCCTTTCTTATAAACGTGACATTTAAGTTAGTTTTATGTATAAACTATATATGAGTAGCAAGAGAAATAATACAGTCCATTCACTGTAGTGAAGAGGACTTTCATTTCTGCTTCCATCAAAATCAGCAACCTACAAAATCCCATCCCGTATCATGACTACATGTTTCATAGATCAGTTTACTGACAGGAAAACATGTTCGGAAGATTTGCTGTCTGCAATGTCAGTCCTATCACTACAACAACAGAACAAAATACCCAGAATGACAACCAAGCTAGGCCCACATACAAAGACATGCCCTGACTCCTGAAGGAGAAACTTTGGTTAGGCTCATCTGCATTACCTGGAAGTTTAGTTTTCTCTAATTCAAGCATTCACCCAATTCCAATGCTTCAGAAATAAATATTTTTCATATAGACTTTTTGTAACCTAATTTTTTTCTATTTTTAATCATTCCCTGTAACCTTGAATAATTTATAAATCAAAAGAAGGCCTATGAAACATACCGCTCCACATCTACCATTTTTTCCTGGTTCTGACTGATTACATTTTTTTCTTGTCTCCTCACTCCACAATCACTCTGAAGGCACCTCCTTCTCCATTTACCACCTACCTGCTTTCAGCACTAGTTACTAGATCTCATTTTGGTTTTCAGGAGTCGAGCCTTTCTGCCTAAGAAAAGCTGACAATGGTTTCAAACTTCTAATACACATCAGGTCATTTCACAAGGCTGGCAAAGTATGCACAGATACTACACACCAAAGCAGTCTTTAGGTATAATCACTCACATGCTGCTGTTAAGTAGATAAAACGGCTTAAGTGTATCCATAAACTTTTCCCCTTTGACATACTGATCGAAAATGCTGATCTTTTTCCCTTTCCACAGAAACTGGATACAACATACCATACTAGCCCACTTTTCATCGCAGCATTAGGAATTACATTTTAATACAGAGAAAAACTGAATTCCATTTTTTAGGAACCTACTCCTTCCTAAAGGTTACACTCTTTTCTCCCTCCTCCTGAAATAAAAAAACCACTTTAAATTATAGAATCACTTCATCTGTAAAATCCCTTTAAGATCACCAAGTCCAACCACTAACCTAATACCAGGCCTACCAGTAGACAATACCCCTAAGCTCCCCATCTACCTGAGACATAAACACATCTGTGGATGGCAATCTGACCACTCTCCGAGCAGCCCATGCCAGAGCCTATGCAAAACTCTTCCTGCAAAAATCTCCTTTTACTCTGCTGAAACTAGTGAAAGTAGTTCCCATTTCTTCTGTGATTCTGTGATTGATTCTGTGATTCCTATACTGTGATACATTGCACACAGTACTCAAGGTGTGGCCTCACCAGGACTGAGTATAGGGGCAGGATGAGGAGCAGGATTCCTTCCCTCTAGGCTGATTTAAAACCAGTAAAAAAAAAAAAATCATTCCATTCTACAAAATGATTTTTTAAATATTTGTGCTGAGAGCAATTTCCTGTCTGTGGTTACTGAGACCTGACATATTCTGTGATTCTATGCTTCACACACTGTTTTCTGCATGGGTGGAATTTCTGAAACACTTATCTTCTTATGTATGATATACGCTTATGGCAGAGAGTTAGAATTATTAGGTTTAAAAAATTCAACAACACAAAAATGGCTGTATTTTGAAACACAGTATGTAGTTAAACAATGACTTGTAAAGCTACGTCAGGCATTTGACTACATATACCAAAAGCTCATTTAACGTTTCAGACCAGTAGTCAGCACAAAAGTACTGAATAAAAACACTAGTTTAACACCACCCTAAAAACAGATTTAAGTAAATCCTTAAAACAAAAGAGGGAAAACTATATAGCAAGCCTAAACAGCAAACCCTCAAATCTCTATTACCAAATATTGCCATTTAAGGCTGTACATAGGTAATTGCTCTAAATTATTTTGACAAATTACCTTGTTTCCCTATTTTGGGAAAGATATCTTCTATTTTTAGATGACATGTATCCAGATTTTTAAAAAAGACGCTCAGCAGCTAAACAGTCAACTACTAATCACAACTGAACTATGTTTTGTACACAAGTCAGTTTAAAATACTAAATAGTTTGTGTAACATCTTAAGACATTTGCTTAAAGCTGCCTTTGGCTAGATGCATCTTCCCATAACTCTCTGAGGTATAAGGAACAAAAGGTTCAACTCATTGCTAAACTGGTTAAAAGAGGCTGCTCCCGAGTAATTGGAAGGCTACAGGTAGGTGAAGTTTCCGAAGAGAGAACATTTTTCGATCACTGTATAGAACAGTGATGCAATTGCAGACTTCATAAACACCGTAAATCAAAGCAGTCAAAGCTCCTTAAGCTGTCTGAATTAAGATTTTGGTCATTTCTGACAAAACACAAACAACAAATTTTAAGCCCTAACATGCATTTCCACTGTTGTAATCTCAAAAGCATAGCGTCTTCCACCATAAACATTTAGTAATATTCACTGCATTTAAACATAGTGCTCTAAAACCAACGTGAAAACTTTTCATGCAAGTAATTCTTCAATAATCTTAATTCATATTTTAAGGTCAAGCAATACTTTTGCACTATATGGCCCATAACGCATTCAAATATTCTAACAAAAATAGTTTGTCAACACAAAGGGGAGAAAAGTAAAATACGCTCAGCAAAAGCTCTCTCCAGTCTGCTGAAAAAGCTGTCACAAACAAGTAAGATTACCATAAAGAGCTGCAACGTGTATAGATTGATCACATTTTGTCTGTTTTGTGCTTTCAGTAGGAATATCAATAATCTGGAATCTTGCACACAGGAGAAATAAATTATGTATCACAGAATCACAGAACACTACAGATTGGAAGGGACCTCGAAAGATCATTCAGTCGAATCCCCCTGCCAGAGCAGAATTACCATAGACTAAGTCACACAGGAACATAACCAGGCAGGTTTTAAATGTCTCCAGAGGAGACTCCACAACCCCCTGGGCAGCCCATTCCAGTGCTTTGTCAACTTTATTGTGAAGAAGTTCCTTCTCATGTTGATGTGGAATCTCCTATGTTCCAGCTTACAACCACTGCCCCTCGCCCTATCATTAGATGACACTGAGAAGAGACTGGCTCCTTCCTCCTGACACTCACCCTTCACATATTTATAAATATTAATGAGATCACCCTTCAGTCTCTGTTTCTCCAAGCTAAAGAGACCCAGCTCCCTCAGCCTTTCCTCATAAGGGAGGTGTTCTACTCGCTTTATCATTTTCGTGGATCTGTGCTGGATTCTCTCCAGCAGTTCTGTGTTCCTCTTGAACTGAGGGGCTCAGAACTGGACACAATACTCCAGATGCAGTCTCAGAGTAGAGGGGGAGGAGAACCTCTCTCAGTCTGCTAACCACGCCCATTCTGATCTACCCTAGCATGCCACTGCCACAATATACACGCTGTTTGCAAAAATCTAGGAAATATTACACTGATGTGCAACTCACAAGTCATTGCCAAGTTTGGAAATTACAGATGTACTTGCATGAGACCATACACAGCAAACACAACCAGACACCACCTCCCACAAAGAGAAAATTAAGCAAATGTTGCCACTTGTTTCAGAGCTACCCGATAGTTTGCTGGCCTAACAAGTTTATGGGTTCTATTCCCAGCTACGGAAGGAAACAGGTTCACTGGACTTGTTTAAAAAGTCATGCAGAGATGGACTTTAGGAATATGGTTTAGTAGTGGGCTTGGCACAATTAGGTTAGTGTTTGGATTCAATGATCTTAAAGGTCTTTTCCAATGTAACCTATTCTATGATTCTATAAATAGGTAGTTGCCCTCACTTCTCCCAGCACAAGCTCTTCCATCACATTAAAAAACTTCTCTCTTCCTTATACAGGCTTTCATGATTGTCTTCCTATCAACGAGTTCGAGCTTTGCCCCAAGAGTAGCAGAATTGTTAGTACAAGTTCTTCTAAACTACTGTCAGGTGTCCTCAAACTCAGAATTTTAGTCCCTGCAGTCAAATATTGGCAGAACTACCAGTGTGACATAAATTAATAATTGTGTGTCTGTACTGAAACCAGATTTTGTAACTCTTTATAACATTTCCTCTGTTTGTAACAGTTGAAAGCACTAAAGTAACATATTCTATCATAAGTAGGGAATATACTTTACAGCAATAACTCAGCATGTTTGTCAGTCTTTTAATCATGTAAGAAATTATCCACTCAAGAGTTTAAGAAATGTAAAGAATAGAAACTCAAGCCAACAGATGTTGTAGATTATTCTGCATCTCATACTCCAATGTTCCTGCATAAATAAACCACAAACAAAAAAGGAAGACATTCAGAAGTTTGGAAACAAAGCTATGAAATGAAATTTGAACTGCAGTTCTTGTCTAAACAGGCTTATTTAAACGGTGCAAATTACTTAATATACGTACATGACAAATCCAGTTTCTCATTTTAAAAAATCTGCTCTTTTCTTGTTAATCATAGAATCATTAGGGATCAGAAGGGACCTCGAAAGATCATCTAGTCCAATCCCCCTGCAACAGCAGGATCACCTAGATCAAGTCACAGAGAAACATATCCAGGTGGGTTTTAGATTTCTCCAGAGAAGGAGACTTCACAATACCCCTGGGGCAGCCTGTTCCAGTGCTCTGTCACCCTCACTGGGAAGATGTTCCTTCTGATATTTATATGGAACCTCCTATGTTCCAGCCTGTACCCACTGCCCCTTGTCCTATCACCAGATGACAATGAGAAGAGCCTAGCACCGTACTCTTGACATCCTCCCCTAACATATTTATAGGCATTAATGAGGTCACCCCTCAGTCTTCTTATCTCCAAGCTAAAGAGACCCAGCTCCCTCAGCCTTTCTTAATAAGGGAGGCATCCTGCTTCCTTCATCATCTTTGTTGCTGTACGCTGGGCACCCTCCAGCAGCTCAGTGTTCTTCTTGAAGTGAGGGGCCCAGAACTGGACACAATACTCCACATGTGGATCCACCAGGGCAGATTAGAGGGGAAGAAGGACCTCTCTTGATCTGCTAACCACCTCACTTCTGATCCACCCCAGGATGCTGCTGGACCTCTTGGCCACAAGAGCACATTCCTGGCTCATAGTCATCCTGCTGTCCACCAGGACCCCGAAGTCCCTGTCTCCTACATGGCTCTCCAACAGCTTAGACCCCAACCTATACTGGTACCTGGGGTTGTTCTTGCCCAGATGCAAGACTCTACACTTACCCTTGTTATATTTCATTACATTTCTCTCTGCCCAGCTCTCTAGCCTATCCAGGTCTTGCTGAATGGGAGCACAGTCTGTAGGGATGTCAACGACACCATCCAGATTTGTGTCATCAGCAAACTTGCTGACAGTGCACCCTAATCCCTCATCTATGTAATTAATAGATGTAATAGGAGTGGTCCCAGCACCGACCCTTGGGTGACTCCACTAGACACAGGCCTCCAACTAGACTCTGTCCCATTGACCACTGCTCTCTGGCTTCTATCCTGGAGCCAGTTCACAATCCACCTCACCACCCAATCATCCAGTCCACACTGCCTCAGTTTGGCTGCGAGGATGCTGTGGGAGACAGTGTCAAATGCTTTACTGAAGTCAAGATAGACCACACCCACTGCTTTGCCATCATCTATTCACTTGGTGATGCCCTCATCAAAGGCTATCAGGTTGGTCAAGCATGACTTGCCTTTGGTGAAGCCACAATGACTGTCCCTAATGACCTTCTTGTCCTTGATGTGCCTGGAGACAGCGTCCAAGACAAATTGTTTCATCACCTTTCCTGGGATGGAGGTGAGGCTCACAGGTCTACAGTTACCTGGGTTCTCCTTACCCTTTTTGAAGCTTGGAGTGACATCTGCTATACTCCAGTCCCTAGGCACCTCTCCTAATCCCCATGACCCACCATGGTGATGGAAAGCTAGTTAGTTAGTATCACCTTCCTGTAATTACAACAATAATTACAAATAATTACAATTTTTTGTAGTAAGTGCTACTGGTAATGTGTTTAGAGAAATTAACGAGACAAATTTCTAACCACTACTGTTGCATTCTACAGCAAAAACTTTTGTCAGTAGTAACACTACACAGCTACTCCCATAAGAAAGTATGATACTAACTTCCTGTATTGCTGTTTAGAGGCATCAGCTTTTCTTATTTCACCATTAGATCTTATTTGTGAAATTTCTAAACTTCCTAAGGTGCCTTCCTAGAGTGCCCTCTAGGCAATATATTACACTTTAAAATGCTTAAAAATTTGCCCCCTCTAGGCAGTATATTATATTTTAAAATGCTTAAAACTTTGCCCTTCTGAGGATTAAAAACTCTGTATAAAACCAAAGCTTACCTACACACAAGAAGGAACTAGGAATAATTTATCTCAATATATATTGTCATGATATATAAGAAGATGATATATATAACTTCCATTCTAGTAGAGTAAACAAGCTTTTCTTAAGTGTGTTACAAACACACTTATTATATAAAAATTTACATAAATAAACTTTCTACATTGCCATCAAGAGGTGTTGAGGTTTTTTGTCAGTTTTCCTTAGATATATTCACTTTTCTTTTTGCTACCAGAGATTTGAAATGGAAGACCTCCCTCCTCCACAAAAAAGCTTTGTATTTGAGAATTTTTAATACCACAAAATTATTTAATTTTTAATACAACTTTAAAGTAAAAACATCTGGTTTAAGGTAACCCTTGGGATATAACTGATTCATAAACTGTATACGTTACATGCTAAATTTTCTTAGTATATGTACACATATTCACACCCTCCACTTGTCAGAAGTGGAGCTGAGGAAATCACAAAATGTCATCCTGGAATAATTTCCAGTAAAGAGGTTTGGGTTTGGTTTTGGGTTTTTTTTGTATTACTGTAGCACTGACATCAGGTGAGTCCGTCCCACCCCCAAGTTTGGATACACAGCAATCCTTCCTGCAGAGCATGAACTTTAATTTTCTTTACCCCTGAACACAGGGGTATCGTTGAAAAATACAAATTTTTCAACGATACTAAATGCAAAAACCAAAGTTCTGCCAGTACTACTTCCATCCAGAAGTTTCTAACGTTGCAGTGACTTCTCCCTCACAGACCAGTTCCCTTTGACCAAGCCCTGTTGTTTTGTTTTTACTCCTTCAGCAGTCAAGAGGAAACCAGAAAATACCAGCAAAGCCTGGTCTTCTCAAAGTGGGTGCTAAAACCAGAGATGAAGAGATGGAACTACTTCGTCTTCAGGCAATTAATTAAATCCCAGGTAGTTTAAACAAGGAAATAAAGGAAATACAGCATTTTTGGACCTCTTACTCCACTACAAATAACTACATTTTCTAAAGAAAGCTGTGATAAAGCATAGAACTTCTTTGTTTCAGCATCACAAAGCATCAGTGATAAACCCAGAAGTTTCAAATATATGCAAGTCTGCTTCAAAATCTACCTTGATTCTTTAAACTCTGCATAATCTCAAGGACAGTCAGAGAACAGTGAAGCTTGTTTCCTTTAACATATTTTGAAAGCATTACTATAGTGAAGCATGTATGTTTTCTACTTTATCTATCTACAGCAGGGGAATGGACACTGAAGAAATTGCTACTATCAGTTTTTTCAGCTGTCTTTCTAAGGACATTATCTTAAATATTAAACAATATTTAAACTAATCATGCTTTCCTACAGTACCTAAAAGCTGAACAGAACCAGACAAGGGAAAAAAACAAAACAAACTAAAGAAACTATTTCTAATTCAGTAAGCATTGTTTCTAATTTGGTAACAGTAGCGGCTTAGTCTTAGACATTAATGTCTCATTAAATGTTGGCCTGCACAGCTCTTCAAAGCAAAAAAGTTTAAAACAGTACCAAAGATTTTATATTGTTGACAACTGAGGCACTGGAAACAAAGCAGGCTATTTAAAATGTCAGGAAATAAAATAAAAAACCAACCCATATCTGAATTACCACCTAACAAAGCAGAGGTGATCTTACAAGCAAAATTTCTTTGTCTAAAATCCAGGTTATTCATTCTTATCAAAAATAACGTAGTGTCTCAAATTATTTACCCACTGGTTCACTTTTGCTCACTGTGAATTCCAACCTCTACCGTCTCCACTAAAGTGAAAAACCTTTCACGTATTTCTCCCACTACTGTCAAAGATACACAAGGACCCTCTTCACCCCAAATTTCATATAGCTTGCACCAAAGCAAAGTAGTTCAGAAAGCTAAATGCAGATTCTCCATGCAATAGTGCTGTACATTATCATAAGCCTCAATTTTAATCACACAAAAAAGCAAGCTACATTCTAAACCAGCAGATAAGAACTTAGATCAACCAAATAACATTGACCCAAACTTGCAAATACTTGTATTTTCCTGGCATATTGGATACTTTGGAAAGCAAGAAAGAAAATATGAAGAAATATACCTCAAAAACAGAATGCTTGAATGCAGCCACTTTTTCTGGGCTTACTGGCTCCCATCACCTTATCCTGGATGTCTATGCAAAACACCTCTAGAATGCCTAAAAGGAATTTTTGCTTTGAGACAAAACTTCACAACCACATAATGATCATGACTGGAATGAGGCCTCACTCATATGCCACCTAGAACCTGGAGCACATGGAAATAAAATGCAAAGGAATTTCAACTGGCTCTGCAAGCACTCACGTAAGTCCCTGGTTCCCATTACAGATTTATAGAATTGTTAAGCTTGGAAGACACCTCCAAGAACATAAATTCCAATCATCAACCCAACATCATCACACCAAATCATGTTTCCAAGTGCCAGATCTACACATTTTTTGAACACTTCCAGGAATGGTGACTCCCATCACTTCCCTGGACAGCCTATTTCAATACCCAGCCATTCGTCCAGTGAAGAAATTTTTCCTAAATTTTTGTCTAATCTAAACCTCCGCTAACACAACTTGAGGCCAGTCCATCCTGTCCTATTTCTAGTGACTTGGCAGAAGAGAGTGATACCTACATCATTACAACCTCCTCTCAGGTAGTTGGTACAGGGTGATAAGGTCTGCCCTCGGCCTCCTTTTCTCCAGACTAAAACAACCCCATTTCTCTCAGCTGCTCCTCACAAGACCTGTCCTGCAGGCCCTTCGTTAGCCTTCGTGCCCTTCTGTGGTGGACACACTATCACACTTCAGTGTCCTTCTTGTACTGAGGGGCCCAAAACAGAGCGTAATATTCAAGGTACATTAACATGTGTTGGCTGCTTCCAGTCCTATTGCCTTCAGAAGCAATCTATCATTCAGATTCATGCTTTTGCCAATCCTTGCAGATCTGAACCAATTCTGAACGTAGCTAGTGCCGCACAAGTATACAGGACAGCTTATCTGTATGTAAATCAAAGATAACACACAACTGACAACATGCTATTAGTTCTGCTCTATTACCAAACCAGAGTCTCCTTAAGCTAATTACAGAATAAGCACTAAAGCAGGTGTCCTCAGACCCCGGCCTATAGGCCAGATACAGCCCCCCAGGGTCTCCAATGTGGCCTACCAGTATTTACTCCCCCACCGGGGGCTGGGGGCGGGAAACCGAGCAGGCACAGATGACTTCCTGCCGACTGCACAGGCAGGGCTGAGGCCGGTGGCTCCCCCATCTCTCCCTCTTGCTCCCAGGCAGGACAAGCCAGGCAGCACAAACTATAACCCGGCCCCTGACACTGCCTGAGGGATAGTGCACCAGCCCCCTGTTTAAAAAGCTTGCGGACCCCTGCACTAAAGTATGAAGGACTCTGCTTTAAAGACCTCTCGGTCTAAGCATAAGATTACAAAGAGAAACTGAAACAGTGAAGTAAGAATAAAGTCATTACCATATAAACATTCAAGACTACATGAGTGCCACATATTTGGAGATATCAAGGCAGGTGAAATCTAAAGACCACCTCACACAGTATGTCAGAAGGGGCAAAAACATAAAGACTAATTCAAGAAGTACTATCAGAAAGCAGAAAAAAAGCTGAAGAAACTATGCAGATTCAACAAAACAGAACTGGAAGGGGTGATTAAGGAAAATAAGAAACTTCTGAAGAACATAAATCAATGAACTTGTTTGCACAAGTCAGGTGTCTACGATTACTTGTTCTGAACACAGTTAACCTCAAGATGTCGATTTTGTGCACCATGTAGGTGCTTGAAAGTACTAATAATAAATGCAAGTAACTAACTACAAAATCTCAAGACTTTCTTCTTTGTAGCTACAGAACTGATATTTTTCAGAAAAATTCTCGATTATTTTCTTTCATGTGAATTACATGAAAACACCTTGCAGTGTGTCATCACACAGTAACTCTTTCTAGGTCCTTCAAAACCATGAAAGAGTGAGCAACCTCTTTCCAGCTATGTCTGCTGTCAAAACTGTCAGAGAGTCATAATCAGGTAATAATGGGATGCCTCAAGTACAGACTGAGGCTACAAGATATTTCAATTAAACACAAAAAATGCCACAAGTTTAAAATTTACCTGCAAATCTTGTAATACTTAGTCCAATTCACACAACACTAGTATGATGGGAAAATCTCACCAAGAACTTATTAAACAGGTTATTTTAACACTGCATAAAACAATTTCCAAAACAGGAATCAAATGGCCTTCGACCAGCTCTCCTGTAACCACAATGGAAAATCCTTCCAGTTCCAAGATTTCTTCTTCTAGTTTATGAGGCTCGGGAAGTTTTATTACTTGGCAAGATTGAGAATCTACTTGAATTATACATTTGACATCCATAATTGGGGTTTCTAGGTAAATAAAGCTAAATACTACTGTAATTCACTGAAGAAAAATAGCAAAAAAAGAAAATTAACACTGGTGCAAACTTAAACACAGAAAAACAAGACTTAAAGTGTGGAATGCATAAGCAGAAATAAGTGATCTTCAGAAGGATGCTAACTTTACAGGGAGAAGCCACCAACAACAGGCTAAAATAAAACTTGTAAGGAAAGTATTTCTGTGCAGCATAGTTGCTTAGCGCTACAATAAGTCTTAAAGCATCTGTTTATGAATATTACTTTGAAAGCCTTTTAAAATGAAGTATAATTGTGAAATACAGCTATTTTTAAACTCAAGTAAAAGTTATAAAGTTAGGAAACAAAAATATGAACAGCAAGCTCACTTCAATTTCTAGGGATAGTTCAGGCAGAATCTACACAAGAAGAAACTACTGATTCAAGAAATGAGACGACTCTAAGGTCAGACAACAGATTACGTTGATCTCAATATGAAGGCTAATTTTCATTGTTTCAAGAGATGGCTACATAACTATGAGGTCTCATGAGAAAAATACTTCTCAATTTCCACTAGCATATCTTATTTGAGCAACAAACAAAGCAATCTTATTGTTTAAAATCAAGGCAAAGTTTTTGCTAGAAATGGTCCACTTTATCCTGAAGGCAACAATGTTAAACATTTGCACATTTTATTAATCTAATAACACCCACACATTTTCTCACGGCTATATTAATTCTAATACATCTCCATGGAAGTCATGCTGAAAACTTGCAAAAACTGATACACAGAGCTTCTCCTCCAAACCACAGAAGTGCTAAAATCTCAGCATGAAGTCAGTAACACTCTTCCCTTTGTTCTCTCCACATGATTCTATGATTTCTCTTTGTTACAGCAGCTATTCAAGAAAACTTCTCCAGAAGTTATAGCAACTGCAGCTCAATCAAAGATTCATGCAAATACACAATTTATATTTTCTTTACAGCACCGCAATGCTTTGGAGGCTTTGAAAAGGTCGCTACAATCAGAGCATTTCTTTGCCATTCTTTTGCTTACCACCACTTATTTCTTCGAGATATAACAGCTCTTGTAGACCTAACTGCAGGACCCTAATGTTTTCACCATAATTTCCTTCTTTTTCCTCTCTACTAGAAAATGAGAGAGCAGAAGCAGGAAATGTCACATTAAAATTCACAACTCAATGCATTTAACTTAAACTGACAAAGGACCTTTACAATGACAGGGAAATAAATAAGGAACAAACAGGGCAAATAGCCTGGGTAACAGACACTGCTGTAGTTCTTCACTTCAGCACATGGGAAGAACATTTGCAAGTACTCTGACATAAAAAACATTCTGAGCTTCTCAGAAACTTCATCTCCTTTACTCCAAACATTGCAGATTGACTGCTGATCACTAAGCCTTTGTATTCTGGTCAATTCTTTTACAGAAGCAGTGGGAACTAATGACAAACAGATCCTAATCTAGTTGCAGCCCCATGCGGATAACAGAAGAATGATGTCCCAGTGGACAGTGGTCTTCCTCAGATGAAGTAGTACCTTTTTGGTGTTGAGAAAAAGACCAAAAAATAAATCCAACAACCCAAGCGAGATAGGTTTTATACTTATCATAGAATCATCAGGGATTGGAAGGGACCTCAAAAGATCACCCAGTCCAATCCCCCTGCCACAGCAGGCTCATCTGACTGGAGAAGCCATGGAATCAGACTCATTCAGGGTAGGAAGGAATCATCATTCAGTTCCAACACCCCCAGCACAGGCAGGGACACCCCACCCTAGATCAGGCTGGCCAGAGCCACATCCAGCCTGGCCTTAAACACCTCCAGGGATGGGGCCCCAACCACCTCCCTGGGCAACTCATTCCAGGCCTTCACCACTCTCACGGTGAAGAACTTCCTCCTCACATCCACTCTAAATCTACCCATCTCCAGCTTTGCTCGATTCCCCCATGTCCTGTCACTTCACTACTATTTTTATTCCTTTCAGTAATAAATGTTTTAAAGGAAGATAAATGAGACCCAAAGAGAATTATTTCTAGATTAAGAAGTTTATTCTTAATCCTGTGAGTCACTGACTAGATGGTCACTACAGGTTTGATATGAAAGGTGACAAGTGGTCTTCTGACTCAAATTAACATTTTGGCATCTTGTACTGAGAAACTGCGCACACATTACCTTTCAGTTGAATGTCCAAAGACTTTTGTGTATCATCTCGCACACAAACAAGTGCTCCTTGGGCCTCTGCCCCCTCCTATATGATACAATTATTCCGTATAGACTCTCTGCCTGCCAGCTAGTAGTGTAACTTTCCAAAGGTTTTTGCCATATAAGTAACTGTTGTCCATGCCTTCAGATTTCTGTTACTACAGCTGAAGAAGCCACAGAATGTCACAGACAAAACGCAAAAGTGAACAGTATCACACATCTCCAAGCCTTTCACTCTAAAATGTTCTGTGAGCCACTATTGATACTATATTTGAGCCAGTGGCTTGTTAATTTAGACAGCAACCTATCACCTAGTTGAGATGGAAAAATCTTTTTGATAATTTTCAGAACAGTATACATTAAGCTTCAGTACTCTACTGTGGAAGTCCCGGATAACTCACTTGGGTCTTACCGTGTACTATCAATGGCCTGTAACGCTACTGTGTATTAGCACAGAATACTGTTTCAGTATGAAGAATCCCTCCTAACTGCCTGACACTTCAGGGATGACTGAAGGTTAAAGCATGCTATTAACAACACTAGGCACCTTCTAACTGCTGACCATTGGCAATTCCCATAGCTGATTTCTCAAGTATCTTTCTTGAGGGGCACAAACAAGCAATTCTTCAGTCTTCTAACCAGAGTAAAAAACTAAATATCCTACTAGATAACGATTATCCTTACTAAATACAGGGTACTGCCTCATTCATAATAAGATGATCAGTTATTTTTAAGACAACCAAAACAATGTTCTTCTAGTCTTCCCATTAATTTGTTTCTTTGAATTAATAAACCAATTTGATTAACAACTTATTCTGACTTTTACGCAACTTCTTCAGTACTTTTGCCAATTTGAAGATTCTTCGAAAACTATCAATGATTCCAGCCAAACGGACCTGTTCCTCTTAAAACAACACTGCTCACAACATCTCTCAACTAATTTCTGTATACCACTCCAAGTAATTCAAAGGTTTCTTCTGGTAAGGAATTAAATGTAAGGTTTTACCACCTTGTGTATTTACTTGAATCAACTTGCTAAGGCCTCAGGCTTATGCAGTTTTCTTGACAGAAAACTAGTAGTTTCCCAAGACAGTTTAGCAACCTTCATATTCAACGTATGAAAAATCCTTACTTTTTACAATAACTTTGAGAAATACTCGCTGAATTCACATTTTCCCATTCTTAGTATTTTACTTTCCATACGTTTTAACCTCCTGTTGAATCAGTGGGGCTGGAGCTCCACTATCATCACAAAAAAAGGTTCATTCTCATTGTATTTACCTAAAACACTTTTTATTACTTCAGCACTGTCTTCAACTCTTTGACTGTACTATGGCATGCTAAAATTATTAATATAGAGTCTAGTTTTAAGATATGCTTAGATAACATATGTTGAATCAATTATTTCAGTACCTACATTTCTAACTCTTATCTATCTATATAACAATCCGGGCAGCCAGCCCTAGGTGGTCCTGTTAGAGCAAGGGAGCTGGACCAAAGGTCCCATCGAATTTAAACTATGCAGTGAAATTTACCTACTATACCTATTTCTATTTATTTTCTTTCCAGTTTTTCTCTAAATGCATTAAAAATGTCTATCATATTAATCTATGCATAGATCCTGCCTAACCAATACTCACAGGACACAAACACAAGTAAATTTCTTCCATAAATAAGTGTTAGACTTCAGAAAATTAATTTCCTTAACAATCCTGTTATCTGTTATTTAAAAAAAAAAAAAAATCAAAGGAACAAAACAGTACCTTGTTTCTTAACAGAATTAAAAAAAACAGTCACACACAAAGAGCACTCAAATCCAAAAACTGAAATGGAGAAGCCTCCTGATTGGAAAGTCAGTACTAGTTATAGTAAATACGAACACACTATATTCACACAGGTAACAATGCACAACAAAGAATACTTTCCCCTTCATTAAATTTTCATAATGCCACTGAAGCACATTAATTTGAGTTACCAGAAAACACACGACATTCATGACATTTACCTGTTGAAGAAATACTTTTGATAGACCTAGCTGAATTAAACAAAGTTGCTGTTCAAGACAAGGCTTTGACTCCCACTGGAGGGAGAGAGCAGGCGGCAGAAAGTGCAACTGTTATTCAGCATTTACTTATATGAGAGTAATTCTATCTAGACATGGTATTAGCCTTAGGAAATGATAGTGAAAAATCAACACAGTGACCTGAAAAACAGTGACCACTAAGAAAAGAAAACCTCAACATTTTCATACTTTGAAGGTGTATCCCAGTGAGCAGGCAGAACACAGAATTTTCTATTTACAGAACTACTTTACAGTTTCTCAGTGAGCATTAGAATGTGCTACAGGTGCCAGGTGAAAAGATTTTTATTTTGCTATGAGTATCAAAGTAAAAAGGAGACTAGGGAAGGCGTGGGCCCCCTCAGAAAGGAAACAGGTGATGTGGTTACAAGGGACAGGGAAAAGACTGAGGTTCTCGATTACTTCTTTATCTCAGTCTTCACTGCAAAGGCCTCCAGCCACACTCCTGGAGTCATGGAAAATAACGGCAGGGACTGCAAGGAAGAACTGCCCATCATAAGTGAAGAGCTGGTTCGTGATCACCTGAAGGACCTGAAAGTGTTCAAGTCCATGTGACCCGACAGGATACACCCACAGGTACTGAGAGAACTGGCAGATGAGGTTGCTAAACCCATCTCTTATATTCCAAAAGTCATGGTGGTCTGGTGAAGTCCCTACCGACTGCAAAAGGAGAAACATAATTCCTATTTTCAAAAAGGGTAGGAGGGAGGAGCCAGGGAACTACTGGCCAGTCAGTCTCACCTCTGTGCCCATTAATATCATGGAGCAGATCCTCCTGGAGGCACTACTGAGACAGGTGAATAATGAAGAGGTGTTTGGGTATAATCAGCATGGCTTCACCAACGGCAAATCCTGTTTGACAAATCTGGTGGCCTTCTATGAACACGTCACAACATTAATGGATATGGGGCAGGCGACTGATGTAATTTATCTGGACCTGAGCAAAGCCTTTGACACTGTCCCGCATCACATTCTGGTCTCCAAGCTGGTGGAACATGGCTTTGATGGGTGGACCACTAGATGGGTAAAGAACTGGCTTGATGGCCGCACCCAAACAGTGGCTGTCAATAGCTCCATGTCCAAGTGCAGGCCAGTGACAAGAGGAGTCCCTCAGGCATCAGTCCTGGGACCAGTCTTGTTCAACATCTTTGTCGGTGACATGGACAGAGGCATTGAGTGCATGTTTGCTGACGACACTAAGCTGTGTGGTGCAGCAGACACACTGGAGGGCAGGGATGCCATCCAGAAGGACCTGGACAGGCTGGAGAGGTAGACACAAGCCAACCTGATGGGGTTCAACAAGACCAAGTGTAAGGTCTTGCATTTGGGTTGAGGCAATCCTAAGCAAAAATACAGGCTGGGCAGTGACTGGCGAGAGTAGCCCTGAGGAGAGGGACTTGGGGGTACTTGTGGATGAAAAGCTCAACATAAGCCAGCAGTGTGTACTTGTGTCCCAGAAGGCAACCTTGTTCCTGGGCTGCATCAGGAGAAGTGTGGCCAGCAGGTCAAGGGAGGTGATTCTCCCCCTCTACTCCGCTCTGGTGAGACCCCATCTGGAGTACTGTGTCCAGTTCTGGAGCCCTTATTACAAGAAGGATGTGGACATGCTGGAGTGAGTGCAGAGGAGGGCCACGAGGATGATCAGAGGGCTGGAGCATTTTTCCTATGAGGCCAGACTAAGAGAGTTGGGGCTGTTCAGTCTGGAGAAGAGGAGGCTCCCAGGTGACCTTATTGTGGCTTTCAGTATCTGAAGGGGGTCTACAAAAAGGCCATGAAGGGACTTTTTAGGATGTCAGGTAGCAACAGGACTAGGGGGAATGGAGCAAAGCTGGAGATGGGTAGATTTAGACGGGATGCGAAGAGGAAGTTCTTCACTGTGAGAGTGGTGAGAGCCTGGAATGGGTTGCCCAGGAAGGTGGTGGAGGCCCCGTCCTTGGAGTTGTTTAAGGNTGATGGGGTTCAACAAGACCAAGTGTAAGGTCTTGCATTTGGGTTGAGGCAATCCTAAGCAAAAATACAGGCTGGGCAGTGACTGGCGAGAGTAGCCCTGAGGAGAGGGACTTGGGGGTACTTGTGGATGAAAAGCTCAACATAAGCCAGCAGTGTGTACTTGTGTCCCAGAAGGCAACCTTGTTCCTGGGCTGCATCAGGAGAAGTGTGGCCAGCAGGTCAAGGGAGGTGATTCTCCCCCTCTACTCCGCTCTGGTGAGACCCCATCTGGAGTACTGTGTCCAGTTCTGGAGCCCTTATTACAAGAAGGATGTGGACATGCTGGAGTGAGTGCAGAGGAGGGCCACGAGGATGATCAGAGGGCTGGAGCATTATTCCTATGAGGCCAGACTAAGAGAGTTGGGGCTGTTCAGTCTGGAGAAGAGGAGGCTCCCAGGTGACCTTATTGTGGCTTTCAGTATCTGAAGGGGGTCTACAAAAAGGCCATGAAGGGACTTTTTAGGATGTCAGGTAGCAACAGGACTAGGGGGAATGGAGCAAAGCTGGAGATGGGTAGATTTAGACGGGATGCGAAGAGGAAGTTCTTCACTGTGAGAGTGGTGAGAGCCTGGAATGGGTTGCCCAGGAAGGTGGTGGAGGCCCCGTCCTTGGAGTTGTTTAAGGCTGGACTGGATGAGGCTCTGGCCAGCCTGATCTAGGGTCGGGTATCCCTGCCCACGGCAGGGGAGTTGGAACTGGGTAATCCTGTGGTCCCTTCTAACCCTGACTGACTGTATGACTTGGTCTAGGTGATGCTGCTGTGGCATGGCATGCTGTGATTGGACTAGATAATCTTTCAAGGTCCCTTCCAATCCTTAATGATTCTATGTTTCTGTAAAAGGAAAAAATAAAGGACTAAAACAAGAAAACAAAACTAAAACAAGAAAAAAAGTAGAAGAAATAAAAAGAATAACAACAGACTAAAAGAGACACAACAAGATCTTTTAAAGTCAGCAAATTTTATTTACTTATGTTTGCTCCTAGATTTCCTACTCTTTTTTTAACACATTAAATAAATCTTTGTGCTTGGGAAAAAGCAGAAGGTTCTTCATGGACTTAAGTACAGCACACTGCAACAGTCCTGGAGAAAAATGTCATTCCTATCTGTAATCCACAACAAGGTTTTTAATGAAAAATTAGAGAGCAGTATCAATTAAATGTCTGGGCGCAAAAGTTTACAACTCTTTTTTTCTTGTAAGTGTCCATCTTCAAAAGAAGAAAGCAAAGATTTGTTCTACACTTAATTCTGCTACTTTAATTTTACCTTAATATTTTCTGTTTATCTGCAAACGTAAAAATTAAGATTGTGTGCTAAATTCATACTACTCTCTCAATGAAGCCTATCAGAAGCCAGTTGCTTTTCAAACTAAACTATTTTGTGTGAATTCAAATCTGTCAGCTGATACTCTGGTAAAAAATAGGTACTCATAAAACTATTAAATGCTCACATAAATTGAATTAATGGTTCAAACTGAACATTTCAAACATTATCTAATGCAGTTTGAATTATAATTGCTTTTAGCAAAAAAGTTTTATAGTTTGGGTTACTACAAGCTTTAAAAAATGAACTTTATTTATGTATCTTTATTAAAGGTGTGTATTCAACACAAAGGAACTTTCAATTAAAAACAAAAACTACCTACCAAATGATCTATATGAATTTAATCCTCCTGCACGCCAGCAGTGTTTGCTGGAGTAGCCACTCGCTCTTCAGCCTGTATCTGGAAGAAACACCAAACCATGATGTACATCATCCTGAGAATGTCCACTGAACGCAGGAAGTACCTGACACTACAGTTGCAGGGATGGCGCAAAGAGTTCGCACCTGAACTGGGCCCTGATGTTGTTCCAACTACGGCAACCCCTAACCTAGCCCACGTCCCTGTCCAATGTTGACACGCATCATTCTTCTGGTCTCCTGCCAGGCTACTTCATTCCTGCCTAGACAGGCACATTATATACTCACTGTACTTAGAAACCTAAAAGAAAACCTTGAAAACACAATAGGCTTTTCTGCATTTCTAAGAATTAGGATTACAATTACAATTAGGATTG
The DNA here is from genome assembly GCA_013400115.1 of Rhinopomastus cyanomelas. Classification (NCBI taxonomy): domain Eukaryota; kingdom Metazoa; phylum Chordata; class Aves; order Bucerotiformes; family Rhinopomastidae; genus Rhinopomastus; species Rhinopomastus cyanomelas. The sequence continues at coordinate 116,935 of VXBP01010271.1, forward strand.
AAAAACAAAGTCCAAGCTATATAAGAACAATATTCATTGTTAAAATGTTTACTGACTCAAATGTTAACTTCAAAATACCATTACCAAACAAGGCCTCTAAGGGAAACAAAGTACTCTAGCTTTTTTTACAATAGATTAATATGGTAAAGTTTGATATATTATAAAAGTTTGGCCACATATATTCTTGCTAGAAACAATCAAAATGCATTTTTCAGTCACAGGGATAGCTTCTTCTACATATTACTCAGCATGATGTACAGAAAAACCACTTTCATATCTTTTTTAATACATCTACAGACTATCAAACCGAGTACCACAGAAAACCAACTTGTCCAATAAAAGTGTTTTTCATCCTACATGCCAACCTCAGTTTTTCTTCCAAACAAGTTAAGCTATGTAAGATTCTATCACAGTAATTGATACTAAACAACTCTAACCCCGATGATAGTACATTTAGAAGTTTACACAAAATAAAGATTTCAGGCTCAGATTTAAATGAAGTTTGCCAACCCCATTTTTAAAGCATTTTGTGTTTGAGTAAACTTGGCTTTGAGTACGCAACAAAAATCTCTTTGATAGTGAAAAAATCTTCTGCAGAAAAATATCCACCCTAGAACACACACTTACTCTTAATACCTTCTTAATATCTCATAATTATTGCATTATCAATCTTTTAGTATGTAAATGGACATACATAAAACTTATAATATTCCCTTCAATCTGAAGTAAGTACTTTTTATGGGGAAATATAATTGTGAAGTCCAGAACATGTCTAGGTTCTCATGCTACACAGGAGAGTCAAGTCCAAACTATAAAACCTGACTTATATAGAAAGGTATTTAATAAGAATAAGACACTTAGGTCTGAAGACATAGACAAAAGAAAGCATGTTTCTCTAATCCCTCTACACAACTATACCTTTTACATCTAGTAGTATAAAGTACTTGTTCAATCCTTAGGGTATGAAATATACAGAGATATATGGTATAACGATTTTTTTAAATAATCTTGAACAATCCTGGCTTTATGAGTAATACAAAAGATCTAAAGCTACTGTGTCTTAGTTACTGTTACAGTATGTATTTACTCACTGTCAAAATACCCCAACATCATTCTGCAACTTCTCCAGGCTAGATGATGCTAATTCATCACTGTAGTACACCCAGAACTGAAGTTTAAGCAATATATACTCTAAATGGAGATCAACAGCAAGACCCTTGGAAAATATGAGTCAAAACAGACTCATTTTTAGCTCAACTGCATAAAATCACCTCTAGCAAGTCTACCTTTATTTAATCAATACACACATGTAAAGACCTACGGAACTAAACATACCAACGCAGCTTTTAATAATTCACTTTCTTTTTGAAGACATTTGTGAACAAATTCTACAGGAAACTTCAGCTACACAAAGGAAAAAGTGGATACAACTAGTCAAATATATCAGTCAAAATTCTTCCTCAAAATAAAATGGATGAAATCTGAGAGTAAAGTTACGAACATAGGTCTGACATAACACATTTCCATTAGGATTTACATGAAGAGAGCTTTATAATGGAAAGACAGACAACCAGATCTATGAGCCATAACTGAAGTTTTGCTAATAGCTCAGTGGTACTGATGAAGCAAGAGGTAACTTTATCTTAGAATTTTCGAAAAATTAAAGTAATAAAAATTACAAAAGGTGCACAATTACTTAGGAAAATGTAGACAAATATATTTAGTAAAAACTAGTCTATTAGAAAAGCTACAGATATGACATTTAGCACAGCTAGCAGAGACCAGAGAAAGTTCTCATTGCTCTACAGTTTAGTGGAAAGACAGGCATATATAGAACAGCTAGCAAAAGTGTCAAGTGTGGATTATTAAAGATATTTTTGCTGCATTTCAGAGTTTTACATTTCATTCTCAGCTTCTAAGATGGTTGACATAACCTTTTTCGACATTTCTTCTACAAGTCTACAACTGTTCTTCAATAGCCATGTTTAGGGGAAAAAAAATCTGTTACACAGTAATGAAATATAATCTTTAAAGATATTGCTAGAGATGACATCTGGTCTTTATTTGTAAGCTAAACGTTTCACATACCAGCTTGGAAAGCTCTTGCCTACTATTCTAAAAGCCACAGCAGGTATTGTGAGTGGGATCTAAACTAAATCTTGCTATAAAGTTTTGGTATGCAAGCTGTTACTATAAAATAAATTTTATACAACTTGTTTGGAATTACACCCGAGCAGCTAGAATTGAATTCATTTACATGTCCGGGTGTAATTTAAAACTCTTTTCCACTATATGACCGTGAAAGTGCCTCCAACTGCATTATTAGAAGCACTACATTATATTTGTTGTTAGAGAAAGAGAAAACAAACTTTTAAACTTGGCTTTGTGACAACATAGGAATGGTTGCATTGTCTGGAACAATCAAGACAGCACCTATGTTATGGGTGGGGAATATCCACATAATGAAGTAAGCATTTTCAACTAAATTCACTGAAGAGAAACAAGACTTATCTCTTTTGCACACCTACACACATAATACACACAGTAAGAACTATTTGTAAAGCATGTCTACTCAACATTCTTCTGTTGTTTCCTTTGATGAGGTTCTATTACAAACTTTTTAAAAAAAGAAAATACAGTGTATTAATGCTTGTTTCACAGGAGATTCCAAACAAACATATAATTTTGCTTACTTTAGGTTTCTTTTCCATTGTAATGGGCAGTGAGTTCTTATGCAATTTCACATTCAAAAAGAAGCATGAAGACATACAAGCAGGAATTCAAACCATCTACTGCATTTCTTGCCTCTGTGTATAAAAATCCTAGTCTAATCATTTGGGGGCTTTAGAAACCACAGTACAAAGGAAAAAAGCGTATGAAGTTATCGAGGACAATACTTTTAAAGATGTCTATGTATGCCGGTTATTTATCCTTAACAAAGGGATAAATATATGTCCAAGTGAATAGAAAATGCTGTTGGCAAGCAAATCTAGTTCACAATACTCAACAATCTCATGTCCTGTTAACAAACCCCAAACATCTGCAATATCTGTCCCAGTAGAAAACTGAGAACCTTGAGAACAGATCTTGAGGAAAATGTGTACACAGAACTTCCAATGTGCACCACAATCCTATGAAAGATTTACTGTAAACTAACTGTCATAATATAGAGGTATCTTCTTATCAAGAAGAAGGCAAGTCCAACTTTTGCAGCCAACTGCTTCCTGCTCTATTACCTCAATCACGATACCAGACAGGGCTGTAACTGCCTTAACACTGTGCCAATATCTGTAACACAGAAGAAAACTAAGTACTGTAGAGTGACAACAGAAAAAATATTATTCCCTATGAATGCAGGAAAAATACTCAAGTAACATGGACTTTCCTATATGCAATATCCACATAATAAAGTGCAGAATCTGCATCATCAAGCCATTTCTCACATGCATTTGCCTACTAAACATTCTGCTGGGACTAATTCCAAGTTTCCAACTCTCCAAACACTTTAGAAAATCATCAGGTGATTTAGTGTATTTCTACACATATAACCCAAACTACATCACTAAATTATCATTTCTCCTTCTTCCATCTACCTAAGACTTATATCCACACTGGGACAAAATTGAGTTGCAGGCCAGTGAAAAGCAGACAGCAGTTCTCAGGGCTTCTCAACAAAATTGTGATTGTTTATGTTTGGTTTCAAACTAAGATATGACATACAACAGAATACTATGTTTTATACGTAAAAATGGTGACACAGAGGAGTAATTATATTTCAAATGCATTCATATTCCACATACCTAAAGAGATACACTGACAACTCACAGTAACAAAAAAGGACTAATGTCTCAGCAGAGTTGCAACAAAGACTCCAGTAAGAGAGAAACTAAAAATAGAAAGTCTAATTTTGTTAACATATAGAATGTAACTGACAGTGAGACAATCTAAGAAGTTTTACCTATTCTCATTTGCAGTGAACTGTATGTTATATGCTCCTACCTTACTCAGAAAAGTCAGATGATATAACCTCTTTATCACATTCACATACAAAACATGCTACACATTTTGATGTTAAGCCATCTTGCTTCCAACAGCGAGATAGAAGGATACAAAGCATCTACAGCGTATTAATTTTCTCTCAAGGAATCAGAGTCTGAGGTTATGAAATACAAAAAAAGAGAACAATTAAAAAAAGAAAAGAATCTTTGCACAATTACTGCCTAGGAGATTAAGAACCAAACTGTTGGTTGTAAGCACGATCCGCTCAAGGCAGCTGGCATTTTTCTCAACTTTTTGTTATTGTCTGCACGGATCCGTTTGAGGAAAAATTAAAACGTAACATTTCATTGTGAGGTACCAACTACCTAAGCATTCGGCCTCCTTGCTCCGCCCCTCAGAAAACAGTCAATATTCTCCGGAACTCGGAAAAAAAAAAATCCCTCAATAATACAAGTTTTCACGCTTTCGGTTCACCCAAACAAAGCCTTTTTTTATCCCAATCCCTCACGCACGCAAATGCCCGTGAGGCTGGTGGAACGACGGACCCCACGTCCACTGTCTGACCTAAGGCCTCACGGCTCTTGATGCCGAGGCCTACTGTAATGCGCGGGGCCGTGTGGCGTGTCTCCCCCACTCCCCGGGGGCCATGTGTCATCCTCCCGGGCTGCCTCGGACTCCGGAAGCCCCGTCTTCCTCTCTACCTGAACCCTAGTTCCCCTTGTCCCCGGACAACAACCTGGTCCCCAGGCCCGGCTGGGCTGGGATCTGCTCTCCGGGCGCCACCAAGAGCACAATGCCGGCCCCCCACGCCCAGCATCGCCGCTCCCCGCCCTCCCACCGCCCCCCCACCAACTCGAGCGCACACAAAGGCGGCAGCGAGGCGCAGGCGGCCGCCGAGCAGGCCCCGCGCCGCCCGGTGACCTGCCACAACATGGCCCCCTCCCGCCCTCCTCCTTCTTCTCCCCTCCCTCGGCGCGCAGCCGAAGCCGCAGACAAAAGGGGGCTGGAGGAAGGAGGGTGGGTGAACCTGCCCGCTCCGCCCGCCCGGCGCGGCCTACCCGGCGCGGCCCCAGCGATACTCACGGTCTGGCTGGTGGCGCTGCTCGCTGCGATGGAGCCGGAGCGGGCGCTGGGACACCCCTCCCTGCCTGCCTGCCTGCCCGCCGGCCCACCGCCCCCTCCTCTTCCTCCTCTTCCTCCTCCCTCCCTGCGCCTCTCCTTCCTGCCTCCCCTCCCCGCCTTGGGCTGCTAGAGGCTCACAACAACATGGCGGGAGGCCGAGCTCAGCGCGCACGGACGGAAAGGGACAGCAGGAGCGCGGCCAGACCTGTCGCCGCCGCTGCCGCTCGGCCCTGCCGCCGCCACCGCGCCTGCGCAGCCCAGCCCGGCGGGGAGGGAGGTGGTGGCCCCGAACTCTTCCGCCGCGTACGACGCAACCGCCTCCCCGCCTCCCTTCAGCGCCATCCGCGCCCCCTCCCGCCTCCCTGCGGGCTCACAGTAAACAAATGCAGCGGCGAGGCTGTTCATTAAGTCCTGTGCTCGTAGTCGCTGCGCGATTATACTAAAGAGTTTTCGTCCTTCGAGAGAGCAGCACGCTGCATCTTCGGTACCGCTGGGGGCTGATACTAATCAGTACGGTACTCTGTTTTTAAGAACGTGGTTGGGAGTCAGGCGTCCGCACCGCTCGAACACGTGGTATCTCTGCATCCTAAATCACAGGATCTCAGACTGATAGGCGTTGGAAGGGAGCACAAGATCGACTAGTCCAACCATCCTGCTAGAGAAGGCTCACCTAGAGAAAATCACACAGGCACAGATCCAGACAGGTTTGGAATGTCTCCAGAGAAGGAGACTCCACAGCCTCTCTGGGCAGCCTGTCCAATGCTTTGTTATCTTAAAAAACAGCTGGTGACAGGTTTTAACAGCTTCACTCAATACAAGCAAAAATTCTTCCTTAGTCCACCCCTAAAAAGAGAGGGTGCATTTTAAAATAGAGATTTCACAAGAAAGTTTGCTGTTTTGCCTTTTCACCTGTTCTTAAAGGAGGCTGCTTAGAGAATAGTCCGTTTCAGGCAGTAGCAGTAGATAGGAGATAGCCTTCCACAAATGGAACCCAGATGGAATCAGTCCTGTGGTGGCTGTTCAGAACACTGCTACTGGCCGTGTTTTCTGTGAGCAGAAAGTGAAGATCTGCCAGTGCTGGTGACTTGGTTCTGGGTGCAGCAAGGCAACAGCAGGCAAGTTTTCACCATGAAGGTAACAGAGTGCTGGAACAGGCTGCTAGAGAAGTTGTGGAGTCCCCTTCACTGGAGACATTCAAAACCCATGGATGTATGCCTGTGCAGTCTGTCCTTTCTAACACCTACCATTCTATGACTCTGTGAATTAGGGCACAGGAATGCCATATGTACTGGTTCTACTGTTGGTGGCAGGAGTGGTGGGGATGAGCTGTCTGTGACTACCAACCATATTCTTAAAAATAGAGATATGTTGAAGGAAAAAAACCTTCACTGCTCTCAGTATTTATAGACATAGTTAAAAACAGGAAAGTTTCCAGCTCCTGATAAAGATAGAAACATTTTCCTAAGAGCTGAAAATTATTTCTTTGGCATAATGCTAGTCAGCTAAGTATCCAGATGCCTGCTGTCTGCTGTTGCTGCTAGTGTGGCTAATCCCTGTGATCCCCAGTGTCCTATCCTGCTGCCACCTTTGGGGTGTCTTCAGGGAGGCTGCAGGAAAAAAAAGCCAATTCCTGTGCTTACTTGAGGACAGAAGGCCTGTACGTCACAGCTTACAATTCAGCCCTTCATGCAGACCAGCTGAGACCAAAGAAAACCCAGTTACGCTCTTGGCATCCTGAGCGCTTACAGCAGCTGGTCTGTATTACACTAGCTCTCCTGCTTAGAGCCTTTTGGTGATCCTGTTTGCCCTGGATAACTCTGATCAGTGTTTGTATGAAGCATTAAATGTTCAGGAAGAACTCAGTGTGCATTTGAGAACCACATGCTTGAAAAACATCTACATCAGTCTGTTTCTTAATATTGAGAAATCCCATCTGATCACAAAACAGAATAATGTTCAAGTGCAATCACTTTGGGATGTGAGCTGAAATACAGTACCTTAGTTATTATCTAAAGTATTTTTATACAAAAAGAAAAAAAAAAAATCCGGCACCACACACTTCACAGTTTAATAGTGGCACTAAAGATTTTGGCTCATGCTAAGATAGGTCAGGAAAAGTATTTCTTTGCTCTGAGTGGAAACTTTAGAAGTACTTAGTACTTAGATAGTTTAACTTGGTATCACTCCATTATAAAATGCTTTCCCTAGCTAGTCCTGTTTCTAAAGAGTTGTTAACAGCTGACTGGACTCTGCTTACACTCCAAACATTTCAGATAAAATCCATTAACACAGTAATGCTTTATTTTTTCTGTAAATAAGCACCATCAGTGAAAAATACTGAACAAATACACAGTCTAAAGTTTAGAAAAGTAGCCAAGGGTATGGAAAGCTTGGATGTTGTCACCTTTCTCCACAATCCTCATATAAGACACTGAGCAAGGTACTTAACTGAACAGCACTCACAGAAATTGAAAGCTGCAGTCCTATCCATCCCTAATCCTGATGTCTGTCTAAAACAAAACACTTCAGGACCTAAAACTCTGTGAGTGAATAAAATTTGTCCTGTTGTGCTGTGACATCAACTTTGTCAGACAGTACTGTAAGATCTAGCAGGGTAAAAAGTAACCTGTTTAAATTAAAACCAAGCAATTCTTACATGAAAATTAAACAAGTGGATCATAGAATTATAGAATGGTTTTAGGTTGAAAGGGACCTTAAAGCCTCACAAAAACAGCCTTTCCATGCCATAATCATTCACCATCCTAAACTAGGTCTGACTTTTCTGTTCTGTATGTAACCTGTTCATCTAACTCAGGTCCTGCTGCGTCTCATTGTGCTGATAATGTTGCCTTAATTCCTACAAGCATCACAGCCTATTCCTGTCTAAACCCTCTTTCTTCTAATACAGAAGCATTTGGCCCACTAGACACATTGTCCAATTTTAGTGTTTAAAAAGTAAGCATCTTTAAGCTTTTGTTTCCATGTGTGAAACGAACTTTTCTGAGCTACCTTAGCATCCTTCAGATTTCCCATTTAACATAAAAACTGACACAAAAAAGCCTTCCTTTAGTATGATTCCCTAAACCTCTTTGACAACAGCCAAGCTTTCAGTGCACTGAAAAGCCATTTCCTCTATTGCTCAAAGTGGTGGTAGCATTTCCATTTATTTCCCCCACCCATCTGTGGAACTGTAGGTTTCTTTAGGGAAGACCATCTATTCTGGGGAGGTTTTTTTGGACTAGCTAGCAACAGGCAAAACATACAGAGCTAGTGCAAATGAGAACGCTTCAGCACAGGACCAAACGAAAATTCACAGCTGAATTATAATGAATCTGTCACTAATCTCATTTTGGACTTATTACTACACTAGTGTTCTAAAATGCAGGGATGCTGACTTGCCATTTAGTTACATGGTCATTGCTCCCATAGGTGTGATCAGCTTCTCCAAAGAAGCTTTTCTGCAAGAGGTTTGAAGGAAGTGCATCAGAGGAGGTATACAGTCCTGCAGCACAGATCTTCATGGACTTGTCCCAGGAAAGAACTCTTTTCCTTGTAAGTGCTTGGCTAAACAAGACCAAGAAAGTGTCAGCTGAAGACTTGTTTCACCAGCAAGACGGCTTTTGCCCCTGAGTCATTCACTCCCTCAAAATTGGCTAAGGTATAAACAAGCCTCGTAAACATACCTCAGAGTCACAACCACCATGGACAGACTTTGTAACACAGCAGGAGTAACTGAAGGCATCACTTCCTGTACATGAGCATGAATAGCTGTGGAGTGGTAAAGCCAGAGACAGCCAGTTTTGTAGATTCACGTTCGCTTTGTTCACAACAGAGTGGCTATCAATGGTTATCTTAAGAAAAATCCCCACATGTCTCAACAGAATGATATTTTCCTTTCTAGTAGAGAATTAAGTTTCAGAAACTTGACACTAAAGGCAGACTGTCAAAACTGAAAATCTTAACATTATACTCAGAATGAAATCTAAAGATGAGGACCACTCATTTCATATATTAAGGAGTAATAAGCAAATGCTCTGATTTTTCAAAAGGGAAAATAGTTTAAACAAATATCACAGGCAATGGAAGCAATCACAGGAGTTCTGAATAAGAGACAGTGTTTCGCTCAGAATAAGACTGTTTGGCTATATCAAGACAAGGAAGAGTGAGAAGAATGCATTTGAGGGGGTTTTTGGTTTGTTTGTTTGTGGAGGTGTTTTTCCTCTAAGGAAAAATATTGTAAGAATCCTAAATGCATAATCATCCATTTAAATTGTGCTGCATGAAGTCTCACCGACTTACCTTACATAAACTAGACATTCTTTTCTTCTCCAAAAGTGAGAAGTGCAGAGGATAAACTAGAAGAATGATCTGCAGCGGTGCTTTGGTCTATGTAATTTCACTCTGGTTCAGCTCATATAACTGTTCTACCCATTGCTATGTTAAATACTGATCCAGCTGCAGTAGGTTCTGATACCACTCTGAACAAACAGCACAGCACCAAGTGGACTTTGCTTAGTGTAACTCTGTTTATTTCTGCTCTAATGGTATAATCACCAGACTATATCTTTCGCTTTTATCTTTACCGTACCTGAAGCTCCCCAGAATTTCCTGTTCTTACACTGTGTCAAGAGGGCTGGCCACAAGCAGTGACATATGTCTACATGACTGGATGCATCAGCCAAATAGCAAAGGGCAGCTCAGTACTAGCCACGACCCCTATTCTGACTCACCAGTATAGCATCCATTTCCGTGTGGCGAACACAAACCCTGCTCTATGCCAAATGTACCTTCAGAGCAGCAAGGCACAGTGCGTTGAATATACAGTGCCTGATGTATATTCAGGAAGGGAAATCCTAGTTTGCTTCCTGAGTGTAAGCAAAATGGTTGAGTACTGTAGTACTGACAAGTAGTGGCAATGTTACTTGTGTGTTTATTGCGTAAAGCATTACATAAGTAGTGCATTCATACATATGTGGGCTTACTTTAATTTTATCTCCAGGTTCCGCAGACTTCGAAAGTACCTCTGCTGTTGCCAGTATGACCTTCTTCCTAGACAGTTAGTCAAACACAGAACAAATAAAGATAATAATTAAGCTGAAATAATGTATTTTTTAATATTGCAAAATTCAAATTTCTCTTTTCTGAGTTGCAGCACAGGACCCCTGTCTTCAGCTAATCTCCTATCAGAGCCCAACAGCCGTTTGCACATCCACACCCCACAATGCCTGCCGGGTGGGTCCTAAGGGTGAGCTTGTGTCTGTAGCAGAAAATGGAAAAGGCAAGACAAGAAGGAAGAGCAGCACTTCATTTTTCTGCAGGAGTTGCTGGGGGATGAAACCACCACCCACTCAGTTTTACCTTTGCTGTTCTGTGACACTGGAAGCAAAGAGACTGGCAAGCGGGAAGCAGAGATTAGCCGTTCAAATGGGAATAATCAATTCCCATTTCCCTGGCACAGGAAAAGTAGACACCAGACCACACCCCACAGCCTGCATCTTGCTCTGCCTACTGGTTGAGCTGGCTCCTGACAGAAATCCAGCTCAGCTGGAAAACTTTGTCTTCCCTTGTAATACATCCTGTTAGTGGACTGCAAAACAGGAAGTTTGTATGTGTAAGTACAAGTGCCTTTCCACTCATTTTGGCTAAGGGCTAAGAATTAGAAGACAACATCTGTAGATTCATCCAATTAGGATTTGAGAGAACAATAATACTTGAGAGTGATTCTTGGATATCCTCATTATGTCATGAATTTATCATCTGACAACACCACTAACAAGTGCAACTAGGAAGATATGATCTGAGACCAGAAAGAGTCCTTCAAGCCTTTAAGCTTTCATAAAATCTACAGTAAAAATGTACCACTTGGAATTAAAACCTTGTCCCCATCTCCCACACATACTTCCCCTTGAAGGCCCAGAAAGGATGTGTAATCCTTTTCATCCTTCCTTTTATTCATATCTATTTATAACTTTAACTAAAGCATACAGATGGGAGCAATTACAGTCTCAACACATCACTACCTCCTTGATCATTAGTTTTTCTATTGGTAAAATTGTACAACATGAAACATTAGCTGCAAAAAAAAAATGTTTAGGTCTTCATAAAGCACCAGCTAGAGTGCAAAAGAGTGCCATAACCTCTGTGACTCTTCGAGGCAAACTTCTTTTTCCTTGATATTTTTCAGAGTCAAAGTGAGGTTATAATTAAGTAGAGTGTTAAAACTGGTACCATGTTCTAGCTCTTTGCAAAGCTGGGCAGTAACTAACACAGAGACAGGCTGAGCCCCCTTGTGCCTCCTTAAGCTTATCCCAGGAGACTGACTTCTCAGTCCCCTACAGCCTGGAGCCCATCATACAGCCTATACCTATTCCACAAACAAAATGTATGGGCACAGAAGGGCAAAGCCTGCCTTCATGCTGGCTCTGACTGCATGCTGAAGCACATCCCACCCCTGCGTGGGGGAAGAGCAGTGGAAGAGTGATCTGCCCCACACGTGTTGACAGGAGTCAGTGTGATGCAGGGATAAGCCTTGCCAGCCCCACCCTGTGCTTCATGCTGTAACCCAGGGAAAGCAAACAGACACAGCCCACAAAAACTCCATGAGCTGCTGCAAGCAATGTTACCCTGGTTTTCTTCCCAGATATTTTCTGAGTGCTTTTATGCCTTAGTAGTAGAGAGGGCCCTCTGCTCTGCTCTGCTACCAAAGGAGGATGCTGCATCACTTTTATGATTCAGAAGAAAAGAGACAGAGAGGCAAAGAGCTCCTCAGTCTTTTGGTTACTGGAGGAAGATGCTGTCATGACAGCAGTGGGGTAGGTGGGGAAAGGAGTTACCTTCTCTGGGCCTTAAATGCCACATCTGGTACAGCATTTCATTAAAAAATAGATACCATTTTTGCTTGAAATCTTTTAAAGCATTGAGATTAGTGCCTCTGGTTACCATGTCCCTTTTTCATCAAAGAAAAGCTAGAATTATTTGGGCCAGTGTTATTGTGATGTTTTTGCAAGAATCAGAGGACACTATTTTATTATAGAATGATACCTAACCCAGTGAGTGTAAAGCTATGTTAAGCTCTAAGCATGTGTTGTTAAAGCTTGTTTTAAAAATAATGAAGCCATTTAGTCTAGTGAAAGTACTCCTGTGCACGTACTCATAAACATAGGAATGCATTTCACTGATTAAGCAGAATTTTGGAATTGAAAAGACACCCGTAATTCTACTTTGAATCTTGTTGGTAGAAAATATTAACAAAAGTATTTATTTGTATTCTGGTGTTTAAAATTACAGCTTTTATTTGATAATGATTCTGCAAAACAGCCTTCCTATGGGATAATATAACCTTGAATTAATAATGAAGCTGAATAGTTAATTCCAAAATTTAAAAACAATTCTTAACTTTGCAAAGAAAGGCACATAAACTGTTGAGACTAATTTCCTTTCTCTGGGAAAAGAAAAAGACAGCAGACAGGTTTGGAATGCTGTCTGTATGTATGTAAATGTATAGGCACTGTGTGTCTATAGCTGTAAAAATCAGGAAATACCAGTGTAAAGAAGAACAAAGGAAGAAATCTGTATAATAGTCCCTCAGCAGGTGAAAAGAAAATAGAGCAGTGGTGCTTGAAATGGTAAATGCCCGCCGTACCAAAACCTGGAATCCTGGAGTCAGCATCAGTCTCAGACTGTTGATTTTTTGCAAGGTTTTGCTCTTTTTGGGTTTTTTTATAATGAAGTCACTGCTCCAGCAGCCTAGGTTATGAACTTCAAGTTGCAACTTTTGATCTTTGCAAGCTCAAGCAGGATCAGTACTCATCAAAGTTGTAGTAAGTTTCTTTTCAGCTGTGGTTGTTGTTTTGTGTTATTCCGTAATTGCTTTTTATAACAATTCTTTCATTTAAGAGTACAACATGCAAGAGTGGCACTGTTACTGTCCTATCTCCAGCTCACGAGAGCAGCCCAGACAACATGCAGCACAACACTAGTAGCTTCCTCTTTAATACAATAAGATAACTAAACAAAATAATCTGTATCTGATTGGCAGCATGTGGGGTACCAAATACGTTTCCATGAAGAATATCTGTAAATCAAAAGGGAATTTTTCAAAGTTTTGATAGTTGCAGAACATACTGAACCCTTACTGAATAACACAAGCTCACCCCTCTCCAGCACCACTGCATGCTGTCTGCAGACAGGAAGCACTAACTCAGCTTACAGTAAAAACTTGTTTTTTAGATTCCCTCTTCATGCCCTTAGATCTGCTCTTGTACTACAACAGGGAAAGACAGTTACTGTCCAAACATAAGTTCCAGTTTGGTGATTATTCTTGTTGTGAAGCCTAGGGCTGTCATCCATCCTTGGAAACACATTTCCCCCTCGCCATCCTACTGCTAGTAGCCATGGGTATTTTTTTGCTAGCTGCAGCCACTTTTGGCATTTTTGCATTCCCAGACAGAGTTTATGTGCTGCTAGCCATGCCAGGGGTCCTAGGTCCTTTTGGGGCAACCAAGCACTCATGGCCCCTGGGGTACAGAGGCTCACAGCTTCATGAATGTAGCTGGTGGGTTCAGGTCATCTCTGGCAGGATGTGAGCCCAAAGTTGCCCTGTTTCAGGGTTCAGTTGTGAGAATGGCCAGGATGCACTAGGCAGATAGACGCTTCTGGTCAGACACTATAGGGCATCTCTTCTCCGAACATTACCTCGTGATGATTTAATCCCTGCAGCTAAGCCAGCAATTAAACCCCATCCCTTACTTCAACTCAATGAGATGGAGAACTGGAAGAGTTAAGTAAGAAAACTCATGCATTTAGATAAAGACAGGTTAATGTGTAAAGCAAAAATCACGCACATAAGCAAAGCAATGCAAGAAATTAATTAACTGCTTCCCATGGGCAGGCAGGTGTTCAGCCATCTCCAGGAAAGCTTCCAGGTTCCATCAGGTGTCACGGTGACTTGTGAAGAGAAACACCATCAGTTCAAATGTCCTCTCTTCCTCCTTGTTCTCCTAGCTTTATATGGTTATTATTTATAACCATAATGTTATGCAGTATGGAACATCCCTTTGATCAGCTGGGGTCAGCTGTCCAAGCTGTGTCACTTCTCAACTTATAGTGCACTCCCAGCCTACCCACTGGATGGGGTGGGGTGAGAAGCAGAAACGGCCCTGATTATGTAAGCGCTGCTTGGCAGTAATGAAAACATCCAGGTATCATCGTCACTGTTTCTAGCACAATTACAAAGCACAGCACCCTAGAATCAGAGACCCAGAGACCTTTAAGATTATGCAGTCCAACCATTAATCCAACTCTATCAAGCCCACTGCTAAATCATGTCATTAAGCTCCATATCTGTGTGGCTTTTAAACACAACCAGGGATGCCTACTCAACCACCATCATGGGCAGTGTGTTCCAAGGCCTGTTGACCCTTTCAATAAAGAAATTTTCCCTAATGTCTAACCTAAACTTCCCCTGATGTAACTTGGCAGCCATTTGCTCTTGTTCTGTTACTAATTACTTGTGAGAAGAGACCAACACTCACTTCTCTATAACCTCCTTTCAGGCAGTTGTAGACAGCATTAAGGTATCCCTCAGCCTCCTTTTCTTCAGACTAAACAGCTCCAGCTCCCTCAGCTGCTCCTCAAAAGGCTTGTTCTACAGATCCTTGATCAACCTTGTTGCTCTTCTTTGGACCCTCTCCAGCACCACAATGCCGGTTCTTGTATTGAAGTGCCCAAAACTGAACTCAGTACTGGAGATGCATCCTCACCAGCGTTGAGTGTAGGGGGACAATCGCTTGCATATTCCTGCTGGCCACACTAGTGCCAGTGATACAAGCCAGACTGCCATTGGCCTTCTTGGTCACCTGAACACACTGCAGGCTCATATTCATCCAGCTATCAATCAATACTCCCTGGTTTCTTTCTGCAGGGATACTTTCCAAACACCTTCCCCAAGGGAATACTGTTGCATGGGGTTGTTGTGGTCCAAATGCAGGACCCAGCACTTGACCTTGTTGAAGCTCATACAAGCAGCCTCCATCCATAGATCCAGCCTGTCCAGATCTCTGTGTAGAGCCTCTCTACCCTCAAGCAGGCCGACACTTCTGCCCACCTTGGTGTTCTCTGCAAACTTAGTCACTGCATGCTAGCTACTGTGAAGAAAGTGAACTCTATCCCAGTCAAAACCAGCACATGCCTCTAAATGAGTCCTCTTTTTTTCTCCCGTTTTCACATAGGGCACCTGGAGTGTGTTTTCTCTCTGCTCCAATTTTTCTTCTGGGTTCAAGACCTATTTCAGAGCCCCACTTTCCTCCTTTTTCTCAAGCAGGTATTGCTACTTATTTTGCAAGTGCAGGAGCCAAGATCTGCCTGCAATTGCAGTTCAAAGCCTGCACTTTGGAGGGGAGGGTATTCAGATTGGATATGTGGATTTCCACATTCTTAAACAGAGAACTTATGCCCTAGATAAGTTCTCTAGTTTTTAGTATCTCATACAACTTTGTGTTGCTTTTTTGAGGGTTTAAAAATTTTTTTTTTTAAAATAGAAAATCTTGATCCTTGCACAATTTTGTAAGTGTAATATTGATGTCTATCTCCAAAGAAAGTTATGGTCAATGCTTTGGCCCCTCCATCCTCAGCCACTGTGTTGTTTTTAGTCCCTGTATCTCCAAAGAAAGTTATGGTCAATGCTTTGGCCCACCATCCTCAGACTCTGTGTTGGTTTTAGTCCCTGTTCTGAGACCTGTAACTCTTTCCCAAGCGTGGGACAGGGAAGCCAAACTTATAACTGTGTTCCAAATACCAGCCCTAGGACCTAAAATAAAATATTGTGAAGTATTTGTCCACATGGTTTGTCTACTTCTTACCACTTACATTGGCCTTTACTTTAAGTTAGCTTTCTTGTGGCATTTCTGAGATAAAAATAGCTCTAAGGATATTTAGGAGAATTTTCATTCATGACTCCAGTACACTGTAGTTGTGGAACCTTAATATTAAAGAGCTGATACTTATTGTAGGGTTTCCTTTTAATCAGGGATGCAAAATATCAAAACCAGATGATGACTGAATCATCTTTCAGTGGACAAAGTTGCCTTATTGTTTAGAGACCAGTAGGTGGCAACCACCCATTGAAATGTCAAAGGTAAATCAAAAGCGAGGGTTGTTTAGCTAGTGGATTTATTATGTGATAGCGTGAACAACAGGACTCTGCTACTGCACATAAGGAGAAAGCAGTACTTTTATTTTTTTGTACTGTTTGTACACCTTTTTGGAAGATGAGCAGTGAGAGGCCCTTTTAGACAGCCGGCTTTGTCGATCCATTTGACTGAACTGGAATGGGCTGCCCAGGGTGGTTGTGGAGTCTCCTTCTCTGGAAACATTTAAAACCCACCTGGATGTGTTCCTGTGTGACTGGATCTAGGTGTTCCTGCTGGGGGGGGGATTGGATTAGATGGTCTCTCGAGGTCTCTTCCAATCCCTAATGTTCTGTGATTCTGTGAAATATCTTATGGCTGCTCCTTACTGCTAATATCAGTCAAAAAATCCAAAACAATCAGTCTTAGCTTCCACGGGAATAGCCTCATGTTCTTATCATGATTAATTAGATTAATTAGATTAATTTTTTTCATAGGTATGAGCAGTTTGAACTGGGTAACAATGATCCTGGAATTGGAAATAGATCACCTTTAGGAATTCACTGAAGCTATCAGTGTCCCAGTTAAATAATCTTGGTTATCTGAATGGTTTTGCAGAAATTTTTTGAAATAAGAAAGTTTGAAGAAATTCTGATTCTTGCTGCATCATTAGATTAAAAGTTCTTTATTTATGGAAGCAAGAAGAAGGTATTGAAATGTTTGAAGAGGTTCTCTCAGGCCCTCCCAGAACCTTGCACTTACACCTTAGAAACAAAGCTGCTGTCATTAACGCAGGAGAGCAGTTATGGGAATATATCTGTAACCTTCCCGGAATGTTAAGGTTTCCTGTAGCATCGATTTAACCATATTTTGTGAATTCACTTTCAATGAGTTTAGGTATACATAGTACATGTATGGATGCACTTGGTAGTAGTAGAGTGTTTGTAGTGCAGAAAAAACCAGACCTTTAGACCCCTGAAGTCTTCCAGCATCTCCTAACACTGTGATTAGCAATTTAAAAGAGAATACACTACAAATAGCTAAAGAGCTGACAAAAAGATCGCTGTCACTTAGTAGAAGTAAAACAAAATGCTCTGCATTACTGGGATGCCTCCCTCCAAGTTCTCAAGCACTTTGCAAACCATTAACTTGTAATGAGTTAGCTTGCACCTTTGCAGTACAAGGTGCGTCCATTTAACCTCAGAGCTCAAATCTTTGACATGAGGACTTGAAAAACCTACTTCATACAGCTAAAGTAACCATTTGCTTTTGCTAAAGCTGCAGTTTGATCAGCACTGAATCTTTAGAAGTGAATATTCGGAATAGCTTCTAATATCACTTACAAAACCCCCTCAAACGTTTTTCATTATTTCCTTCATATAATAATAAGATTTATACTGTAAAAGACCCCCACCCTACTCAATGAGAGTTGTCAGGATTCTTTGCTTCTTTGAAGAAATTGAAGACCTCTAACCCAATGCTGACATGTATGCAACTTTATTTACTTTATCCTGAGAAATTACATGACTTGTATATGTTGGTTTCTGTATTGGCCCATGACTTTGACTAAAAGTCCAAGAGTTATCACTGACTCTTGGAGAAAAAAAAGCTAATGAACTGCAAAGCTAGTGAGATTATTTTTAAGAAAGAAAAAGCAAGGAAAGTGAAATCTAAATCATTTAAAAGAAAAGGAACTTTTAGACAAACATTAAAAATGCTCCCCTGTTTTTATTCCTGCTTTTTTAGCTCAAATGGTTGAGAAGGAAAGATTCAAGGACTGCTGTTCACATGGAGAGCTGGGAAGGAAGGTCTCACTCCTGTTTTCTGGGGCCTATCACAACGGAAGTCTGCAAGAGACCGCCAAGAACAGTAAGTCTCCTACTTTACAGTTGCAATCAGTAAAGTTTACCTTAAGCTCAAAGGAACCCTTACAAAAATTCCCTTCTGCTCAATACTCATACCTATCTCAAGCCACAAAATACATCCTTGTATACTGTAACAATATTCAAATTCACAGCAGAACCCTCCCCAAAGTCCAGAATTTTACGTGTTACACATCTATGCAGAGGCCATTGGCATTTCCAAAAGCCTGTGCTACATTTCTCTTGGGTGTACAATGAAATACGTGTATGATGAGGAGTGACAAAGTCCTCTAAAGTTCACAGTCTGGTAGGAATGTGCATACCTCATATACATTGGCAGAGAGACTGTAAAATGTAATTACAGCCTTTTCACTCCTCTGCACTTTCTACAGTTTGAGAAGGCCAGAGTTGCCCCCTACTATTGTACAGAAATACAGTCTCTGAACTGCTTTTAGCAGAAAATTTCAGTGTCTTTGATTAAGGCACTGGAAATGTTTCTCATTGAGCAAAGCCATAGCATGTTGGGTGACAGGATGTTTGTTTGATCGTTTTATAGTGGGGAATGAAAATATGATGGAGTGCTAAAGCAGGTGGGTTTGAGCATTGGCTTGTAATCAAAGAGTTAAGTACAGATTTGCTCACCTGATCCTTATTTCAGATGCTATTTGAAGCATAATTTAAAGGAGAAGTAATCAGGGACACAGTCCAGGAAGGTGCTGAGTGATTCTGAGGTGGTGCTGAATGCTATCCATTCCCATTGCCTGCAGTGAGGCTCAAAGATAATCAGTCTTGGCAGAATTGAAACCATAAGAAGATAAGATAGGATGGACAACGAAAGAATGCAAAGCACTGAAGAGAAGTTTCTGTTTCATGACAGTGTTCAGTGTGACTGTTGTAATTATTAACTTAATTCTAAAAGCCTGAGATAGTCCATATTCCGATGTCTCAGTCTTATTCCATGTTATCGCCTAAGGACAACATCTCCTAGCATTTCCACCATGAGGAAAAGGAAGACAACAGATTCACCTCATTTGTCCACAGATCTGAAAGAAGAGGAGAAACTAAAACTGAAGCAAGAAGTTGGCCTAATTAGTGGAGTATCATTAATTGCAGGCACTATGATAGGCTCGGGGATTTTTATGTCCCCTGAGTGGGTTCTACATCATATGGGCAGCCCTGCCAGCAGCCTGATTATCTGGGCAGCTTGTGGTCTCCTTGCCATGTTTGGAGCCTTGTCGTATGCTGAGCTTGGAACCATAATTAAAGAGTCAGGAGGAGAATATATTTACATACTGAGGATTTTTGGTTCTTTTCCTGCTTTCCTTTTTGCCTACACTTCTGTTATCCTGGTGAGACCAGCTGGTTTGGCAGCTGTCTGTCTGAGCTTTGCTGAATATGCCGTTGCACCATTCTACCCAGGGTGCGCATCTCCTCAGGTTGTTGTTAAATGTACAGCTGCTGCCTGCATCCTGCTCTTAACCATCATCAACTGTCTCAACGTGAGGCTGGCGACATCTGTTATGAACATTTTTACAGCTGTCAAACTCTTGGCTTTGCTGGTGATTGTAGTGGGTGGATTGATACTGCTGGCCAAGGGACAAACCCAGAGTTTTCAAAATGCTTTTCAAAACACAAATGCAGGCATTGGGGCAGTTGGTGTGGCGTTTTACCAGGGACTCTGGTCCTATGATGGGTGGAACAATCTAAACTATGTAACTGAGGAACTGAAGAAGCCTGAGGTGAGTGAACAAGTTGGATTTTACTTACTTAATCCTGCTGCTAATATGTTTGATTGTTTTGAGGGTTAATCAAGGGATTTGGCATGTGCTAAAGACTCCTGAGTGCTTCTTTTGGTTTGTTCTGTCTTCTGAGGCAAGACACCTCTGGATGTTGCCATAAAGAATAAAAACGAGTTTCTAAGCAAAATAACAACCTACCTTCAAGAAAGCACTAAAATACCCTCTTATTAAGCAGCACTTGGATGCCTTGGGGATGAAGTTTTCAGTGTTTATAGGATCTAATGATCTAGGCACCTAGATTTATACAGAAAAGCACTCACTGCTGTAATCCATAATGGTTGCTTAACATAACATATTCATAGAAGGGCTGATCTGTAACATATGCATCAAGAAGCCACTTACCTCTCCTCATTGCATGGGGAGGGAACTTAAGAGCAATCCGTGCCTCTCTGGAGAGGGAATGTGACTCTGTGAATGACCCTTGTCTTTAAATATCTACTTTTTAGGCATTTCTGTCCATGCTATAGGCACTGAGGCAGCTCGCTTGCATCTCACCTCATCCTTCTCTGTGCCATATTACCTGTTTTCCCAGAGCTTTCCCTATGGCAGTAAACAATCCTTTTCTCAGAAAGAGCTGTGTGAGTGCAGAGCATAAGAGCATATAGGGTGTGCTTTCTGCCAAGGCAGCACACATTATTTTACAGACTAAGTGAAAATACACAGTCAAATATTAACCTAAACGACAGCAAAGACCCTAGAGTCATGTGGGACACTTTGCCAGAGGGCTGTGGGTGTGATATTCACACCCTTGTGTAGTAGAAACAACAGAAGGAATTGCTGTATCCTGTCCTGTGATGGGAATGGAGAATGCAAAAATCAGTATTTCAGGTTTTCAGGTCATGGAATCATAGAATGGTTTAGATTGAAAGGGACCTCAGATATAGTCTAGTTCCAACCCCCTGCCATCAACAGGAACACCTCTCACTAAACCTGGTTGCTCAGAGCCCCATCCAACCTGGTCATGAACACTTCCATGGTTGGGGCATTCACTACTTTTCTGGGCAACGTGGTGTAAACTGGTGTATACTGTTCCTCTATGATCACTCTACTAGCTGATTTTTTCAAGTGCTTGCAGTTCATTAAGGTAGTGTTTGTTTATTTTAGTGAGCCTTGAAATGATCGCTGCTGTTCCAAGATAGCACTCATTAATGTCTACAAATATTTGAGGGGTGGGTGTCAGGAGGATGGCACTGGGCTGTTCTCGGTGTCATGTAGTGATAGGACGAGGGGCAATGGTTGTAAGCTGGAACATAGGAGGTTCCACATCAACCTGAGAAGGAACTTCTTCACGGTGAGGGTGACGGAGCACTGGAACAGGCTGCCCAGAGGGGTTGTGCAGTCTCCCTCACTGGAGATATTCAAGACCCGACTGGACGGGTTCCTGTGTGACTTGGTTTAGGTGATCCTGCGGTTGCAGGTGGATTGGACTAGATGAGCTTTGAGATCCCTTCCAATCCGTAATGATTCTATGATTCTATGATTCTATGATTCTATGATTCTATGATAGCACTCTGTCATGAGACAAAATACAATTCCTTCCTGGAGCAAATGTCCTTTGTGCTGCCCTGCTTGATTTAGCCTGTAGAAGAGTTAGATGTGTTGCCCAACACACCAGTGCTTTATCCATGTCAGTGGGATATTCGTAAGAAGAGGCATAATGCACTAGTAACAAATCAATATTAAGAAATAAAGAAATATCCAACAGGTGTCTTGGGCAGCTATGAACCAAACCCTGTTTGAATAAAAATTGTGGGGTTTTTTTTCAAGACTGACTTTGGAAGTACATCTCAAATGTTGATGTTTGCCTGACATCTCTGGAGACTGGTGTGAAAACTGCCGTGTGATTCTGGATCCAAGGTCTTTTCTGTGGAAAGGCTTAGCAAGCAAAGGCATTTGAATGAGAGATGTAGGTCATGGAAAAAACCCACAAAACAAGCCTAGTTGAGGCATAAATGTGCTGCACCTAACACTTCTGAAACCCCTTTTCCAGGTGACCCTCCCCAGAGCTGTGATGATTGCCATTCCGCTGGTGACCTGCCTGTATTTGCTGGTAAACGTGAGCTACTTAGCAGCCATGACACCATCTGAACTACTGTCTTCTGGAGCTGTGGCAGTCGCTTGGGGGTGAGGTCTGCGTGTGGCAGCACAGACAATATAATCCATTGAAATATTGGTTCTCTCCTGAGTTTAAGGAGGCTTAGGTGCTACTTCCAGTGAGAATGATAGAACTGCCATTGGTCAGGCCAAGAAGATCTGTCAGCTGTGGTAACAGGGAAGCATTCTTCCAGTCCCTGTTCTGTCACCTTCAGGACAGCGTATAGCCTTCTCCTACCAAAGGCCAAGGCTGACCATCCCCATCTTGCACAATGGTCTCCAAGGTGCACCTACCTAGGCTACCAAGATGGGATGCTCTGCAGCACACCACTTACGCCTTCTTTCCATTCATTACCACTGGGCCTTCCCTCTAGCTCATGTTTTTTCCTGTGGAAAGTGATCATGAAGAGGGAATGATGTTGTACACCAGGAGACTCTCCCCACAGACAATGAGGATGCAGCAAGGGTACTTATCCCGATCTGGGGACTGGGAGCTGTCCCACATTTTAGATATTTCCAGGAAAGTGGAGAGGACATTGTGCTGCCCACTGGTGCAGAGGCAGTGGTTTGGGAGCAAGACAGGAAGCAACTCAGTGAATCCTGTCTGCTTGGCACCTGGAAATTAGACTGGACCGGAGTATTTTCATTCATTTTCTTCATTTGTGGGGAAACAGAACATGACACTGACCTCTACAACACCTTTGACATGGAGAAGTTGGGTAGCCTTTGCTAATTGTATCTTTAAGTTGGCTTGTGCTTTTCCAGGGTAGAACAGAAACTGTACTTTCCATCAACCTAAAGTGCTGGGTGAGATTAAACAGGCTCTGTGCAAGACAGAGACTTTAGGAAAAGGAAGGGAACATCACAAGACATGTAGGTGCCATCAACTTCTAATCAGAAAATCTTCCACCAGAACATCCAGCTCTAGTCTAAATATTTCCAAAGATATCCACGATAGCCCTAAATTAGTTGTCTGTTGGATACAATGGTGCAGAGTTATCCAGATAGTGTGTTATTGCTCATCTTCTTCCTAAAATGCCAGCAGTGGCTTTGCATCTGTGTGCATTTCACAAAATCTCCCGTTTGAAGGTCTGACCCAGGTCTTGCTAGGTGTGTTCTCGAACAGCCTTTCATTGCATTGTAAGTAAGAGCTTTTGAAGGTCTAGTGCTTTGTTTGAACAGGTTACAAAGCCCCTGTAAACTGCAATTAACGTGTTATTTGTGAGCTTCCCACTTTTAACAGGTCTCCTTTTCCTGCCTGATTAACCTTTCCACCCTAAGAGTGCAATTCAGGAAGAAACATTGAACTAGTAACCAAAAAGCTGGGCACTCAAAAGCCTGAAGGTAGATAGCCTCGGGCTGAGGAGGGTGTCATGACCAAGAGGTGTCATGACTAAGAAGCAAGAGGTGCAGTCTTAAAGAAAGGATGAGAGGAGTACAAAGAAGCCAGCAGAGGACGTATCACATTTAACTGCATGTATTCTGCTTATAAGTAGAAAACTTCCAGAGAGAAACATTGTTTGGTGGTGGAAAGTGCAGCCAGGAAAGGAGTTCATAAAACTCTGCTCAGAGTTTCTTTGATGCCAGTGATTTAACAGCAGCTGCAGATCTGTTTGCATGTGAGAAGCTACATGCAAGGTCTTTCTCTTGCAGGTTTTTCTCCTAGTGTAAAACAGCAAAGCCACAATCTCACAAATGCAAAATACACAATTGCTAAAGAGTTTGTTATTGATTATGTGATATAAGTGTTGTTTTCCCTGGAGATCTCGTGGTTATGGAGTTGCATGATCTGGTGCCCAGATTCCACCATTTTGAAAAAGGGAAAAAGACTTTGATTTTGGTTATTGCAAGTAGCTTAATAACTCAACCCCTGAAGGACCATATCCCTGATATTAAGCCCTAGACTACACTTTTGGAGTTATTGTGGTAGATAAGCACTTGCCATGATTTTGGGAAGCCCTTGGTTTTTGAACATTTGGGACAGGTGATAAGCTACTTTATTCCAGAAGACAAGTTTCACCTTTCGGTAAGAAGAGTATAACATCTTCTAAATATTTAGCTTGAACTGTTTTTGTAACTCTGTTATTTCTGTTATGGAGAAAACAAACCACAAATGTTTGAAAATGTGGAACTGAGCATCTGGAATTCAAAGAGATGCGTTGGCTTAATCCTGATTCACAGAGTAACAGAAATACATGCATATGGGATTAAAAGGTTAAATTTGTATGCATCCTGGGGAAGAGGTTTTAATGCAGAGTATTTAATCAGGTCTAGTGGGAACAACTTTACTGTGATTTCCAAGCTGATGTTGCTGGCTGTAATAGCAATATCTCCAGGACTTACATCACAACATCTATTGACAAAAAGGGGAGGTTTCCCTGTCATAGGTACTTTGGACACAAGGGGCAATGGGTGTAAGCTGGAACATAGGAGGTTCCACATAAATATGAGAAGGAACTTCTTCACAGTGAGGGTAACAGAGCACTGGAACAGGCTGCCCAGTGGAGTTGTGGAGTCTCCTTCGCTGGAGACATTTAAGACCCACCTGGATGTGTTCTTGTGTGACTTGGTCTAGGTGATCCTGCTGTGGCAGAGTGACTGGACTAGATGAACTTTTGACGTCCCTTCCAATCCCTAGTGATTCTATGACACCATTGCAATGTAGAGGAATGTAGATCATAGGATGAATGTAGATCATAAGATCATAGAATGGCTAAGGTTGGAAGGGACAGTAGAGATTATCCACTCTCAGCTAGACTCAGCTGCTCAAGATCTAGATATTCCAGGCAGGAAGAAAACCTGCCTTTTCTGGACAAGAAAACATTGCTAGCTACTCAATGTTAGGGGAACCTGCAGCAGGCTTTAAATCATTACAAAGGCTTTAGGAAAAGTTTCAGTGAGCACAATGGAGGGAAGAAACCTGACTGTTTCTGTGATGAGTGTATGATAAATCTGAGCTGGATGTTATGCTGTGACTTCTTCCCTACCTCAGAGACAAAGTCTTGGGCAGCTGGGCATGGCTCATCTCACTTGCAGTGGCACTGTCTACATTTGGTTCATCGAACGGCACCTTCTTCAGCGGAGGCCGTGTGTGCTACATTGCTGCAAGGGAAGGACATATGGTAAGGACCAAAAAAAAAGATCTGGCTTGCTTAGAGCAACTTCACCTTCTTGAGTCACAAAAGCAGAGACAAGAACACTGTGTGTTCAGCTGGTAGAGTGATAGCTCTTCAGAGGTTTGTTTCTTGCTCAAAGAGTTTCCTCCCCATCTTTTTCTAATGCAATATGTATGTTGTCTCCTGGCTTTCTTCTTCAGCCATGAGTGTTACGAACAGCTTTGACATGAACCCCTGAAACACTGCTGTATTGAAACAGATGCTGCAGGCTCTGGGGTGACCTAGCCAGCATACTTGCCAGGGAGGTTGACATCTGGGATAGCCCAGTTCTGATACAGCACAGCTATTTCTGTTTTTCAAGTTTCATAGCAATTACAGGGTGACACTGAGCCTGACATCTTCCCTCAGTGGAGTTTCTATATTGGTTTTCTTAGGCGGGGGCAGGTCTGGTAGCCTGGCAGAGGTCAGGCCACTGCGGCTCCGTGCTGCCTGGTCCAACCAGTAAGTTGTGTTCCTGATAGGCACACACACAAGTGTACACCACAGATATGCGCTCACACCTAGGTGTATTTGTTTATGTGTACATACACACATGCAGTCAGCAGCCTGAGTAAATCTGCGCATACTGGCACACTGCTCACACTAACACTGGCACAAGTGGCACCAGGGGCCTGATCTTGTTCCCCTCTCTGGCTGATCAGGGGTCTGTTAGTGGGAAATACATATACAAACACATATACAGTATGGGTCCCTCCAGAAGCTGGGCTCAGATATTCAGTCAGTCCAGTAGCTGCTCCTGAATCCCAGTCTCCCCAGTTGCTGTACCTGGGTGTACAAGCCCCCAGGGTTGCTGCTCCACTCCAGCTGCTGGTACAGACCCTCTCACTTAAAGCCCCACAATTATACACACACCCCTTCTGTCTCTCAGTACTTGGACTGAGGTGCCTTTGTCCTCTGTTTTGAGCAGGCACATTGAGTTCCTTCTGCGTCTTTCTGTTTCTGTCTTTCTCCCACCCAATCTATCACTTCTGCCCTGAGATGCAAAGAGTATCGCTCTGCACCAGCTCCACTCCTTGTACACAGGTGGTGAATCTTTTATCTGTAGGAATGACCAGGTTGGTGGAGATTATTTGGTTGGTGGTTACTGGGTTTTGTGGTTAATTGTTTTGGTGGTTACTGGTTCCATAGCTTTTCTTACTGATGATGGTGTCTACTCTATTATGGCAAGCTCTGTGCTGAGCAATTCACAGCTGATCTGGATATAACCAGACCAGACCAGGAGCTGAACGCTTACGGCACTTCTCAGACTCTCAGATACTTGCTTGGTATTTTGTTTGGAAATTAAAAAACAATTAAAAAACTGAATAAAATGAAAGAACCAAGCAATAAAGGACAATACTTCTCTCTGTGTTCTGCAACAAATCCTGGTCTGCTTCGTGATTAGTAGCAGAAATATTTCAGAAGTTGTCCTCATCTCATTTTCCAGTCAGCCCAAGAGAGACATGGCATAGGGCAGAAGAGTGGGACTGTGTACAAGGTCCTCGTGATGATCTGGGAAGCTCTGCTTTGGCTCAGTCTTAGTCTGTCACACTAGGAGTCTGAAAACCTCACATTGCCTAAAGTGAGCATATTTGATATGAAATCAGTGAGACACAATAAAAATATCCTTGAGGGACGTTTCCATGTTTACACTTCACAGAGCTGAACTGTTTTAATATTATGCTTATTTGGTGATTCAGAATGGCTCTGAGTGCAGGCAGAGCTCCCACCGGCAGCCGAGGGGGATGAGTAAGTTGTGTCTGGGTACGTGTTAAGATGATATATTATTGTTTTGTTTTGGCTTTCAGCCAGACATTCTGTCTATGGCTCATGTGCGATGCCTCACACCCTCTCCTGCTCTGCTGTTTACATCTGCTATGTCTTTAATCATGGTAATATCAGGAAGCTTCACCAGTATTGTGAACTTCTTCAGGTATGTAGAACTTCTGTTTGCAATCCTTGTGCTCCTGACATTGTTTTTCAAGTGGTGGTTTTTTTTTTTTTTTTGAGCCTGGCCATTGCTTTCTGACCAATATTGTGGAGCGGAAGAGGTTGTCACATCCCAGTCATTAAGAGAAGGGCATGACTCAGGTTCATGGATTCATTTTGGGTTGAATTAAGGAGACTTACTCCATAGGCCCACATAACAGTCAAAGTTTACTGAAATTACCAGATTCCAAACTCAGAAGGCACAGAAATCGCTAAGTTACTAGATGCCCAACTCAGAGAGTAGAGGAGACAAAAAGGGAAAAGGGATAGAAGAGAGTTAAGAGATCCGATCACCACTCACGGCAGGCTCTGGCTCCTCCAGCCCCGCCTCGCTCATCTGCTCCACAGATCTCTGGAGAAACCCCTCATTTTCTCGGGCCATCTTCTCAGTCAGTTTCAGCTTCATGGACAGTGGGGAGTGAGATGGTGATAGGTGATTGATCCCTCTTTGCTTCCTCAGCTTCACTGATTTTCAGTGTCTCCAGCAGTTATTGTGTCAGTCTCTCACCCTGGCTGCAGGCTGGGAGGGCTGATGGTCACCCTGCACCGTTCGTATCTCTCCCTTTTATCCTCACTACCAGCCAGTGTTTTTCTTCACCCCAACAGTATGAGGGAGCTTGCAGAAAACTTCTCATGTTCTCAGGGTCTGGGGATTCCGTTCCCATACAGAGCATCACGAGGTGCAGGATTCCTCCTGCAACCCTGTCCACAAGTTATCTTCTATTTGCTTACAACTGTTTGATCCATCTCACTTGTTAACCGAAGGCTGACAGAGGGCAAGAAACAAAAGGTGCTTAGGAACAATTTGCAACATGTGACTGCTTCTGTCACTGTATACTTGACTGGATGTGATTCATCCTCATATTGAAATGAATCTAAAATATTCAGATAATTCTAAAGTTCTCATTGCTTGTTCTGGAAAGGAAAGGAACAGAAAGACTAGTAAATAATCTCCTTTTTAATTGAAGATATGAACATCTGGGACCTGCAGGGCAGGTCTAATATTCCTGGTAATATCACCCCAAGCCCCAAATGTAATGTTTGCCTTTTCTGTTTTTCTCTCCAGTTTTATAGCATGGCTTTTCTATGGCATGACTATTTCTGGGCTCCTGTATTTAAAAATCAAGAAACCAGAACTGCCAAGATCTTACAAGGTGACGTAATAACATAAAACCCTCAAGCCCTTTTCCTGCATTGTTCAAGCGACAAAAAGAGGAGTTGTGAGGAAAGAAAGATCCCTGTGGCTGGTTGCTTACAGATTGACTCTGGTAGTCCTTCCTTTTTTAATTTCAGGTTTTGTGTCAGCAAAGTCAAGGGGCAGAGCTGTGTGATTGTGCAGACATAAGCCAAGGATGAATTCTCTCTCTTGCTAAGTGTTGTCCCCTCACTGTGGAAAATACATCCACCATATCCTCTTTTTTTCTTTTTTCCCTAAGAGATTTAAGAGGAAAATGAAGAGTGATTCTGACCAACAATGCAATCATCCTTTTATGATCTCAGAGCTTGGTCATGCTCCTCAGAGGGTAGTCCATGTGTAAAAACCCTGTACAGTAAAAAAAGCTCAGCCACGGTGACCCAAGATTTTTGAGATGGCCAAGGGACAGGTTTGTTTCCCACAAAACAGCTAAGTGGAAGGAAATCAAGAGTCAACTGTTCTTCTCCCTGGTGCCATGAGCAAATTGAGCTGCAGTGCTTAAACAGTGACTAAGGGAGATATTTTTAGAGAGCAAGGGACCCATTCAATTGTCAGTGCAGGACAGTGACTTTTCCCTGAGAAAACCTGAATGAACGTCCTAGTTTTCACATGACCCCCTCTAGGAGACAGACAACAGGCTGACTCTGTGGCAATATAGTGTCCTATGGGTCTTAGCGTGAAGGAGAAGAGCAGCGCTTTATTAAGTGTCCCAGCCACGGGCTTCTGCAACTGTCCTGAAATTAGCGTCCTGGATTAAGACACTCACACAAACTATTGGCTGAATGGGCTTTAAGAAAGTTCTGTTTCTGCAGCAGTGTTTCATACACTGTGTAGAACTCCCATAGCCCTCCAGGCTAATCTTGAGAGGATGCCAGTCTGCTGCAGTCTTTGGCTTGATGGTCTGACTCTCCTTAACTAGAAGCAGCTTATGTCTGAAGGTTCCAGGTCAACTGACAATGTGTGGCTGATGTCCTGCAGAATCTGTATACATGTTGCAGGTTTGTATTTAAGGGAAAGTTTTCCCTTGGTTTGAAAATAAAAGTTCTTATTAGCATTCTGCCACAGTGAGGAGAGAGAGCAGACAGGAGCAATCCCACTAAGGTAGGTGATGCCAATGACAGGTAACATGAACAACCTGTATAAGTGCCCTTGTGGTGGACAAAAGGCACCAAAGTGAAAAATGGAAAACTCCAGTCTGAGTATCAGTTTGTCACCTTTTTGTGAAATAGTTTTTTCTTGTGTATTCACTAGCCTTTGAGGGAGGATGGTTTCAATTAGTTTGCTTATTTGCATCTCAGAGAACAGGAAGGAACAGGGGTTAGGGTGTACAGTGATGGTGTAGCTCTTGCAGGGATATACAGCCTTGGGAGCGGACGTGGGCTGGGAAATTTGATTTCTGGATTAATAGGGATTTCTAGGTAATACCTCAGGTTGCAGCTGCATTTCATCTAAAAAGCCTTCAGAAGTTTCAGGATTATCCAGACCCACAGTGCTCCAGGATTACATGAGTCTTTACACTGCTGTTTTGCTTTCACAGGTGCCAATTATTTTCCCCATAATTGTGCTGATGGCAGCTGTGTACCTCGTGTTAGCTCCCATTATTGATCAACCTCAACTTGAGAATCTCTACATTGTGCTGTTCATTTTCAGTGGCATCATTCTCTATTTCCCACTGGTTCACTTCAAGTGCCACCCTCGCTTTTTACAGAGAGTCACTTTACATCTTCAGTTACTCTTGGAAGTTGCTTCAACCACCAGGGAAGAAAACTGAGATAGCATCCTCCTTGGTCTATGGCTGCTGGCACCTCAAGGTTTATGCCAGCACCTTGGTTTGCAAGGCTCAGAAAATGTTTTTCTGTACAGAAGAATTAGTAGATTGGAAATGTCACTAATATGTCTAGTTGAGAAGGATTAGAGATGTGAATCCTCACATTTCCTTAAAATTCTGGGGACATGTTTTTCTCATTTCTAGCTCTGCCTTGGCAGATAACACACAGGTTCCAAAATGCTTTTGAATTTTCCATCCTAAGAAGAGCTGTGTGTCAAAATCTTAGCTCTTATATTTTGAGGCAACAAGAAACAAAAGATTGGCAATGAAACATTACTCCTATAGCAGACTGTGACCCTAAGCCATTCCTGGCAATGCCTTTAATGATTTCCACCTTTCTCTGCCATTATGACTACTGAGTTTCTCAAATATATAAGCATGGGCATACTATATTAAAAAAAAAACAAGCAAACAACAATGCCTTTCCCACTCCACTGTTTCCTCTGAGAGAGTTTTTGCCATGCTCCTTCCATCTAGAGCATATACGCCCCAAAGACAACGCAGTTGTGAATCAAATAAACCACATATTGGGCTACACTGGGAGAAGAGTGGCCAGCAGATCAAGGAAATAATCTGTCCCTTTAGACTCAACGCTGGTGATGGCACACCTGAAGTACTGCAGCCAGTACTGGGTCTTGCTGCTCACAGTGAGTTGTGAAGGCATCAGAGCCAGACTCTTGGTACTGGCAAATAGAGGCAATAGCAGCAAGCTGTGGCTTGAGATGCTCAGGCTGAACGTCAGGAAAATTTATTTACTGTGAGTGCAGTACAACTTTGGAGCAGTGTGCAGGAAGGTGGTGAGATCTCTGTTCTCATACAGTTTCCACCACATCTGTTTTATCCAGTTTCCGTGATTCAAAAGCAAAGCACAAAAATGTCAGAGGCTGTGCTCTCAGCCACACCTAACACACTGCAGTTGCTGTTGTTTCCCCGTTCATTACCCAATACTCAACTCTTTTTCGTGTGTTCTTAGGGAAAAGAGACATTAAATGCTGTTTTCTTTCCGTTTGTCTGCTCCCAGGTGGGAGCTGTCCTGTCATAGGCTAAAAAGGTCTAGGTGTAAGCCCCTAAAATGCACTGTTTGGTCTCAAAATACTGAGTGTTACTCAGGTAAACTTCCTACCAGTATTTCTTCTTCAGATCTGTACATAACACTTCCTTCTGAGGTCACTTGATCCTCCAGGCCCCTTCAGCTCTTCTCAGAGCTTCATATCTGATTACAATCTCATTGGGTAATGCCACCCATTTGTGCCATATCAACTCTGAGTGCTGATACCAGTAGCCATAGAAATGCAACAACAGTCTTTGTTTTTCCAAGTGTATGATAAGGGGTTCAGCCAGTTGCTGCTCACCTTCTAAATCCTTAGCTTAAATAGCATTTAGGAGGATTTCCTTGCATGACTATTTACTGGAGTTATCAACAAAGGCCGATGAAGGAAGAGTTTTCCCTCCTGAATCCTCTGACAATGCAAAATTCTTGGGATGCCACCTTCTGTTTTGTCGCTATACCCTGAAGGACATTGTGTGCTTAAAGAACTGATGAGGTCTAGGAACTCTAGGTTAACTTCCCACCAGGGCTCTAGGTTCTTCATCTGATGTCAGACAAGCTTCTTAAAGGTGCTGCAACTCATGTACTTATCTAAAAAAGAGAAGAATGTTATTTCTCTGCATATAATTTGTATTGAAACAATCTGTGTTTCCTGCATTTTTTATGGAGTCTACCACATGGGACCATGCTTTTTGAAGAGCTACAGTTCATATTCAAAAAGCAGGAATAAAAAGGCTTATTTAAAGGTTAGACATGCACCACATTTGTGGCTTTAGCCACCTATCATTGCATAGCTAAGTGCAAATAGGGTTGATGTTGCCTGCACGTAATTCTTGTGGAACAGGAGTTATTGCCCTGTTAAATGAGTGTGGTGTACTACAGATGATTAGAATTCTATGTGATTGCTCACATAGAATGTGTGGAGACTGTGAGTTTCCAAAGATCCCTTAAAGCACTTTATCATGGAGATCATCCTTTCTCTCTGTGCACTCATGACATATGAACCATAATAATGAACATGAGAAGACTGAACAATTTATGTGAGGTGACTGTATAGGTTATTGCCTTGTGTATGCACGTATGGAAGCTGAAAAGCTGCAAGTATCACATTTTGCACCTACCTAATTTTCTGTTGGTATTATTGTAATAAGATGTTATGTTCATTTATTTTGTCTAGGGTTTGCAAGGAAAGCTCGGGGAATAGCAAACTAATTACAATAAAATGGACATTAAAATGAAGTTAGCTGATGTGGTTGGTTGGTTGTTTCCATTTTTCAGCCAAGAAAAACAATTCCATAGAGATTTTGCTACATGAACATAAACAATCAGCATCAAGTTCATTTCTCCTTGGATGGGAGGTGTAACTCCATGCGTGGGTGCTTATATGTGCATGCACTCATTTTTCAGCATGTTCTCTTATCCATTTCAACCTCACCATATGCAAATCAAAATCTCTTTCCTCATCAGACATCTGTGATGGAATCATAGCATCACAGAGTACCAGGTTGGAAAGGCCCCATCTTTCTTGGCAAGAGCCCTGCCTAGACAAGAAGGTCTAGCATGCTATCTAGCAGAAACCTGAAAGTAGCCAATGCTGGGGACTCCACCAGTTCCCTGGGGAGATTATCCCAAGGACTGATTGTTGTTATTGTGAGAAATTTTCCTCTTCTCTCCAATCTTCCCAGGAGTAACTTGTACCCATTACCTGGTATATTTCCATGTGATTCCTTGTAAAAAGGGAGTTGGCATATTCTTTGTAGCCACCCTTTAAATTCTGGAACATGCTGAGAAGGTGCCCCCATGGCCTTCTTTTCTCAAGACTGAACAAACACAGTTCTCTCAGCCTTTCCTCATATTGGTAGCATCCCAGTCCTTTGATCAACTTTGTGTACCTTCTGTGGACTTTCTTGAGCCCTGTGTCAGAGGGGTTTAGAATGGATATTAGGAAGAAGATCTTTACTGAGGAGTGGTTAGATAGCAGAACAGGCTGCCCAGGGAGGTGGTGGAGTCACTATCCCTGGAGGTGTTTAAAAACCGAGTAGATAGAGTACTTGAGACCATGTTCTAGGGCTTAGGGATGTGTTGAGATGAGGGGTGGGCTTGATGATCCTGGAGGTCCTTTGCAGTCATGATGATTCTATGATTCTATAAGAGGCAGCATGTCCTCATTGTTCCTTACTGCAGCACAGTAACAAATGTGATGGTGAGCAGAGCACTATGGCTGTTGTTGTGTATACAAGTCATACTACAGTAAGACCATGTCAGTCCCGCCTGTCTCTGAAGTTCCAGATCCAGATCCCTGTCCCTTCATGGGCTCTGAGGAAAATGGACTGTCAACATTGCCCTCAAGGTAGTAATAAAAACTATAATTCACCTCAAGGCCCTGAGTATAATTGGACCCTATGCATCACCTGGCAACCTGCACCCACTAGCTCGGAGTTTTAACTTGGTGCACAAAGAAGAATGTATTCTAGGAAGTTTCCTGACTTCCTCAGAGGCATCAGAGATGGGCTATACTGGGAACAGTGGCTCTTACAGGACAGCTGCTGACCAGAAGTCAAGTCAGTGATGTAGCCTTAGATTGTTGTGTAAAGTACAGGCTCCAAAGATCTTCATCTGACTCAGTGGGAGGCAACAGCAAACCCTCCTTTTTTACTAGTATGAGAAGTTTTGGCTAGGCTCTGATAAATCTACTCATCAGGATGAGTCGGTCTAGCAGTTTAGAGGGATCTGTATCTTGCACTTTATCGTTTATTGACTAGTTAGTTGAATGTCATCAGGGTCTTTGTGTATGTGACTCATTCTTCAAAAGAAATGACTTCTGCTAAAAAAGAATGTGGACTCAGTGTCATACAATGAATGGGTGGTCCTAGGTTTGTGAACTATCAGTGAGACTAACGTGTAGTGAAATGGCCCATTTGTTTTTAGAATCAACCTACCATGTCAGATTTGTCCTCAGAGGCAATGAACCATGTGGCTTGAACGTCTGGCAGATAAATGATCATCTTTTTCTTCTAAAGGTTGTTCATTAATCTTTATTGTTTAATTTCATGGACTATGCCCTGAGTTTCATGCAAGGACATGACAGGCAATGGGGGAGCAGAGAAAAACGAGAATGAGAAGCAGATGGAAAGAGAATTCCTGTATGTGCAAGTCTTGAGTTGTGTGTCTGAACTACCTGTGCAAGATCCAGACACAGACAGCACCTAAGCAACAGACACTGCTCAGGTGTCCAGGAGTTCAGAAATGCCAGAACAAAAGCTGCTCATCACTGAGTCTTTACCTCCTCTGTTTATATCTTCTGGGCCTATCTTCCTGGACATAATCTATTTTTCCATGGCATGTCTGCGTCATGAATGCACAAAGTAGAGCAACAGTTCAGTACTTTGTCTTTTCCCATTGCTCAGTCTGTGGTTGCCACGATTCCCCTAGAATGAGCACAGATTTTCACCAGATGAGCCCTGGCAAAAGGGTCGTCACCACAGCCCTGTTGCTCGCAGTCTCTGAATCAGGGATTCAGGGCCATCCCAGGGATTGCTCAGCGTCCCGCTATCCTCCTTCTTTTGCTGCAGCATTACTGCAGCACTCTGCTTGTTCACCTTTCCACTCAGATCCCACTTTTTTTAAAGGAACGTTAATGACACTTCAGCCTTGCAGAGCTGCTATAAAGTTTAGCTCATTCATGTGTGCAAATAAAAGGAAATAATCTTCCTGAAGAGGAAGCAGAGTCAGATGACGCTGATAGTCTTCTTTCTCCCTAGGACAAGCAGTCTCTTTTACCCATAAACTATATTAAGTGAGTAGGGCCTGCAGAAAATGTGCAGGGTTTCACTCTGGCTGAAAGGCCACTCCTGTAAGTCATAGCAGCTGAGCCACCACTTCAATGTCAGTCCATGGATGGATGGATGTCATTCCATCAGAGCCATGTGGGCACCTGCAGGCAGGAGCTATGCCTCATGCACAGCAAAAAAAGGCAGAGGAGATTGGATGTGAAGCATGAATTTGAACATGCCCAGGAGATGTTGCAAAGTATCTTAAAGGCCAGGGATCCTGGAATCCCTGATGCCTGCAGAAAGACAGCGAGCTGTGACCCTTGGAGTGAACTCAAAAGCGTTTATTGGATCCTGCTCGGGATTTGTGGTAGGCTTCCCACTTATCAGGCATGAATATGACTGTGGATGAAGAAGCACATGGTGACTTTTCATCCCCTTGGTGCTGCCTGGGCTCCAAACCTCTGTGGGGTCAGACATGGTCCTTAAAAATCCCCTAAAGCCTTCACCAACTTCCTAATGAGTTGTCTGATGCCAGCCAGCTCTAATCCTTCTTGCATCTCCTCTCTCAATGGCTGAGCTGCCAACCTGCCCATCACCCATCTGCCTATTTTTTTGACTCTTATTTGTGCAAAACCCACTGTTCCTCAGGTCTGCAATGCAAACGAACCTGCAGGCAACACTAAACCACCTTTCACAGGAGACCTGAACTTGACCTAGGATGGTTGGGAATGCCCACAGTACTGAAGAAAGGTGGGCAGGGTGGGCATACTACAGTCTTGAGCTGGCACCGCATCTCAGACCTCGGCTTCCTTGGCTAGGACACACAGATGTGTACATCCCCCGTGTGCTGTCCCCAAGGCAGGGGTGAGGGTCCCCCTGCCCGCAGGCCGCTGTTGGAGCTGAGAGTGTCAGCCGGGCAGCTCCGAGCCGAGAAGATCTTGCAGAAGACAGAGACGCCGGCAGATGGCGGTGGCCGCCACCTGATGAGGGTCTCGGCAGCCTTTTCTCCTGCCCCCGCGGCAGCCGGTGGAGCGGGGTACGGAGGGACCCGTCTCCTGGAGCCGCCGAAGGCATCCAGTTTGCAGCCCCTGCGCACTCCCGGCACAGGGAGATTCGCTGAAAAGGAAGAAAAGTGGCTTTGGGGAGCGGGTGAAGGATGTTCCTGATCAGACAGTTCCGGCTGTGCTGTGCGAGAGAGGGGCGGGGATCGTGTTGCCACATCTGGAGTACTGTGCCCGGTTCTGTGCTCCCCAGTTCAAGAGAGACAGGAAACTACTGGAAAGTCCCGCACAGAGCCTCTAAGATGATCAGGGGGCTGGAGCATCTGCCTCATAGGGAGAGGCTTTGAGAGCGGGGGCTTTTTAGCCTGGTGAGGAGATCTCATCAATGCTTGTAAGTATCTAAAGGGCAAGCGAGTGTCAGGAGGATGATGAGACCAGACTCTTCTTGGTGACATGCAGTGACAGGACAAGGGGCAGTGGGTACAAACGGGAACACAGGAGGTTCAATATAAATATAAAGAAAAACTTCTGTATTGTGAGGGTACCAGAGCACTGGCACAGGCTGCCCAGAGAGGCTGTGGAGTCTCCTTCTCTGGAGACATTAAAAACCCACCTGGACACGTCCATTTGTTATCATCCTGCTCTAGCAGTGGGAGGCAGATTAGATGATCTTCAGAGGTCTATTTTAACCCCTACCATCCTATGATTCTGTGAGAGTGAACAAATTCTACACTCCTCACCAGTGGTCTCCTGGTCCCTACTCCTGTCTACTCCCATGGCCATATCACAGGAACCCACCAGGGCCCCACAGTCACTAGCATCAGTGGGAATTCCCTTGGGCTTCAGCTACTGCCTCACAGTACAGTCTCTCATATCCCAGAGATTCTCCTGAGGGCCACTCCTTTTTCCTTAAAGCAGTAGTAGCTAGAAGGGAAGAGAGTTTATAAGGCTGAAATCAGCATGGGCTGGATTGAAGTCAGGGAAATTCAGGAAAACTGAATTATTCATGGCTATATTTGAAACACAACCATTCCCTGCCATGTTGCAAATCCAGATGAAATGTTCTCATGCTGAAGCTGGATACCCTCAGAGGTGCTTCTGTAGCACGCTTTAAAAAGCTGCTTCTTTGGCTTGTCTTGAGATCAAAGCTGCTTGGGAAGCAGGAGCCACCTCCCTGAGCATGCAGGACCTTGCCCAGGCCAGCTCAAGACTTGCTGGAAACCCACAGGGTAAAATAAAACTCAAGGATCACGTTGTGTACCTAAGCACTAAGTGAATGTGACTTTTTCCTTTCACTGTCCAACGTGAGCGCAAAGAGATACACATGGGATAAAGGCAAAGGGTCAATTACCTGTAATTTTTCTGTAGCTCAGGCTCTGGAGGAAGAAAATTAGCACTTAATTATAATGAGTTGGTTGATAAGACAGAGAAGCTGTAGCTGTGCATTAGGATCTGAATTTTGCCAGGTGCTACAACTGGAGAGGCACCTCAAAAATGAAACCTTTTGTCAGTAACCATCTCAGCATAACTGCACAGTACAGTGCCCAGCCTGTGCGGAAGAAACATGCTTGTGTTTTCAGTGGATGCAGTTTATGTCCTGAAGCCCCAGGTACTACACAATTCTTACAAAGGGTGACCCATAGAAATGTTTTGTGGGACATGGTTTCCTCCAGGAATGTTTCCTTAGAGGAGAGACTGGGAAACACTCAATTTCCCTTTTCAGCATTCCTCCAGAAGGGACGGTGGAGGAGTGTGTTCTTCCTGGGACAGAACTGAACCAGAGTTATCCAGCAGCTGGCCTTGTCCACAACAAAGTGTCTCCCTCCTCTGTGTCTCATGTAGGGATATCTACATCCATGCTCAGGACATGCCAGCAGCCATAAAGATATCTTGTTTTGGTACAGCTTCAAGCAGAAATGGAGGTAGCTAACCTGTACCATAAAGCTTGCAAAGCTAAGAATACAAATAAAACCAATGCACCCATTTTCTTTTGTAAGAGGACATAGAAAAGAAAGTGGAGAAAAGGCAAAAACTCTGGATATCTGCTCTGAAAATATCCTTGGCAGATGTAGTGAGGCAGCCATGAAAGGCATTAGCTATAGCTGATTAATTCCTAAAAGCACTTTGAATATCAGCAGGTTACTTTGCTGTAGCAGTGACACTGGTTCTTTGTTACCACCATGTGCAGAAGATTCTCCAGGACTGCCATGTGTTATCTGACTTTTCTTAAGCCGCTGCCCTGACACCCAAGTTGGCCCTGGGACACTGAGTATCCTTTCCATGGGAGGATTCATGCTGTCCAGCATTTTGTGTGGGTGGCTTTGGCTTAGACTTGGGTTCTGTCTTGTGGTTTGCTGAAAAAACCCACATGGCT
Organism: Rhinopomastus cyanomelas; assembly: GCA_013400115.1. Lineage (NCBI taxonomy): Eukaryota > Metazoa > Chordata > Aves > Bucerotiformes > Rhinopomastidae > Rhinopomastus > Rhinopomastus cyanomelas. The sequence goes on from VXBP01010271.1 coordinate 155,300, forward strand.
TTTGCCTGATGGTTAATGCACAGCCCAAAGAAACAGCCAGAAGAGCTGGACCAGTGCTGGAGTGATCTACTGCTTCAGGAGTGGAAATGTCACTTCTTTTCTCCACCACATCAGTGAAATCCCCTAAGAAGCTCCAGGTGGTCCTCCTGGCCCCTCCTCTCCCTCCAGCCCTATAGCTTTGTTGTTTTCTATTGAGCTGCCCAACTGGATGGTGGAGGCTACCAGGGATGGGAGCTGAGAGTGGTAGTGTGCTCAGGTGACATAAGCCACTCAGTCACTTCTCAGATGGATGTCTATGTCCCTTGAGTGCTCCCTGTGCACCTGCTGAGCCACAGTGCTTGGCCCTGCAATGTGTATTCTCTGTTAGTGCTTCTCCACTGAGCAGTGGCAATGTGACACAGCTCTTGGTTTTCTGCAGGAATCTGACCTGACGGTTCACATTGTTCTCTCTGCTGTTGAATCTGTTCCCCTGGCACAGCCCTGCTCTGTTATCCCTGGCAGGGGGTGTCAGGGAAGAACATACCCACAGAAATGCAAGTAAATAAAAGCTGACATGAAAAGTGCCTCGTTTTGATCACAAAGCCTTAAAACCACCCCTCTGTTGGGCCTTGTTAGGGGTAGACCTGGCTAAATTGGCCCTCATTTCTCCAGTAGGCCAGTGCAGGTCCATCTGAAAGACACACAGGTTCCTCTGAACTTTTTCTCTCAAGCAAGTTTCAGCCTGTCTCAGACTTTAATCTGTGAAAATATGGTCAAACCCAGCTCCCTGCCTCTCACAGGCTGGGTGGGTTGCAGGAAACTTTTGAACAGCCTGACGCACTGCCAGAGACAAATGGGATCCAGATGTGGCCTCCAGCATGAGTCTTTTCTTTCAGCAGGAATTTTCCCAGATTTCGCTGTTGGGGTTTCTCTCCTGAAGCATGGCTGGCTGATTTCCCTCCAGCTGCCAGCCTTCAGCACCCATTTCCCAGGGAAAGAAGGAATGGCCAAAATACTACTGCTCCACTTCATCACCACAGTCTGCTGCCTGTCCATCCCCCACACCCAAGGAGCTGACCCTCTCCAGCAACCTGAGCTGCCCAGAAGCTCCTGCCTGTTCCTCACCTCAGTTCAGAAAGCCAACCACATCCTGGGCTGCATCTAAAGAAGTGCAGCCAGCAGGTCAAGAAAGGTGGTTTTGCCTCTCTGCTCTACTCTTGTGAGATTTCACCTGAGGTTCTGCATCCAGTTCTGGAGTTCTCAGCACAAGACAGTCATGGGCCTATTGGAGGTTGCCATGAGACATGGACAGGTTGCCCAGAGAAGTGGTAGATTCAAGGCAGGCTGGATGAAGGTTTGAGCAACCTGATCTAGATGAAGATGTCCCTGCTCATTGCAGGGGAGAGTTGGACTAGATGACCTTTAAAGGTCTCTCCCAACCAAATTCTGTGATACTTCTTTGGGAGTCCCTAGCACAGAGCTTGCCTGTCATGAAGGCAACAGGAGCCCTGAAGTCCTGCTGTACTGACCTGAAACGATGCTTCAAAGCACATAGAGAGAGCCAAGATCTGAGCCTGGGCTCCTGACAGCCTGCCCTGTGCCAGGGATGATGATGAAATGTTTATCCAGTGCAAAGCAGCATCACTGCATTGAGAGAGCAGACACAGGAGTCCATGTGGCTCAGCCTTTAAAACCTTTTGCCTCAGTATTTATTCTGACTAAGAAAATTGTTTTTTTTTCTCCCAGGCAGAAATTTGGCAGAGGGGGTAAATGAACCCTAGAACTTAGATCTATTGTTGGGAGCCCAGTGATGCATGAGGAATAGCTCTTTCTTTAAAGCCTCCTAAAAGCACTCATGACTATTGCATCTTGCTTTTCCATTGAGATATCTATACACCTTCCAGAAGGATCTCTGGGTGGGTTGCAGGCAATCTAATGCCAGCACTGTGTCATTGCATATGTTTATTTGAAGAATTCAGATTTTCATACGTTAGTGCAGTAAAGGAATTCAGCAGATAATTCACTTGGGGAGAAAAAATATGCTTGGGACTCTGAGGCTGAGGAATTTAAATACAACTCTCTTTCAGTAAATGCAACCCATTAAGTCTCTTGATTGTATATTTGAATATTTCGGTTTAAAATGCTACTTAGAAAATGTAAATAAAATATGCTTCAGTTCTGCAAATTAAATTTATCCTTCAGTTAAAATCCATTGAGAGATATCCCTCGGGTGAATTTGCCCTACATCTCATTTCTGCCCTAGGGTGTTTTCATAGTAGTCTGAATCATCCAAAGCTCCCAAGCTGAATTAATTTATGAATCTCATAGTTGATATCCCATAGACAAAGCCATGCTTGTGATTCAGAAAAGCACTGATATATACTGAGCAGGAAGAAAACAGGCACTGCAGTTTGCTACTGCCCATTTCCCCTGAAATGGGGGTACCCCTGCTGGGCTCAGCCTGGCTCTCTGCAGGTCTCCCATAAAGCTGACCAGTGCTGGGAGAAGACAGAGACATGGCAGATGAGATGGAAGAGCCATGTGGGTTGGCATGAGGGTCCTTTTCCCATCTCAGCAGCTAGCAACAGCTGCTCTTGAATATATCTCCAGAGGCAGCGGACAAGACTTTTGCTGCAGTCATGCCCCCTGTAAAAGCCTGTGCAGTTCTACTTTGCTCTTGCTACAATTTGTCATCACCAGCTTCATCCTTTCCTAGGGTTTGGCTCCAGCCTCTCCAGCCTATCCCAGCCCTGCAGGGAAGGTCTTTCTGCAGCAATTTGTTTTCTCCTGCTGGAGAAGTACTCACTCCTTTAGGAGGGAGGAGAACCTCCCTTGCTGGAGACACCTCATACCAGAACCTCACATGGCAACAAGCGATGATCCATAGCCAGCGATCTCTGCTGTGGGATTTCTCACATCCTCCACATGCCAATGAGGCATTGGGGAGCAGCAGTAGTGCCTCAGTCAGCTGGATTTTTTAAAGCATTTTTTACTCCTCTGCTTGTACCTTTGAACATTCAGCTGCTTTATGGGCACCAGGCAGAGACACTGTCCCCATCCACAGAGCTGAAGTCCTGGTGGGTTCTGAACTCCCAGTCCCCATATTCTCTTATAACTTAAGCTGGGCATAGATGTGTTCTAGCTGCAGAGAGCAGTGCAGCCTGGCTGTGCCAGGGCTTGGCAGCCACTGAGTGCATCCCCATGCAGCCGTCTATGGCAGGGCTTTCTGATGGGTGGTGGGGTGATTCTCCTACTGTACTGTGATACACTGGCAGATGGTGCCATCAAGATGATTAACGGCACCTAACCCAGTTTGCCAAGAGCCTACTGATTTTCCAGAAGGATGGCAAATTTTCTCCTTATGTACCAGCACCGAGTTGTATAGCAGGAGGGAAATAAGCTTTCAGTGTGATTTAGGGACGGCTGGGCTGCATCTAATATGACACATACCAATATGATCTTTCTTGAGTGCTGTTACATACTGGCTTAATAATTAATGAGAGATAAATAACATTTATGTTTAACAGTAATTTGTAGCTCGGTTAGGGCAGCAGACTCAGTGCCAAGATCAGGTCCTGCACTTAGAAAGTGGCTTCCCAATGAGACACAGTAAGGACTGAGCCTGGGCTCTTCCCCTCCCCAGGGGTCTTTGAGACTGGGTGTATGATGGCTTAAAGAAGTGATTGTGGTTCTGGCACTGTATTAACCTCTTGACAGCTTGAGAATCTGGGAAGACCTCTGATTGGTAGAGTTTAGCAAATATGATGGCTTGCTCTTAAAGCATTTGAGTTGCAGTCAGGCAGTGGTAAGGGGCCTCATGAGACCTATTGACTGCTAGGAGCTCCTCCCCACCCTCTGGGGTAGTTCAGCCCCTGGTGTTAGGCATGGTACAAACACATAATGAAAAGATGGTGCTGAGTTTGCAGTCTCGTATCTTGATCCATATGCCTATCGTCATTACTATGAGGCTTTTTGTTCCCATTTCATTATAATGCCAGCTCCATCTTGCAATGGGAATCCAGCCATTTGGTTAGCAGCAGAGGAAAATAACAAGTTTGGTTTTGAGAGTTTGCATGCTGCTCATTACCAAGCCCTCAGCCTCCCTCTGTGGCCCCTGCTCCAGGCTGAAGCAGTGAAGGGGACCACAGCGATGCTCTGATAACCATGATGAGAGCTGACTGAATCCTATGGGCCTTGAGCTCTGTTTTTGGGGCAGAAGCCAGTTGGCCCTTTCAAACCAGACTGGAATGAAGAGAAACATCAATTCTGACCTGCCTCCATCGTATTTCAGAGCACCATCATCTGCTGGCAATTTACTACTAATGTGTCAGACACTGTGTTTACAGCAGGTCACTGGAAAGGTTCCTGGACCCATTAATCATTTTTAATAGCAAAGCAGTGCTTTAGCGCAACATTAATTTAAATTTGCCTTCCTGCAGAAAACTAGTGGACAGGGAGCCTTCCAAAAGATGCATTTTTATTAGCTCTCTCTTCTATGGTTGGCTGCTGATAAATATTTATTTAGACTTAACCTGCCAAAGGCTTTAAAAGCTGCCACTTTTCATCTCCTTCCAGGCTAAGTGGTGGCAAACAGCGGACAGTGATGGGCAGAGCCTGTGGGCCAAGCAGCAGTGGGTAGGCCCAGAAGTGTCTTCCAATAGTGGCTATGGAGTGTGACCCCACAAACACAAAGCTAATCAGATGCTGAGTTGGGGGATGAATCCAAATAATCTGGTGGGGACATAAACTCCTGATACAGCCCCACCCACAGAGCCTCAGCTCAGCTCCCTGAGCTAAAGAGAAAGGCTTTTACGGACTTAGGGGGCTGTTACTGCCTCAGGGGTATAGGACACTTTGTGGGGTGTTGAGGAGGAGCAGCTTGGACTGACACAGGACTTATGGGGTGTTTAGGGGAGGAACCAAAGGTAGGGAAAAGGAAGGATTTCGATGGTTTGAGAAGGAAAAAGTGTAGGAAAAACAGAGTGACAAGGGGACAAAAGAGGCCAGTGGTCCAGATGATAGGCAGTAAATCTGCTGCTGCCTGCATGATCCCAGTGTCATATCTAGCTTGTGACAGTGCTTGGTTCAGAAACGTCTTTACTGACAAAGTTGCTCCCAATGGCATCGAAATGGTCAGAAACCAGTCACTGGTGTGATTCATGAATGGAATGTTCCTCCTCCAATCTGTCTCCACAGTATAAGGGATGTGCTGAGACAAGTACCTCCAAAAGCTGTTGCCCCCTGACAACGGAGATGGCTGGCACAAGGCCTGCATTCAGGAACTGCATAGGTTGAAATGTGAACAATCAACAGAGCAGAAGTACTTCCAACGTGCTTCAGAGATGAAGTAGTGCAAAGAGGGTTTCAAGGCCTAAAATTTAATTTAGGCAAATGAAGTTGCAGCCCTTCTGCCTTTTCTTACCCTATTCTGAGCTGCTCTGAAGGAATACCTTGGTCTAGCCCTGCATTTCCATCAAAACATAGTAACAAATGACAGGCTCTTGTGTCAGTTTGTCATCCTCTGAGTGATTGAGGAGATACAGTCCAAGATCATGAATTATTTAAAATGGATGCAGTACATTTCAGAAAATGAATTTGATTAAGGGGCAAGGTATTACAAAGAAAGCTGAGAGAAAAGCCAAAGAGAATCTATTTTCATAAAACATAGCATGCCTCCTCACTGCTGATAATTTTCAGTAAACAGCCAAATTAGTAGGTAAACTGATAAATTGACCACTAAGAAGATGTATCTACAGGAGAAACTGACACAAAATGGAGAATGGTCTTGCTAAGCAAGACATATTACCCTCTCTCCACTCATCTGTGTAACGGGCAATGAGAAGGAAATAACACACGGGGCTTCCCTGAGTTTCAAACTTTTCTTTGCAAAGCCCTGTACTGCTAAAGCACCACTGTAGGTGTTACTGATGCCTGCAGGTTCTGTCTAAATCTCTGTACAAAACACGCTCAACAGAGTCATGGCTTTTCACAGGATGTAGATCTTATAGGGAGAAGTCAGGTCTTTTATCAGATGAGATCTGGAAGAGAAGTTTGAGGACATGTGTAGCCAGAAGCTTGTATATATTCTTCCTGACAAAGTCAGCTTGTTTACAAACCTTGTCTTGACAATATTCTTAGGCATGAGGCATGCAGGCTACTACAACACTACTGTGTGAAATACACCAACCATCTCTGCACAGAAAATGGAAAATTGCATTCACAATTGCACTACCTTCCTATTATGTACTCATTTTCTTTTCCTTCCTTCCTTCCTTCCTTCCTTCCTTCCTTCCTTCCTTCCTTCCTTCCTTCC
>VXBP01010271.1:161803-189763 GCA_013400115.1 Rhinopomastus cyanomelas
TCCCTCCCTCCCTTCCTCCCTCCCTCCCTTCCTCCCCATTTCTACTGAAAGATATCAATGTCATTTATTTGCCTAGTTTCTTCATTAACATCGCAAAGCAGCTACTATGTAATTGAACTGCATATAACAATATTGACCTAATGTAGTATAAATTCCCCTGCTGTTTCCATTGGACATCTGTCTTAAGCTGTTGTCGTAGGGAGTAAACAGTGTATTTCATCTTAGAAATGGCCCCGTTGAGTAATATGTGAATATTCACTTAATTTCTGTCTTCTCTTCCATACAACTTCTTTCCTGTACTTTTTGTTCTCCTTAATAAGAAGTAATATTTTTAAAATAGTGATTAAAAGAGTTAATGATTTTTCCTTTTTTCACCCTCTCCCTCTTCTCCTCTCCCCCCAACACTTCAAGAACTACAGATTTGCATGAGAGAATAGCATTTCTGGCTCAAGTGCTGCCTGCTGCAAGTTGTTTCTTTATGAATTCATCAGAACTGATTTTTGTTGCAGGTTTAAGATAAGAGCATGTATTGCTTTCAAGAGTCTCATACAGACTTTCTAGCTCTCACATAGCTAATATCTGAGCTCTTCACATGCATGAGCACAACCACCTCCCCAGCAGGCCTTCGGCTAGAGAGTGTGGGCAGGCTGCAGGAACTCCTGAAGACACAATCTGATGTGTGAAGGATGGGGTAGGGCCTGTGGAGCGCCACGCTGCTATGGGAGAACTGCTTCCTCTCAGCCCCTTTGCATGATGCCTTCTGCACCATCATACTGACTGTAGCTTATGGTGGAATAGAGAAGCAACCCCAGACACATATGACTTAGGCTGATATCCTGTCCGCTGGACTCTATTGCTTCTTTCTGAATTGCAGGCCACTTCTAAAATACAAAAAAGGAAACTGTCCAGTCTGTGAATTTCTCATGGGAGCCAGTTGCCCTACAATATGGACAAATGTCCAAGGGATTTCTTGGACAGCCACACAGTAACCTGCTCTTGCAAAAGTGCCCTGAGACAGAGAAAGAGGAAAAGCATTTGGATTTTGTGGTAAAAGTCGCACAAGGGAGTTTATACAGCTTTAGCAAAAGGATGATGAAAAACCTCCAGCGGATGTTTCTGTTCCAGTTGTGGGGGAGGATACAGTGGAAACAGATTGCCAACTTTTTATTTCACATAGAAACATTTAAAAGGTTATTGTTAAGAAATAGAAACTAAGTTCAGGGTAACGACAGTTTAATTCAGAGATACATATGGTGAATACTGGGAGTGAAACTAGTTATCTTATCTTGAACAAAGCACCTTACTGGAGGAAAATACTTGTTTATTTAGATTGAAAACAGACGCTAGTCAACATTCTGACCGCTGTCCTACTAAGCAACAGACCGTGTAAACTCACATCTGCCAAAGTGGTCTGAACTTTCCAAGAGATGGGAGCAGTCCATGGTTAGCATATTCACCTCTCTCCAATTCAATACCCCACATCAGAAGAAGTACTGAGACACCTGTGTTGTTTAACTTATCTGCAGGCTCATCCTCCCCACCCACACATGTACATATAAAATGGAAATAACAATTTAAACCTATCTACATAAATACAGCTCTTTGAAATGCACTAATGTATGTTACTCTCTGAATCAGGAGAGCACTTACATCCAAGCTGGATGGGGAGAAGAGGTTTAAACATTGGGAGCAATATCAGGTTGCACTGAGGGGATTATTATATGCAGAGAGCTGAAGAAATTGAGATTAAGAACGGTCCAGGAGGCAAAAGGGAAAAGGCATGGAAAACAAGTGAAGAAAAAAACCCTCACAGAAGTAGATGGTTCACAGTTACTTTAGGCAGCAGTTGTGAAAATGGAAATAACACCTACTTATAACCAGGAGGTGGGCTGGTAATTCATGCTGAAAACTGCTCAGAGATTTATAGAAGATAGGTACTTTGGGAAATGTGAAATTGCTAAGTCTACAGCTCTGGCTCACATAATCTGCTTAGCAATTTGTTTATTCCCATTTTGCTTCCCCTTGGGAAACTGTAACCAAGCTGCCATAGTGACAAATCCAGCTCCAGAAAGTCAGTAACAGCAAGTGATGGACTTCCATGTTCCCTTAGTTCATGACAATTGTGCTCAATTAACCCTGCACCTTTACTGCAGGTCAGAAGGGATCTACTTTAAAATGTTTCTCTGTCCTCTCACTGTGTTAGAGCATGTGCCTCCAAATCCTGCAGTCACATTGTGTGCCCACTTCCAGACTTGTGCCCGTAATGTCAGTCCTTAACACAGTCAGTCCTGGGGCTGCCAACAATCAATCCTTCACAGAAGGAAGGAATATGGACACGCACCCAAAGTCTTTCCATTTTGGTCCATCTCTGTGCCTCTCTGAGGGTTTCTGCTTAGGCTGACAGCACAGCTCAGTCTCCTTCCAGATTGTTAATGACTTGCAAAGCTGAGAGCGTGGTTGTTGGCATTCCTTTTACTTCACGTCTTCTGTCTGCAAGTGCTAAGGAAAGACGGAAGGATTTAAGACACATTCAGACCATAAGGACAAAGAGATTTAAAAACGAAAGTCTGGTCATTTTACTTCTCTACTTTCAAGGTAGGAATCCTATTAAGAACTGGGTTATCCTACCCCAGAACCAGGCTGTCTTACCCCAGTTTATTTAACTGTGCTTGAGGAAGAGGTGCTGTGCATTGCATTGCTGATACATATATGGAACCAAGCCCAGGCCAGTTCTGTCAATGAATTCTAGTGAATGAAAATCAGACCTGTTCTGCCAGCCTGCAAAACCCAGTGCTGTTCGAACATCAGACTACTAGATGTATGTGGGGTGACACCCTTCCCTGGGGGCATCCTTCCAGGAAGTGAATAGGAGTGAGTACCAGGAAACCTGTCAGCACAGCTGCCTGACACTAAGCCTTGCTACCAGGAGGCTGGGAGGAGATTCCATGAACAACAATAATGCTATTTTAGTTTCTTGTTCTAGTCTGTGTGAAAAAAAACCTCTGTGGAGAACTGTAGCTAGATAATTTCCATTTAGCAAAACCAGTACTCATCTCAAATCTGGAATTACGTTCTTTAGCCTGTTTTGCGGGTGGAAAATTAAAGAAATCCAACTTTTCAAGTGTGACACTTTGCAGATGTAAGAGATTTTTTCCTTTCTAGAATATAAAAATATCCCTTATGGCATCCACAATACACCAACAAAGACATCCACTTACCTTTTCTACATGATAAAATCCAACAGCAAAATAATGTTCATTGCTCTTACAAAACGCGGCAGTGGCTGTAGTGCTTTTTTCTCCTTCTTTTCACATTGAATGCACTTTGGCTAATAACTTCCAGGCTGTATCAATACCGTCTTTGGTCTTTGCAGAACACTCCAGGTAAGCATATGCCCCAATGCTGGCAGCCAAAGCTTTCCCTTCCGTAGTGCTGATTCGCTTGTTGCCTAAGAGTAGTTAGTTGCTTCCTAATACCTTCATCACTCCTTAGTTCTATCTTGGTAGCCACCAGAATAACAGATACTGTGGGACAGAACATTTTGATTTCTGGAACCCAAAAATCAAGGATGTTCTGCTGTGAGTCAGGCCTGTCCACAGAAAGTACATTAAAATAACATCAGAGTTCTTGTAGAACGCTGAGCGAAGATTTCGGTAACCAGCTTCGTTCTTTCCTGCCACATCAAAGAAAATTACTTTCATCTCTTTCCCTTCCACTTCTGTATCAGCGCTGTAAGCACCACACAGGGTCGGCTCACAGGTCCTCAGAAGCTGTTCGCGACACAAGAGCAAAGAGGAGGCATGTCTTTCCACAGAGGTCATCTCCAACTACTGTTAGCTTTCTCCCAAGAGCAGCCATTCTTTGAAAATCAATATTAAGTAGTAAATGGATAATTCTCATGCTGGGTTTTTTTTGGGGGGGTTGGGTGTTTTTTGTGTATGTGTGCAGGGTAGAAGGAGGAATTCCATTGTTTTAGAATATTCCTGCTATCTCCTTTTTTGTCTCCATAGTACCTTCTTGCATTTATATCCTAATTCTTCCCCCTTTTAATCTATCTGGTATCAGAATCTTTTGAAATTGTGAACACCTTGCTCTAGATTACTATTAAAAACCAAAAAATGAAGTTATAAATGAAGTTATAAATAAAGTATGGATGTAACCAAGACTACTGCAATGCCCTATATTTCTGTTTCAATGCCTTTATTTATGGTCAGCACCAAGTCCATAACAGATTTCATTTTCTGGATCATATGGCTCAGTTTTGTGAATGAGTTGGAGTATAAAACACTGTACTACCCAAATAATTGTTATTGACTACATTTTTCCTGTCATGGTGAGCCAGTGGAATTGTACCAACTGCAGTCGCTCTCCTATGTAAGTCCAGAATACTTTTGCTCATAGATCTGTTGTCATGTGAGAGTTAAGAAAGTGCTGCCAGTCTTCATATATTCAGAGTTAATTTATATGAGGTAGAAGTCTGTTAGACTTACAGCATAGCAATTTCCAGAATCAACCTTCTTCTCTCTCTGGAAGTTCATTATTACATGGCATCTTCTAGTAATTTTACTGCCTCAGCTTCCTCAAGTCACAGGTTCTGCTGCAGAAACAACTTGCCACCACCCTTAAAAGACTATCATGACTATCACAGCATTTAAATGAACAGGCCAATGTTTCTAAATATAGCCAACCAATCCACAAAGAGAACCTGATGATATCATTGTTCTTTTACAGAAACTTCCTTTACTGGCAGTAGAGTGCAAGTTACGCAATTCATGAACAAATCATAGCATGTTTGCTTTAGAAATGTCCTTGCTCCTATTGCAGAAGACTCATCTAAGTGAGCATTTCAGTACCATGTGTGCCAGACTGCTTGTGTGTGCGGCTAGCAGTGTGTAAAAGAGCAGTAGACCTGTCAGACAGGCCCTCAAGACACCCCTTTTCAGATCTGCTGGGGCATCATAAAGAAATGAGTTACAGAGTAAAGGAATGGATGAGGTGGGAAGGGATAATCTAGTCCACCCTGCACTACTCAGAGCAGCATCAACTACCATGGGCTGCTCAGGACTCTTTCCTGCTGGGTTTTTATTATCTCCATAAATGCAGTTCTCTGGGCAGCCTTTTTCACTGTTTTACCATCTTCAAAGTAATGAAATTAAATCTGTCTGCTAAAAAGTCTAAAGAGAAGGAACTGTCCATGTTAAGGATACTATCTGGAACACCAGAGATGATGACTGAATTCCCTGCTGTCTTGTTGGCATTCCTACTCTGTCTGTCTCAGTTTTCCTGGTAGACAAAGGCTGTAGGATGGTTGCAACCACTGAAAACTGTTCACAAAGAGAACTGGAGGTAGATAAATTTGGTCTCTGCAGAGAGAAGTGTTTCCAAAGGCGTTATTTGTTATATCCACACAGAACTGCTGAGTGATATAGTTAAGCGGTCAGCCATTTATTTAGTACAACTACAGAAGAGTTCTTCAGCTGTGATGAAAGTTTTTTATGTCTAGAAATGTTAGCCTAAGGGTGAGGTAATTGTTTTTGCTTCATTTGAAGTCAGCTAGAGACCTGAGGCTACTTTTGTTTTCTGTGGTGATCTAATTTTATTCTTCCAGGCCATATTTCCTGAGACCTATTCAAGTAAGGATCTGATAGCCTTGCCGTAGGAACGTGACAAAATTAAAGTTATCAGCTTCTGACTTGCCCACTTATTCCCTGGGAGAGCAGTGCCAGTGGGTATCATAGAGCTCTTCAGAATCAGGAAGGCGTTTCATGTTTGGGATGATGTGCTTTCATGTGCATGATGTGCTAGCTCTTGCTTAGACTAAACCTTCATTTGAAAATACAGATCTTTGTCACACTCTCTTTACACCTTGGCATTCCAGTCTCTAGGCAGATCAGTTTGGCTTCTCTGCTGAGAGTGGGAGCTGAGAGTTAAATTCTGTTTTTCTTCAGGAACACTGGAAAACAATGGACCTGCTGTGACAGGCAACAAGTGGTCTGGTTCCCATATATGCCAGAAACCTTAGCAGCTTAGTGAGACAGATACTTACCATTTCTGCCTGTCCGCCTACCTCTACTGAGAGCTTTTTCACACTAGCCTGTAAACTGCTCATATTTAGCTAGCTCTTGCTTTCCTTACTTCACCAGAAGCTTTGCCTGCATGAGAACCACAGGACGCTTGTTGCTAGCGTGACAGTACAAGTCAGTGTGCAGGACTCAGTATGCCATTACTGGCACATACGGCTCCCTCAGCAAGTTACGCCGCAGCAGGCAATGTACTTACTTGTACTGACAAAGAGGAAAAAGACTACTTTCCCACTGAGCTTTCATGCTTTTGGTACAGATTTATGCTTGAACACAAAGTATCTGATTTACAGACGTGCCCTTTAGAAAATCAGTTTAGCAAAAAGTGCAGGGGGAATATAATCTGGAAACAATCTCCAGTAATTGACTGGAATTGTCTTCTCTACAACAACAAATGACAATTGGATTAAATCAAGTGAAAACAAAAAGGCTGAGTTTTGATCATGAAACCACTGGCACCATCAATGAAAGCAAAGAAGTGGTGTCTTCTTTCTCCGACTTCATACTTTCTTCATCCATCATACAGACATATGTGGTACAGCAGAACTAATGCTCTGCTTAGAGAGTGCACATTTAAGGGTTACTGGAAATGAAGTCCCAGCTTGCCAAAAGAGCTGTGGTTTGGTACGGCATGCACATGTCATCAGAGAACAAAAAAGTTACAACGTAAAGTTCAAATTCAGCCCTAAAAATATGTGAGCTGGCTATACTCCCTGGTACCTTCCAGACCATGAACATGCTTGAATACAGAATCAGTCCTGTACAAAATTCCCTGAGGAGGATAAGAAAAACACACCATATCTCAGAGAGATGTCTCCAATCATTATTTTCCAGATTGTCCACCTCTGCTCTCAGGGACACCCCAAGAAGGAAGCCCAAGCACTTCCATAGATTGTATCCACTGCACTCTTTTACAGCCCCATTGCCATGCTGGATATGCACCACTGCCATGCTGGTCAGATTCCTATTTTCCCTATTCTGAGCCGGAAGAGAAAATAATTCCTATGTATAACTCTAACTGTGATTTCCACTGCTCTTGAAACTAGCTCATTTCATGCTTTCCTGTACGTACCTGGAGAAATATTGTCCTAGAGAGAAGCAAATATATACAACTGAAAAACCAATATAAATTAAAGTCTTTCTCTCTTCAACTTAGAGAACTCATGGCAGATACCACACAGTGCACTGGTATTTGTGGGCAGGAGAAAGGTGGCAAATTTACATTAAGTTTGAAAGCCAGGCCATGATCAAGCTGCAGGTATTACATGTTTAGGCCCAAATCTGTGATAACTACAGTGACTTAGATGTTCCCTACAGAGTCCACTGCTGGAGTGTACCCTAAGACAGTGAAATGAGTATGATGTCAGTCTACAGGAGTCACAGGGCTATGAGAAGAAAAAAGAAAGCACTTTAAACTCTAGGTCAAGGAATTACAGTCACTTTGCTGCAGTCTTTCTTGCAGGGTGAGAGATAAAACATCAAATGATGAAGCATCATTTGCCTTCAGCATCACTGCGTGGAAGACTACAGAAGCAAGACTTCACTAGAAAATTAATGAGTTGTAGCTCAGACCATAACTGGGTGTTGGAACTATACCCATAACTGCCCATTCGAGTGATACTTTTTACTCTTTAATGAAATGTTTTGCTCATGAAAAGACAAACACGAATATCCAAACGTCAAGCGAAAGCAGATTAAAAAGTGTATTTAAGCAGAATGGGATCTCACGATCCACACGGCACTTGCAGCTGTTCCTATGGCCACCCCAGAAGTGGGAGTTTCCAGCCTGCGACCCGTCAGCAAGAAGGGTGGCTGGTGGCGGCGGGGCCACCGCAAGGTGGCACTGGGCTCCAGAGGAACATCCACTACCGGCTCAGTGCTGCTGCTTCTACGGAGCTTGTAGGGGCTTGGCAGAGCAAAAGCACTTCGAAGACAAAACTGTGCAGCAAATTAACTCTGCCTGTCACAATGGCTCAGAATGCTTGTGATTATAATTATTGATAAAAGAGCTACAAGCTGCCAGTACTCCATCACCAGAAGGACGTGTCAGCTTGGGGGAGACTTCTCCACAGGGAAGTTGGTTTGGTTTTGCAAAGGATTTAAAACTGACCAGTGACAACAAATGTAAACGAAAGATGTAAACCAGACAATGTAGCCCATGTCTGTGACCACATCATATGTGCGGGATTTCTTAAGCATTGGTTCAGAGTTACTGTGTTAACTTCATGTACAAACTATGCACAAGCTAGGTGTAAATCCATCTGTCAGCATCCAGGGACATGCTTCTTTTGACACAGGGAAATGGGAATTACAAAACCCACACAGAATATTAATTAGATTTCAATGTCCAGGGTTAAGTGATCTGTAAGTGAACCACACAAGAAAATCGTTGAGCTGTTGGAGCAAGTCCAGAGGAAGGCCACAGGATGGGCAGAGAGCCAGAGCAACTCTCCTGTGAAGACAGGCAGGGGGAGTTGGGGCTGTTCAGTCTGGAGAAGGGAAGGCTCCAGGAGGATCTGTCTTCCAGTACCTGCAAGGGCTACAGGAAAGCTGGAGAGGGACTTCTATTAGGGTCTCTAGTCTTGTCAGGACACGGGGAAATGTTTTCAAACAAGAGAGATTTAGATTAGAACTTATGAAGAAATTCCCTCACTATGAAGGTGCTGAAGCACTGGAACTTGCAGCCCAGAGAAGATGTCGCTGTGTCCCTCCTCGGAAGCGTTCAAGGACAGATTGGAAGGGCCTTTGGGCAATCTGGTCTAGTGGGAGGTGTCCCTGCCCATGGCAGGGGCTTTGGCACTACATTATCTTTAAGGTCACTTCCAGTCTAAACCAGTCTATGATTCTTTTTAGCGGTGAGTTTCAGCATCGCTGTACACTGCGAACAGAAGGGCATTTCAGTCTAAGGCTGCTCTCTCCCCACTTTCACAGTTCCTCCGCCCCCTTTTGGCCAAAAGCTGGCAGGGGAAAGCCTCAAACACAGTAATTCTTCTCCTTTATGGAAGGGCAGCGGTTAAGGCCTGTGTTTCCTTACGCAGCTGCTTTCACCAGACCGCCTGCGGTAATCTCACTTCTCAGGGGCGGTAGGCGATCTCTGAGACGCCGCACACGGCGACCTCCTGGATACTGTGACCCCCTGGACCCGCCGCTCCCGCCCGCCGCCGCCGCCGCCGCCGCCGCCGCCGCCGTCTCCGGCTGCTGCTGCTCCAGCTCCACCTCCAGCTCCAGTTCCAGCTCCAGTTCCAGTTCCAGTTCCAGTTCCAGTTCCAGTTCTTGCTCTTCAAGGCCCCACCTCCCCTCCGTAACCTCCCACCAATCGCACCGCTCTCCGCCGGGGATGACCTCACTCCCTGAATTCCCATTGGACGGCTATATTAAGAAAGTCGCGAGCGCCTTTAAATAGCGGCGCCGGCCGGCAGTTTGCGGCAGTGGCAGCGCGACGTATCGTGGTATGCAGCGGCTGTAGCGGCAGCACCACCAGCACCACCAGCACCACCAGCGTCACCAGCGTTCCGCCGGCGAAGGGCCGATCCGGGCGGGACCCAACGCGACGCGCTCCCTGAGACCCCCGAAGTCGCGGTGCAGCTGCGCGAAGGGAGGGCGCGGCCGCCTGCTTGCGCGGGCCCGGCTCGCCACGGTGCCCTGTGAGCAGCGAAAGGAAGGCGGAGGCGGCGGCCGGGGTGAGGAGGAGGAAGAAGGCGCTGCCATCGCCCTGCTCTACGGCAAGGCCAGCTTGGCCAGCCTGGCCATGGCCGCTATTCGCAAGAAGCTGGTGGTGGTGGGGGACGGTGCCTGTGGCAAGACTTGCCTCCTCATCGTCTTCAGCAAGGATGAGTTTCCCGAGGTCTACGTGCCCACGGTCTTCGAGAACTATGTGGCTGACATCGAGGTGGACGGCAAGCAGGTGGAGCTGGCCCTGTGGGACACGGCTGGCCAGGAGGACTATGACCGCTTGCGCCCCCTCTCCTACCCAGACACTGATGTGATCCTCATGTGCTTCTCTGTGGACAGCCCGGACTCTCTGGAGAACATCCCAGAGAAGTGGGTGCCTGAAGTCAAGCACTTTTGTCCCAACGTCCCCATCATCCTGGTGGCCAACAAGAAAGACCTGCGCAACGATGAGCACGTGCGCAACGAGCTGGCCCGCATGAAGCAGGAGCCGGTGCGCACCGAGGATGGCCGTGCCATGGCCATCCGCATCCAGGCCTACGACTACCTGGAGTGCTCGGCCAAGACCAAGGAGGGTGTCCGGGAGGTCTTTGAGACCGCCACACGGGCAGCCTTGCAGAAGCGCTACGGCACCCAGAACGGCTGCATCAACTGCTGCAAGGTCCTATAGGGTGTAGCTGGAGCGCGGCGCTGGGCACAGTGCCTAGGTCACCTGTTGGCAGGTGGAGAGCACGCACACGGTATTTGCCTGTCCCCTCTGCTGGGGGCTAGCGATGAATTGGGGTGGGGGGTGCTAAGGGAGGGAGCACGCTTCCTTAGCCTTGGCTGAAAAGGGTTGTGCTGGCTCAGCCATGGGAACAGAGGGAGGGGGGGATTGCATGCCCTGAGTCTTGGGAATACAGCGGGGTGAATCCGCCTCCTACTATGAGCCCCTGTGAATTTATCGCCGACTCGCAGTAAGAAGCTGCTGAGACTGGACTGAGCAAATGTTGCACCTGTCTCTTCCTCTTTGCACACCAGCTGCTGCTCTCAGCTCCCGGACAGCCTCCTCTCTTTTGCAAGAGGAGAGCGGTGGAGCAGAGATGCTCAAAGGGACTTCTGCCTCCTGCCTGCATGTGCCTCCCCCAAGGCGGGCTGGGAAAGGGGCTGCATCTCCCAGGCTGCCTGCACCATTTTCACATCTTCTGTAGATGTTTCGGCCTGAGCCTGACCTGCCGCGAAAGTTAGTGCTCTGAAGACAGACTGGGAGGGGAGGGTCATCCCAAGTGAAGCCTGTATATATCTTACGTTTTTCCGTCTTGTGCAAACTGGGGTAGTGCAGGGGGCTTATTTAAAGTGAGGCGGGGAGGGGGAGCCCAGCTGGGACGTGTGGTATGCAAAGGATCTTCCCCAGAGTGGCCGATGCCTGTTGGTAGCTCGAGCCTTGAACTGACTCCAGCTGCAGAAGCCACAGGGCTGGAAAGTAAAGCTGAACTGCTCAGTCCTCTTTGACGCACACCCTCCTCCTGATGTGGGAGGCAGGATGGGCAAGAGGGAAGGGGCTGATATTGCCATATTATGATCTTGGTGCCTGCTCCTACCTTTAGTGTTGTCTTATTGCAAGTATGTTGATTTGGGTTTATTTGAAAGCTTATTTTCAAAAGGAATTACTTTGCACAACTTGGTGGGTTTTTGTGCTCAACACACTTGTCATCTGCATCCAACACTGTAGCATTGGAAATATTCTTACTCGGTAACCTCATCTGGGTCTTGTTTTAAATTGATTGTGACACAAGACAAAATAAAACCACTGTATCTTTGCCTTGGGGAAAAAAAAAAAGTGGGTGAAAGCACTGCTGCTTGTGCAGTGAGGACATCAGGCTTTAGTACTGAAGGGCAGATTAAAGAGTCTAGGTTTATTTAAAACATATTTTCACGGGGTAGCCAACCCAAGTGAAAATAATCCTGCGTTTCTCTGATTCAGAGAACAAATATATCCTCCATAGGTATTTGTTTACTTCCCTCAACAGTGGTACTGAGACTGTTTTTTGTTTTGGTTGTTTTTTTAATAAACTGACATGGCAAAAACTGAGATGTACATGATGTTTACATAAAAGTATGAACTGTGTATGCAGTTTTTTATGTAAAGTATTAAAAGAATCTATGCTGAGACTTGTGAGAGTCGTGTTGTGGTTTATGGAAACACCAGAGTTTACCCCCTGCCTGCAATTGCTTCTGGTGGTTGGTGTTTTTTTGCACAGGCTTGAACACCTGTCTGGCAGCTTTTGGAGGATGGTGGGTTTATTTTACTTGAGGGAGCTGCTTTCTTAATTTCCCTTTACAGATGGCATGTGGAAGTGTATTCTAAATTCGAGGTGGTGACTAATCCATTCTGGTTGCTGCTAGGCATGAGAAGACACCTTGTGCAAGGGGGTGGACTTTGGGCTCAGGGTCTTGCAGCCTTTCAAAGCTGTGCCGTGGCTGGGGTAATGTTTAGACTTGTGTAGGGGCAAAATGGGTAGAGAACTGAAAACTTGCAGGAGCAATCAGGCTTATTCATAGAGCAAAATATTTGGATAAAAGCTGCTTTTGTGATTTGCCTCTGCTTGGAGTAAACAGCCCTCTGAGCTGCAGCAGGACATGTGGACAGGCTTTGCTTGGTGTTGGCTCAGCAGCAGGAGGCTGCAGTCACATTGCAGCCCTCTCTAAGCTGCCTAGCAAGATTTCCTAACTCTTGGCCTCATTAATTCCCACAGCAATGTAAAAAGTGTAGGAATTCTCAGCAGGGTATTGCACCTGCTTCTTCCTTCTCCCTCTCTGCTTGCAGATGGCTGTGGCTCAGCGGCCTGAACGGCAGGAGCACAAGGCCAAGTGGATGCTGCCAGTGGCTCCTGGCAAAGAGGTGGCCTGGTGGGTGGAGCACCTCTGCTCTGAGGACAGGTTAAGGTGATTGGGGTTGTTCAGCCTAGAGAATAGAAGGCTCTGGGGAGCCCTTATTGAGGCCTTTTCAAGAATTAAAGGGGGCCTATAGTGAAGATGGAGGCTGGTTTTTTTTTTAGCAAGACCTGGTGTAACATGACAAGAAGCGATGGTTTTAAACTACAAGGAGGGAGATTTATACTAGATAGAAGGAAGAAATTTTTATAGTGAGGGTGGTGAAACACTGGCACAGGTTGTCCAGAGAGATGGTGGAGACGCCATTCCTGGAAACATTAAGGACAGGTTGGATGAAATTCTAAGTAACATGATGTAGTTGGAGATGTCCCTGCATATTGCAGGGGATTGGACCAGATAACCTTTGAACATCACTTCCAACCCAGAGCATTACATGATTGTTGCTGAATAAGGCCTAGGCTCAATGTGTTGATGTCTCCTGTTATTTACTTTTTATTTTCCAGAAAAAGCTTCCCTAGGTGTCAAGAAGGGAAATCTTATAGTCTCTAGGCTGCTTTTGCAGAGGCCTGAGAAAGGAGTGTAGCCCGTTGTATCTCTGGCCTATGAACACCTGCTGGGGTGCACTGTGTTGCAGAACATTATTGTTTTGCTCCTTAGTTCCCAGAGGGCTCAGCCAGCTGATAGTAACAGGGATTTTTCAACAGACTGGTGCGCAAATAGTGGCCTCTGTATTTGACAACTGGGAAATCAGTTGGAAATAGTGTGGAAATGCCTGGGTTTGCATTTCGAAGACTTCAAATGCTGGTGTACAAGCTCAGTCCAGGATGTGGATTTATTGTAGTTTCCTATGAAAAACAGTGGCACTTTCAGTTAGATAATTTAGCCAGGACTTCTTAACAGGTACCTAAGTCCCAGGTTTTGGATATCTGTCTCCAAGGATTTCAGTTCTCCTGGTATTCATAGGATGATTTTCTTATTTTCAATTTGAGGGCCCTGGAATAACTTTTTGTTCCTAAAACATCCTTTGAAAATGATCTCTAGATGTTTGAAGGCCACAGCCAGAGACGTCACTCATGCAAAGACACTTGGAAGCCCAGTTCTGAGCAGCTCAGCACTATTCTGTCCAGTGTCAGCCAGGGCTCTTAACTCAGCATTGCAAACTTTTTCCTTAAAACTCATTGCAATAGTTGCAAGACTTACAAATTCTGTGAGACTGCAGTGATAACTAGTCTTCTCAAAACTCCAGTGGAGTTTGTATTTTCAACACTGGTAAGTCAGTTAGTATTACACCCCTGGATAATTAACCACACCAATATTTTGCACTAAGGTGCTTACAAGGTAATTACATTCATTATTTCCATTTGGACCTTTGCCCAAGTCAGCTACAGCATCTGGCCCAAGGGGGAGAAGCTGCAAGAGAAGACGTTTCAGTTTTAACTGAGCATGACCTTTCTCTGCTGCTTGTGAAGCTGTGAGTAAGTGGACAGTTGAGATCATCATGTGGGAGTCCGTTCTTCAGGGTCAGATGGTGGGATCAGAGCTGTAAATTTTGGGCTTGGTTCACTCAATGGCATCACTGCTTTGGTAGAGGGGAACATGAGGTGTGGCTTATCCAACTCTCCTTGACTCAGCCACCCTGATATAATCAGGCTGATGCCCCAGGGTCAGACCCGCTGTGGAACAAGGATGTCATGTGGACCCACTCCACCCCGCAGCTGCATCTGTAGCATGGATGGTCTGCCCATCACTGAGGCCAGCCTGGTGCCTGAGCTCAGGGTAGGCCACACCAGAACCCACACCATGCATTAGACAGATGACTGGTCTAATGCAGATCTCCGTGTCTTCATATGGTCTCAACCTGTCTTCTGTAACCTTTTTACTAGACAAGTGACAGGGAGCAAGTCAGAGAATCAGAGGAGGGTCAACAACTGACTCATCTCACAGTTCCCAGTCACACTGCTGGGCATCTAGAGTCTTCCCGACTGTGCCCACATGCCTGCACAGATGTCCCCAGATGAGGAAAGGTACCTTCCTTTACTCTGTTCAGACCAAGTTCAGCCTCTGCAGAAATTGTTTCTTCTGGTGGCAGCCAGACCTCCACAGGGGAGTTTGCTCCATAGTGGTAGCTGTGCCTCATTAGCAGCAAATCCGGGAAATGTAGAAGAGCCTCACTGAAAGCCCCGTTTGTCTCTGTTGTTCTCTCAGTTCAAGTGAGGAGACCTCTGACATCCTCCCACCCCACGACCGGCTTGTACTCTGTGACAGTGTAAGGCTGTCTCTTCTGGGCAGCCTGAAAGTGAAGCCACCCAGAGAAGGTCTCCCCTTCTGGAGATACAAAAACAGCTGTCAGGAGTTCTTGCATGATCAAGTGGGCACTGTTTAGAAAGTATTCTCAGTAGGATCTGCCAAAAGAGGGCAGATAAATCATCTCTGGTGAGAGAAAGCCATCAGTAAAACTTCTTGGTTATTTTGGCAAAATCTTTTTCCATGCACTTACCACGTATTGAAATTAAACAAATCTTTTTGCCTTTTTAAAAAACCTCTCATGCAATACCACAGAGGAGTTGCATGGGTGTGAGTGGGAGCAGAACTTGAACCAGTGTCCTTATGTATGGTGCTCTGGCTTTGCAGCAATAACTTAATTTAGCTGTGTTTGCCTTACACTGTTGGACAGATTCAATAAAGAATGGACACAAACTCGCTGCCATAAGCGAAGGAAAGTACTTGGAGGAGGTCCACAGGTATTTCACTGGAATCTGTGTCACTAACTTACCCACAAGTTTTGGTTTTTTACTTCAGAAAGGACAAAATGACCTGGTTTCATCCTTCAGATTTTAGTGGATCGTAGCAACAGTGAATCCAGTTCTTTTATTTTTGCCCATTCTGTAAAAATACCTGTTTATAAGTAGAAACCTCATTAGTATTCCTTTGAGACAAGTTAAAAGATCTAAGACAAGCCATTTGGCCCTGCAAGTGCAAACAACTGTCTACAGATCTGGCCAACGGAATCTGTGCATGAAGATACAGATGCTCCAGGTCAGCAACTCAAAGCCTTTTTCACAAGCGGGCTGCCAGCAGAGGTGCTGGGGTGAAATTCTCTCCAGTTTCTTGGAGAGTCCATGAGGCGAGAGGCTTTGGCTGTAAGGGATGCTTCTGTGTATCAGCATTATCAATCCATAATTCAGCAGCAAGTACCTTTAGGTATAACAACAGCTGTGAGCATTTCTGCTTTACTTGCGTGACTGACACCAAGCTAAAAGGTGAGGGGCAGAAGCAAGGGTTAAAACAGAGGCACTGATGCAGTGCCTATACTGAACTAGAGCTGCACAGCAGAGAGAGTATTAAATGGATGCCTACAGCAAGTAGTAAGTATATGTGTACATTTCCCCCCAGCCTACTAGTCTGTGTGCTTTTTGCGTGTGTGCTAAATCTTGCTTCTAAGTAAAGGGGACCAGTGGGTGGGATTTTTCCCTAAATGCTTAATTCTGTTGTTTTTAGGCCATTCATCTCCTTCTGCATTCAAAGCTTGATGCTCAAGGCTAGAGATAGGAATTTGGAAACAAACTGGATTTCCTGGAGGGCTGATTTGCATGATAATATTCCCTTTCCTCCCAGCTTCCAGGACAGGGAGGGTGGTGGCAGCTCAGAGAGCCACTGGGACGTGTGGTAGGGGGCCCTGGAAGAGTCTTTTCTCCTGTTCCCAAGCTTTTGTGGAGTGGGTTTGGTTTTTTTATACAATGAGGTTTGATCCTATAGTCCTTGCTCTATGCAGCTCTTCCTTGGAAGCAAAGCAGAAGCAGCCAGGACTGCAGAAGCATGTCTTCCTTTGTAGGATTCTCTGCAGCCTCATAGTAGTTGCCTGACTCTCCCATGAAAGCAATGAGTTTCAGACAAATGCTGTTCACAGGGTATATGCATAGCTAGGTGTAGTCACACTATCTGTGTAAAAATCAAAAACTATGAAAATCCAGCCTTCTGCATTCAACACCCTTACAGGACTAAATGGTGTCTCTGTATTTTCAGCCTCATCAGCCTGGCAGATACTGAGAGCATCACTGCCTGGTGTACAAGGGTAACTTAATGTCAGCCATAGAAAGACAAAAAGATTTGTTTTTTTAATTTTCAGGAGAAAATAGTCTTCATGTTTTGCGATGAAACCCACTGTGCCCTCATGAGCATCTGAAAGAAACTCAAGAAATTTCAGGCTGCTCTAAAAGTACTCATAATTAATTTTCATTTCCTCTGGCATTTAGGTGGAAGAGACATTACAGCTACCAACATCTGGAGGACCATGAATGGGAGAAAGCTCCTGTCAGAACAGCCTTGTGTCAAACCCTCTTCCCACAGTCAGGTGATGGGCAGGAAGAAGCTTATTGCACCCATGTGTGGTTTTTTAGAAGTGTTCCCAAACAAGGTGCCCTTCAGTTAGGGTTGGAAATGAGCTCGGTTCCTCTGGACACTTTGCATATATAGTGACTGAGGCTTTTCACTTGGAGCACTCCTCAGGATTAACTAGAATGAGATGCTGGAATGACAAAGACACACATTCACTAGTAAAACGCTAAAAAGGCAAGCAAATAGTAGTAATTACCTTGCAGCTAGGAATTTGTCAAAGGTGTGCCTAATGCCTTGTAAGCCCTCAGCGCTCACGCACTGGTGGCCTCTCCTCCTGGGTGGGCTCACTAATTTAACACTGTCCTGTGAAATTCAGAGGGACTGTTCTCAGCCTGTATTTATCTGAGACCGTTTCAGATTGGAAGAAGTGCTTTGGTGCCTGAAGGCTTCTCTGTCTTTTCTAAGTAAAAAGCCATTCTTCCTCTGTGCATTCTTGATCTAACATTCACAGTTCTAAATCATGCCAGGGAAGTGGCTTAGGATGACAGAAAGCTTCGCTTGTGGGCTTAGACTGGTCTGGCTATAGCAACGGTGCTACGTATGCTGAGACATTGGTTTCAGCTGCTCTTTACTCCCGTTAGCATAAGCATGTGTTCAAAACATAAACTTCTGGAATTTTAAATGTCACCATCAAGGGTTAGGGCTAGGCTGGCCATTAGATGAATGACAGATGGTCTCTATTAATCCCTTTCCCTTGTCAAAGGGGAAGAGGAAAGGAATAAGGGAGAGAGACTGCTAGCTCAAAGCAGGGTAGTCATATATTAGGCAAAAGGAATAAGCCAGACATTTCCTCTGTCTGCAGTCATTTAAAGGTGTTGAAGGTTGGCTCTTGAGCTGAGTGTGGGTATCTGACATGTTTAGGAACACCCATTCCTCTGCATACCCCTGCCCACTGAAGGTTTATTTCCTAGCTTACCCTGTTACTCACTGTGACATCTTACACCCTGCTGAAGGCTGTGTAAGTGCCAGGGGGCCAGGGTAACTGCTGTCCTCTTGCCTCTGGGCAGTATATACTGAATGTATGGGGGGTGTGTGTGTGTGTGTGTGTGTGTGTCCCCAGCCATGGGCACATTGTTATGTGCAAGAACATCTCTGGGTTCCTCTACACCCTATAGCAGACAAGCTGTAAATGTACTGATTTGTTCTCCTGATACTAAGCTAGTGAGCTCTTGATTAAGATTTGTGATTATTATGGGCTTATGTCAGGTCAGTTTGTTGCGTGTTGGAACAGGTTGCCCAAGGGTGGTGGTGGAATCACCATCCATAGGGGTATTTAAAAGACACGAAGATGTGGTGCTTAGAGGCACGGTTTAGTGGCAGAGCTGGGTTAGCAGTTGGACTCATGACCTTAGAAGTCTTTTCTAAACTAAATGATTCTATGATTCTATAATTTTATGACTGTTGCTGCACTGGTAGAACTCCCCTTGTGATTAGGAGCAATGCTGCCCTTTTTCAGCTTAGCCTCCTCCAAGTATGAGTGTCTGTGTGTCAAATTGTGCCAGTAGGATGAGGACATGAGAGTGGATGTACCAGCAGGATCCACAGGCAGTAGCGGGCTGACCAGGAGAGATGATTAAACTGGAGATGTAGCTCAAGCTGCAGTGTCTGAAATGTCACTGCAAAAGTTTCTTGTTTCTCATTTTCCTCCTTTGATCCATTGAGAAAAGATCACGTTTCAGGGACAACCATCCATGAGAAGCCACAGATGGCTAGAATTACCGACATGCAAAGAAGCAAGGCCAGAGAAGACAGGTTTCTTCACTCAACTAAAGCTTGGGTCCAGGACTGATGGAAGGCCACATCAGCTGCTCCTACTGCTAAAGGTATTAATTTTTAAGATTAATAGCATTTGTCTAAGAGGCATTCCCAGATGGCTGTGTCATCAACCAGTCAAACACCAGTCTCAGAACTCACAACTCTTCCGTTGCCAAACCATGTTAGTTTTGTACATGGATGGTTTTAATAAACCCGAGAAAAATCTGCATTCTCACATGTTAATTTTGTAAGGCAAACCAGCAGCCATGCTTTAAAAATAAACAAACAAAAGCAACCCACAAAGTGCTCATAGACCCAGATTTGCCAGACTGGTGGATGAAGCAAATAGGGCAGCAGCAGTGGGGCTGATAGGCTTTTCCAGCCCCAAACTGGCTATAACTCTCATCTTGGCAACACTGCTGAGTGGCACTGAGGATCATTGCATGTTCTGCAAAACTAAGTGGGGACCATATTAGAATTGACGATTCAGTCACCAGCTTTTCAAACCTATTACCAACAGACTGAAGCAAATTCAGGTAAAGGTTGTGAAAAGATAGCTTTGCTGTCTGGAAACATATACTGGACAGAATCACGGAATAATGGGATGGAAGGGGTTGGAAGGGACCTCTGAATACCTAGTCCAACACTCCTGCTAGAGCAGGACCACCTAGAGAAGATCACACAGGAACATGTTCAAGAGGGTGTTGTATGTCTCCAGGGACATAGAATCATAGAATCATTAGGGATTGGAAGGGACCTCAAAAGATCATCTAGTCCAATCCCCCTGCCACAGCAGGATCACCTAGGGAGTCTCTCCAGAGACTCCACAACCTCTCTGGGCAGCCTGGTCCAATGCTGTTGCCCTCATTATGAGAAAGACTTTCCTTATGTTTGTATGGAACCTCCTGTGTTGCAGCTCATGCCCATTGCTCCTTGCCCTGTCAATGAGAATGTATTAATTTGAGTCTTTTTAAAATAATAACATTGACCTTAGAGCCAACGTGTGTTGTGGTTGGTGTTTTTGGGCACATAGAACCTAATAATATTTTAAGACTTTGTCCACCCAGGAGAAAGATCAGGTGGATTTGAGACTGTGACATATATTTCAGGACAAAGGAACTGTTGCAGATAGGGTTATCGAGGTGTCTCAGCAACACTGTAGATAATACAGCTGGGTGATATTTTTCTGGACAAAAGGCAGATCTGCAAAATCATATACAACTTGCTATGCTAGTGGGATTTGCATCATTAATATTGGCAGGATTTAAGTTTTCTATAATTTGTGAGCTTCAGAACTGTTCTGCAGAATTTTCTGACATCTCTCATAAAGCTCGTCTGCCTTTCAAAATATTTTAAACTATTATTAGACAACTCCTGTTGTGCTTGAAAATGATAGTATAAAAATATGAGCCCTGAAGTGAACACATCCCCTTCCACTCCCAAACAAGTCTACAAAACCCAGCAGTCCTCAAAACCATGTTGAAAGTTTTCAGCAAAAATGCAAGAGACATCACACCAGTACTCAGCCACCCTGTCTGAGCTACTGAGGTACTCTGAGACCAGTGCCCAGCAAGTTGAGCTCCTTGGCTAGGGGTTCTACATCTAGAAAGTAGGAGTCCTGCTTTGTCTAATGCTGCTTCATCTGCTGAAGGATTTGTTAACCCCTTCCCTTCTCTGTGACCCAAAGTGTCTTCACTGAGATGGTGCATTGTGTCTCTGGAGAGCAGAGAGCTGCGTGACAAAGCCAAACCCATGGTGAGAACCACTGTTAGTTTTTTTTGCCAGATGCATTATTTGCCACCAAGCAGAGGTCTGATGAGTCAGAAGGTGTTTGTGAATTGAGAAACAATTCATGCCACTGTTTCACCTGAACTAACTCACCTTTGGACCAGGTAATCTAGTTTATGTTGGTTCTGTACATTGGGTTAGCTGTCATGGTGAGTGAATTTCAGAGGTGAAATGATATCCAGATAATCCAGTCTTCACCCACATGGGACATGCATGAAGTGAGGGGTTAGTGCCAAAGGGAGGACCTTCACCCAGCTTGTTCTGTCCACTGAGCAAGGCTTCTCCAGACCTGCAGCTGTGCCCTGTGCTGGGATGAGATTTTCTTACTGACCGCTGGGGTTTGTGGCTGGGATTGCTCCACAGCGTGTGCCTATTTCTGTACAGCCTGACTTCACGTGCTTTCACATCACAACAGGCCGTGTTTGCAGGAGAAGGTGAAGCAGAAAAGTCTATGTCTGTGGAAAGAGCCTTCTCCATAGCTGATGCAGCTGACAATGCCCTGCTAGGGGTCAGGGACTGCCCAGGAAGCTTTAACCAGGAGCAGCAAGCTGATTTCTGGTTTAAGCAGGGCCTGGGTGACTCCACATTGCCAAAGCATGGATACAGCTGTGGATCCTGCTTTTGCGCTGCCCCTTGGTAGGATGGAAGTACATTGAATGTCAGCCACTGAGTAGACATGGAAATTGGGGTTCAACCCCACACCATGCCAGGGGGCACATGCCAGCTCAGCTGGTCTACTCCAGTGTCCCTGATGCTGCTCCTTTGCATGAGCACTTGCAGCCAGTGCTACACCTGGTCCTGGCTGCTAACTCCAGATGGATCCTGACTGGGGTATTTGTGTGCCCTCTCCTCACCCTGGGCCATGCTAATTCCTGTGATTAATGAATCTTTTCCCTGGTATAGGAAAACCATATTGCTAAATTACTGAATACATGTGTCTCCTATCTGTATGAACTGAGAGGAGCTTTTGGATCCAATCTGTTCTCAAGTGGGAAGCATTTAAGACCCTATGCTGAGAAGGCTCCCTGAACAAGCTGGAGATGTGAGATGTGATTGAAGTGGGTTAAAACTAAGAAACTGCTTTGCTCCTGGGTTTCAGCACCAATTTTGTGGTGGGTTCAACACCGCAATTAAAGATAAAGGAAAAGAAAACAAAGCAGTTTGATCTCGATAAGATCTCAGATAGAATTTGCCAGACAATGGATAGTTTAGGAAAAATGGAAAAGGGTTTATTAACTTTGTAACCGTACACAGGAAGAAGAAAAGGTCAAGCAAGTTAGTGCATGCAAACTAGAAACTGTGTCACAAATGCCATCACATATTCTGAGAAAAATACAATAGGAGATCACTATCATATTGGTCCTTGGTTTTTTACATTAGCGACCTGGGGAAAGAACGTGTCAGTCAAGGTACCACCACCATCTCTGTTATTTCTGTGTCGCCATTGTCATCTGCAGACACTGGGACCCTTGGCTGTCCAGACTGGCGAACTCTTCAATTCTTCAACGCAGCTTTCTCCAGCAAAATGCTGATCAAGCAGGCCTGATTCCTCAGCAATTCCAGGTGTCAATACAAGCTGGGGGTGAAGCAATTAAGAGTAGCCCAGCAGAGAAGCACTTGGAGGTACCGATGGATGAAAAGCAGGACATGAGTCAGCAAGGTGCATTTGCAGCCCAGAAAGCCAGTAGCATTCCTGGACTGCATCAAAAGAAGTGTGGTCAGCAGGTTGAGGGAGGTGATCCTACTGCTCTGCTCACCACACCTGGAGTACTTCGTCCAGCTCTGGAGTCCTCAGCATGAGAAGGACATAGACCTGTTTGAGTAGGCCACAAAAATTAGGGGGATGGAGCACCTGTGCTATGAGGAATGGCTGTTGGGGTTGTTCATCCTGAAGAAGAGAAGGCTCCAGTGAGACCTTATTACATTCTTTCAGTACTTAAAGGGGTTGATAAGAAAGATGGAAAAAAATCTAAGAAACAAGATCTGTTGTGCCATGACAAGGGATGATGGTTTTAAACTAAAAGAGAGGAGATTTCTACTAAATAGATAAGGGTGGTGAAACACTGACACTGCTTGGCCAGAGAGATGGTGGAGACTCCATTCTAGGAAACATTTAACATCAGGTTGGATGAGGTTCTAAGCAACCTGATCTAGTTGGAGATGGCTATGCTCATTGCAGAGGGTTGCAATAGATTACCTTTGAGGGTCCCTTCCTCCTCAAGGCATTCTATGATTAAATTTTATGATTAAATAATTCTATGATTAAATGATTCTATGAGTGTGTGAAGATTGAGGTTCTCTCTGGTCATTCATATCTTCGTTGTGTACCTCACAGTCATTCCTGTCTGGCCCTGGCTGTTGTCCATCATCCCATTCTTCATAAAGGAGCCCAAAGTTTTTACAAAGAAAGTAAATGTCTTGTGTCCTGGCAAGCATATGAGTATTGGTCTTTTCCTAATGGTCAAAGAAAGTAAATGTCTTGTGTCCTGGCAAGCATATGAGTATTGGTCTTTTCCTAATGTTCAATGGCCTCAAGTTGCGTCAGGGGAGGTTTAGATTGGATATTAGAAGAAAATTCTTTACTGAGAGGGTAGTTGGGTACTGGAATAGATTGCCCAGGCAGGTGGTGGTGTCACCATCCCTGGAGGTGTTTAAGGAATGAGTGGACGTGGCACTTAGGGATGTGGTCTAGCAGTTAGATACTAGGGGAACAGGTTGGACTTGATGACACTGGAGGTCCTTTCCAGCCATGATGATTCTGTGATTCTTGGTAGAACTAGAGCCTGATGGATGCTCCCAACTTTCTAGATGGAAGATTTTCAGCTGGACTTCTCCTATGGAGATGTTTCAGCCCTGTTTCTTTCTTTAGTTTCTCTAGAGGAGATTCACTGTTCCTGTGATGCAGCATCACATGCACAGCAATTCCCAGAGTAAGTATGAGTAGGCAAAGACTATTAATTGTGAATGTTATCTCCAGTCTTTCTTTTGGCTTCATGTGGAACCATCTTACCTGTGTTTGACAATGCTTCTGTCACAGGGAACAGTACAGGCATAAATATAGCACACTCCTCCACTGATGAGGAAGGCAGCCAGGTTTAGACAGAGATTTGGGAGACAACTGAGGGAGCTGCAGCACAGGGAATTACATACCAGACACAGGGGCATCTGCAGGTGAGGACGCAGCACCTGCGAGGACAGATCCAGGGCTCTCCTGAGCAGCATTGCATGGACTGGATGCTTTACCAGGCTCCTGAGCTTTCTGCTTTCCCCTTTACAAATGCCTCTTGCCAAAAGTGGGGAAGGTGAGAGGAAGCTGAGTCACTGCCAGTTCTCATGCTCAGCCCGTTTTTATGGTCAAACCAGCTGATTTTCTTTTCCATAGCTGTCAGTCATGGAAAACAGCTTTGTTTTTCTGTTATAAATGAGGAAGTTAAAACTGCAGTGAAAGCCTGCAACTGCCTATTAGTGATTAGGACTGATGGAACTAGACTGCATCTGCGGAACATTTATTCCTCCTACACCTTCAGTAACTCAGCTTTATACTATGAGAGCAACAAATTACTTCTACAAAACTGGGCTGTCACACTCAGGGTGTATCCTCTCCTCGTCCTGGCTGCACTCTGTCACTGGCCCAGCGAAGGTGTTCTTCCTAGGAGAGTTCATGGATTAAGTGTGTGTAGGGTACTGCTGGCCTTTCAACTTGCTCACCACTTAAATCATCTATGAAAGCATGGGTGAGGTTTTTTATTTAATTTTTAAAGTGTTTTCTTCTTTTAGCAGAGGAAAATATTCAGCCCCTCCAAAGCCAGCAGTATTCTTTCCAGACTGGAGAGGATTATCTGCCAGACACTGCAGCAAGCAGTGAGGACTTGGTGTGGAGGGGATATGAGGAGTCCCTTCTTTTCATATCAAATGTCATGCCAGCCAAACTCCCACACTGCCTGATAACTGGATAAGAAATGTCACCTTTATCTGTATCTCTGCACAGCTTTTATTTGGCCATTGACATTAACTGCACTATCCTTGCCCTTCACCCAATGTCAGGTTTGGACAGCTAAGGAAACTCTCAGCTCTCCTTGTTCATGTTTTTTCCCTTGTAGATTAGAAGTAAATGAGACTAAGAAGGTCCCAGGGACACCTGACTCTCCTCTCTCTCCTCATGTTCATTTATAGCTGACCGAGGAATTTTTTTTTCCCCTCTCAGTATTTCAGCTTCTCCTTTTGAGGACCAAGTGCCTGCTGTTTACAGGATCCAGAAAATGTGAGTCCAACTCTCTCTTTGCACAGTTCTTATGGTTTTCATAAATTCATCGGGTACCTAAGAAAATTGGTATATCTTATATTTTGGAGGGCCTGATGTAAAACACAGTTGAAAAAACCTCCTGAGTTAATGTACAAGTCACAGTTGAGCCCTCCTGAAAGAACAGATGTATTCAAGTTAGGGTAATAATTTTTAACTTGGTCTTTCTGCTGTCTAGACCACTGCAGAATCATAGAATCACTAAATCATTCCAACAGGAAAAGACCTTTAAGATCATCAAGTCCAACTGTTAAACCAATTCTACCAAGTCCATGCTAAACCATGCCCCTAAGCTCCACAGCAATGCTGCTGCTCTTGTATGGGTCTCCATTTTTTCTCTGCAGCTGTAGCAGCACAATGGCATCATTAAAGGCATTGCAAAGCCCAGCTAGGCTTGTTGGTGCTGGGCAAGGAACCATACCCTTCTGTGAGAAATGTTAGGACTAAGGAAACTTGCATGGAGATATTTATAGTGTGGCTCTTTCCTGGGAGGGAGGGGGACTTATTTCTGCATACCAGAGAGCAGAAATAGGACAGGTCTGAAGGTGAAAAGGTATGAACTTCTATTTGGGGAATACTGCATGACTGGAGTTGTATGAGAAGGAAACTTGCAGTGGGTAGAGCCAGCACAGCCACTTCTGCCTTGGCTTACAATATCTTTGGGACCTCAGGGCCAGAGTCTCCTTCCTTTGTTTCGTGCTGAAACCTGAACTGAATATAAGAAAGGCAGAATCAAGCCAATAATTTTGGATTTCACCCCATTTTTATACATTTAATTAGCTCTATGCTAGGCTCTGAATGTTCCTCGGAAGGGAAGCTGAGAGGTTTTAGGTGCTGATTCAAAGTGACAGATCTGCAACTTGAGATCAGAATAAATATCCAGGCTTGTTATCGCATTCGTGACAGCGGATGAAATTATGTATTGAGTATTGTGCTATTACTGACTTGGACCGAAGTAACTGTTTAAGCAAGGACTGCTAGCCATTTCCACCATTCTGGCTTTTAATCATCGCCAGCTTGTAGATTCCTCCTTCAGAGGCTGAACCTGCTGGAAAGATTTCCAAGGAGCTGACAGAAGTGTTTTATAGAAGCAGCCCCTCTTTTCTCCTGGGGAATCACAACCGTATAAGTCTTCATTTCACTTGACATTCCAATTTGCAGCTTCGATGCCACAAGAAGTGCCTTGGTTTTCGGTTTAGTGATGAAACTTGTGATATGGCAAGGGTAACAGAAAAATGAAGGTCTGTAAAGGCCTAGTTACACTTTCCTTTGCTGATGTGCATATGCATAGCCAGATAGACAGGAAGAAGAACCTCTCTTCAGCTGAGATATTTAGATCTCAAACATAGAAGCCATGGATACATGACTGTGGCATCTGGCTGCAAATACTGCAGTGAACCTCAAACAGTGCAGTTGCAGAACCTGATGGCCAGCCTGGACCAGCTGCAGCTGCAGCCCAGACATAGGAAGACAGTATTCCCCTGATCAGGTTGGCTTATGCCCTTGACCAGGCGGCTGTAGACAGCAGAGGCTGGTTCAGCAGCAACATCCAACAAAACTCAGCCTCTGCAGCCCTCACCTAATTCTGTCAGTCTCATCCTTGCAGCCTGATTCCCATGTCTCTTCAAAAAAGCAACAAATGGTATGACAAGAGGAAATGTCTTCAAGTTTAGGTTAGATGTTAGGAAAAAATTCTTTACTGAAAGGGTCATCAGGCATTGGAACAGGATGCACAGGGAAGTGATTGAATTGCCATCCCTGGAGGTGCTTAAAACCTGCATAGAACTGGTGTTTAGGGACATGATTTAGCAGTGGGCTTGGTACAGTTGGGTTAATGTTTGGACTCAATGATCTTAAAGGTCTTTTCCAACCTAAATGATTCCATGATTCTATGATATACACCATTTTATCTTTGCCTACTGAAGTGACTCCCTTGCAGTCTCAGCAAGAACTTGCAGACTTGTCATTGCAACTTGTTATTGCTCATGTGTTGCCATGCCCCTGGATAACATGTTCTGTGATGGAGCAGTGCTGCTTCAACGTCCAGTTGCTTGCTGGATGTCAAGGAATAGTGTGTCACAAATACACATGCTCAGTTAGGTTGGATTGATCATAACAAGAGGGGAAAAGGAAAATGTAGCCTTGTCTAGCCTCAGAAAGGGTGTGGTTTGCTACCCTTTTTTATATTCTCTGCCTGTGGAGATGAGAGTGCTTTTTATCGTCTGGAAGAACTGGAGTTTGTCATGGTGCAGTGGGAGAGACCAAAGGTCTACACTCATATCGGAGCACTTCTTGCTCTTCCATCTAGAGGATATTTTTCAGACACAAATGACTGTGCACAGAAAGCTACAGCCACACAAACATGATTATGAATGGATTAATGGCTGGCCTTCCTGGCCTTAAAGACCCTTATTATTTTAATCTCCACTTTTCTTCTGTCCTCTGAAATCTGTACAGGGAACAGTATCTAAACTAAAAAGGAGAGAAGTTTAATTATGGGGGGAAATGAGCTTGTATAGGCAAGATTCTTGCATGAAGCCGAAGACCTGGCCATCTGGGCATTGTCCTCTCCATTGCTTGGCGTAGGGATGGCTTGTTACCTTGAGTAAGAAGGGGCAGGATTTTATTTTATCCACAGATCCTTTATCTGTCCAACAATAGCCATGGGCTACTGCAAGCCATCTGGGAGAAAGGGACATAATACTGCGCTTCTGTATGTTTTTCTTCTCAGTCTGTGACAAATCAAGGCCCTGTAAGGGCTGACTATCTTGTTGGAGATGTGGTGCTTAAGGAGGCACTTGTGTCATGAATAGAGATTTATCTACCTTTTGGTGATGTAACAGGGAGAACTTGATTCATGGAAACCTCCCCTTTCTCCCATCTCTTGGATCACTTATTTGTGAGAGAGCAACTGGAATGTATTCAGTTCTGTCCAAGGGCAGCAGAAGAGAGAGTTGAGAGTTTGTGTCTGCACATTAAGGGGGAGGCTGGCATGGGTGACACTGTTGTGGGTGTCTAATTACAGACCTCCGATCAGAAAGAGGAAGTTGATGAGGTCTTCTACACAGGCAGCTGGCAGCAGTCTCACAGCTACAGGCC
>VXBP01010273.1:0-17088 GCA_013400115.1 Rhinopomastus cyanomelas
GTCCCCAATGCCCACCTGCCCCTTAATCCTCACCCGCAAACTCAACTCTCTCCACTGCTGCACCCGGACAGTACTCAATGCATTCCAGTTGCTGTCTCACATAGAGGGCAACTCCTCCACCCCGCCTTGCTGATCTGTCCCTTCTAAAAAAGGACATAGTCGTCCATGATCACATTCCAGTCATGCCAGCTGTCCCACCAGGTCTCCCGGTAAACTGCAGACTTCCCTATGATGGGTATCCGCTCTGCATATTGGGCCCTCAGTCCGTTTCAGGAGCGAGTCTCCAATAACCAGGACCCATCTCCTCTTTGTAGAGGAGGTCGTCTTAGCACTAGAAGCTTTCCTGGATTTATGAGACTTTGCCTGGACTTTCAGTGTGGGTTCTCTATCCTCTGTATCCTCATCAGATTTGCTGTCTTCCAATAGGGGCTCATGTCTATTACTCAGTGTCAACTTGGGAGGTGCACTAGGCAAGGACGGCACCCACCCTCTGCCATTGTCCTGCACTTGGCTCCAGCCACCCGTTTTACTTGGGCTCCTGTCCACCCCCCGAGAACCATAGGATACAGGTCATACTCTTGGGCCATCACCAGTAAGAAGAGACCAATCCTGCTGTCAGCACAACCTCCTTTCAGGTAGCTGTAGAGCAATAAGGTCTCACCTCAGCCTCCTTTTCCCCACACTAAACAGCCCCATCTCCTTCAGTTGCTCCTGACAGGGTATATTTTCCAAACCCTTTTCCAGCCTTTTTGCTTTGGACCTCCTGAAGCACCTCAATGTCCTGCTTTGTATTGAGTTGCCCAAAACTGAACACAGTACTTGAAGTTGGGCCTCATCAGTGCATGTATACTAATAATTTCCTCTGCTTCCTAATCATTTCCTCTGCTTCCTAATGTTAAAATCCTCATGGAAGTTGCAGAAACAGATGTAATGATTTCTTTCATTTTCCTTTCTTTAAACATTGTGTGCAGTACCTCCAGTGAAAGGTGCCATGCAATAAAAGAGAAAACCTCTAAGCCATTTACCAAGGGCAGAGTTGTAGGATGATCAGTTCTGAAACTGTTTTCTGCAGAAGAGGGATTTGGACTGTTGCCTGCACTGGTATCCTTAAAACAAACAACAGTGTTAAAAAGGAACACACTCAATTGTTACACAGCATTTAAAAAAAGAAATGCAGTAATAATGAACACAAAGCCACATACCATCTTCACTCCCATTAATACTTACATCAAGATGTCTACAGATAGATTTTAACAGCTTGTAGGTAGTATCTCTGGAGAGTAAGGAGACAAACATATACTGAAAAACAAAAGTTCAAACTGTTGGAGGAAAGATAAACATATCTACATGAAATGGATAGGTGGTTTTGCTGATCAATTTTTGACAATTTTCAAGAACTTGTATAGTAGTTATAGTAGTGACTATAGTAGTGACACAGAACAGTCACATAAATGCTACTGCGTTCTGTTGTAGGAATGACAGCACTGTTTTACCTAACCCTTTAAAAAAAAAAACAAAAAACAAAACCCCAAACAAACTTGTTTTGTCAGAACTACCAACATGGCAGGTAATCCTGTGTGCATGCACCTCCTGGTCTACTCTTTCAGTTCCTCCAGTACTAATATACAGCCGTCCTGGAGAACGATAGATTACAAAGAGGAAGTAGCAACCAGAGATTGCCTTATTTTCTCACCAAGTCGTACATAGCAGATCAAAGGAAAGAAGACATGGAATTAGTAACAGAAGAGAGGAAGCAGAAGCCAGAATTATTGCTTAAGAAACAAGCTTCAGCAAGGTCCCAAATCTAAATGAACACAAGCAATCAATTCCTATAGCTGTTTAAATTACCACTTGGCACCTTTAAGAACTCCTCCATATTACTGCCACTAAGCAGGGAGAGTGAAAAAAAGGTAGAGAAAAAAAAAAGCCAGGCAGAATGAAACAGCTTTAACCCCTACCACTACTTACCCTGTCTGTCACTGTTGCTATGATCAGAGCATTTGGCACAAGAAGAGCAGTTTTTGTTTTCTTCACAAGTGTCACTGAGAGCACTGGTATACTAATCTGAAACAGTTATCAATGTAGTGTTAGAGTTCAAATTCCTGCATGCAAATTCCCACGCTTTTTCAAAAGGAGCCAACCTACCTTGTGAAACTGTGGTAAGCCAGACATTCAGTCATCGTAATTTTAAAGATTTCACCATCACTTCCCTGATTACTAATATTTCATACGGAATAGGTATGGTTCTAGATTACTACTACTACTTAACTTTTTCCTTCTCTTTTTATGAGATGCCAGTGCAAGATTTTCTCCTTTCCGGCTCTTACAAGAATACAGACTTACTTCACTGCAGACGTGCAAAACAAACCAGTCTTAAAGCCAGGCTTCTCTATTTACAAACAAAACTCCTCGTAACACAACTGGCAAGACAGGCTTGTTGAAGAATATGCATAAATGTCTTGTCACACAGACTCTTCAGTCTGACTCAAGCAGCAGAATAAACAGCTCATCCTTCAATGGTATTGAAAGGTCCCACACACATTGGTTTACCCATATTGATTCTTGTGTGTACAATCCAGACTGTCTACAATTATACTGAAAAGTTCTCCTCTTTCCTTCTTGCTTTCTGTTTACTTCCAACACCATTAGGTTAATGCCAGCTAAGTTTCAGAGTTTTTAACTTCAGATATTTTGTATGGGCCCTTCTTGTAAACCCCTCATTACATGGGACAAAAATATCTGGTTTGACTTTGAGTGGTAAAGCCCAGAGCTCAGCGTCTTAGGCAAATACAACAATGCTGGATATATCTGACATAGCTCCTGTTAAAAATTTCTTTGGTACACACTGTCACAACTACCTGAAAAAATCTGAAGCAAGACTAAATATGTCCAAAGACTATTCAATGAGAGATAAGAGCACTAAACTAAAACTACTGTGGAACAAGAATGAAGCTACTCTGTGCATAGCTTCATGTAAGCCCATTAATTTTTGTTCAGAACAGTGATGCAAAGTCATGAAAAGTTTCAGATAAACATGAATTTGTGAATTTGTATACATTAGACTGGGTGCAAAATTGCCAATCCACTGCTGAATCATGGCTAGCGACGTATATAGTTGTCATTTAAGGGCTAGAAACTTAACTCTAAGTACTTAATTTCATTAAAAGTGAGTTGGCAGAAATCATTCTTAGTCCAATGCCTGAGTCCAAAAATCTGCACATTTGATCATCACTTTTCATTTTTCAACATGTCAATTCTACCAGCTTCAAAAGCTGTATCTTTTGAAAATAGGTTATTAAGCACCTATGTGCTGCTTTCTTAAACATTTTACCACTTCACAGTTTTTACACCACTTTTCAAAAAACATTTTTCTGGGAGCAGGGAGAAGGAAGAAGCTATGATGTGTACGTGATAGGAAAACTCCAGAAAAATCAATGAAAAGTACTTTATTTCTATCTGTAGCAACAATTAGTTCAGGAAAAAAGATCTAACTGCAGAGGCAACTTGGAAAGCAACTAAAATGCGTAAGATAACACTTAGGTCAAGGAAAAATTGAAGGCAAATATATATAGCAGAACCAGAACTATTTGGAAAGCCACTGACATCTTTCAAAGCGTACTCAATCCTGCAAATGCAGTCTTTTATTTTTGTACATAGTGTTTACACTGCAGACTCTAAAACTGCTCACTTGCATGGATAATCTGTCCACGAAAGCTTTCAACAACAAAAAAAAAATTAGAAGAATTTTGGTTGAAAGAATTAATGTTGAAAAACTGTTACATCTATCACTACAGCCACATTTACAAATACTGTCTCCTATACCTTGTCATATATTATTTTCATCATATACATATGTATATACTCCTGCATTCAAAACCTAGTACTACGTCATTACCATTCTGCAACTATTTTTGCGGGTCTATTTAGTCTACTTGGTAAGAGTTCTATGTAGTTTAGTTTGCATTTCAAAAGCTGTCCTACAGAGTTTAAAGCAATCATATTTATCCATAGCAAACACAAGACTGCTATTATAGAAAGTTCGATTTTAACAAAAGTAATTGCCAAGATAGCTATTACTAATTATGAATGACAGTATCCATCCGTTTTGAATTCCTTGTTTGTGCCAAAAGGCACTTTAAGGCATCACTCCTGAACAGTGACTGCATTCAATAATACTTTGAAGTGTTAGTATTATTCTATCTGCCTTCGAGTAATAGTGTGAACTGATGATAAACAAATTGTTAATGAATAGCATTACTGTTCTGTACATAAAGATTTTACTAACCTTAGTGTCTTTGCCAAAAACCTTGGAATGGAAGCAAATCCAGTTTTCTGAAAGGAATAACTTTCCTTGGTACAGAATTTCTTTTTGCAGAGCACAGGTAAAGCCTGAAACAAATAAATAATATTTAAAACAACCACAACCCAAGCCAACTGTTACCAGTTTGGCTTTTGGTTTATTCTTTTTTCAAAGCCATAATATGTTTGGGTTTACGTCTTTTAATAAAAGTTATCAAACCTTGAAATATTCAGTAACTTTAACATTGACAAGCTCTAAAGTTTTCTCAGTCCTAAATTCCAGAATCAAAATACCTGAAGGACAAAGACTGAAATGCATAATAACATACAATTGTCTCCCAGAAGCTAAGGATTTTCAATAAAGTAGCACCTAGCTTTCCTAAACTTTTTCAGGTAACTATACCACAAAAACGTCAAAAGAATCTAAAAGATTTCAGATTTAAATGTTTAACTCTATTGCAGTTTTGGAAACTAGACAACGAACACAGGTACAACAATAAAGTAATACCACTGTTTCACAGCCACAGAACTAATTATTTCTTACTCACATACCACTTGCCCTGTATTCCTTCCAGGAAATACTTGTTATATAGATCCAAGTAGAATTCACTTGTTATAATGACTGACAGGGCAGTACAACTCTGAACTTGGAAAACGTTTGCTGATTAAGGAGTGAGCATAAAACTTGAGCTTATGAAGCAGCTATTCATTAAACCTGACACCAAGGAGGCGAATAAGTCTTGAACGTTATAGCGAGCCCGACCAAGTACACTTTGTCCAATGGTGAAGGTTAAAATAAAGATAAAAGAAGCAGATGCGCTCCTTAATAAGCAAGGAGCCTTCTGAGTTTGCATGGGACTCCAAGTTCAGAAGAAGTTCATGATGCGGAAGACTCGCTACTTCATCCCCAGGACCCTGAGCCCATTTCCACAAAGACTGTTCCTGCCCAGATGGGAGATGACCTAATTTACATGAAAAGCTAGGAGAGGTGGGGATGGGTTATGAATCTGTATAGGTGTACTGGGAAATCTAATGAATATGTATTATTTTACAACATATAGTCATTATTTCGAAGCCAGCTGGCGTGAACGCTTTATGAGAGGCATAAGCCCTATGTGCTCGCTGGCAATAATAAATTACCTCCTCAAATACTCTAACCAGAGTTCTTAGGTCTTTCCATAGGTCAATAACTATCACAGAGAGCAGTAACATCTTTAAACATTTTAATTCCTTCTCCTCCCACCATTTTTAACTCATAAAGGATCATCAACAGCAAAACCTCAAGCTAGTCACTTGACCAATGATGTTTCAAGTGAAGAAGTCTCTTACTAGAAAGACCTCAGTGCCAACAAAAAGTTTGCATTAGGTTACTCTGCTATGTGCAAAGTGGGCTACAATTCCGAAAGATGCAAAATATCTGTAGATTTAAGTTTTGCAAGATTACAACAAAGATGCCCGTTGCATGCAGATGAAGGCCTTGTAGCTTAGGCAACTGGAGCTTAACATTTCTAGATTTAAGAATTCCCTCTTGTACATCACTATTGCTGGTGAGTAACAGCACTATCTTAGATCTGCAGTCAGTGATGACGAGGGGGTTAATACTTACTTTGTTTCAGTGTCTCATCAATGGGAACATCTAGAAACAGCTTATGGAAGTGTGCATTTGCCTTCAGCTAAAAAACAAAAAACCACACACCCAGAGACACATACCTTATTATATGATATTACAACCTACTGTCCAATCCTACTTCCTTTCCTCCCAATACCTCCTAATTTTGCCCACTTGTTTAACAACAAATTTTCATTTTTGCTACATGGCTATTAAGACTATCTTGCTTTACCCAAACTCTAATACACTGATAACAAAGGGAGCTATGTCTTTACATGACCACAAACTATGGTAAACAAGCGGACTGTCACACCTGTTATGTATTGGTTAATATATAAAGAAACAAGTCCATACTCTGCCCTACCTGATATGAGGCACGTTTTTTTCTCTCAGTCTTAGAATCACTCTTACTATCCGTGGTCAGGAATGGACTATCTGTGCTGCTCTTTGTCCTAAAGATTAAAAAAGGCATGCCATGTAAGTTTGGCCTTTAGTACATTAGTCTCGTTACGTTACAAAACAGGGCATATGTTTCCATGAAATATATTAATCCTCCCATAACTATATCTGATTAATCAGAATTATGTAGCAATAAAGATAACATCTTATTATTAAACCATGCCAGCCTACACTGAAAGTTATCTTTAAATTTAGAAGAAACATTCTAAATTACGAGTTGTAATGAAATAAAAGATGGTAAAGACATTTTTACAGTTTAATGAATTATCACAGTACTTAGCTCCATGTTTGTTTTTCAATGTCTAGTACTAACACTAAGCATGTTACTTACTAATGCAATATAAAGTAGACAAAATTTAGTAGTTGAGAGTGCAGTGCAGCATACTGAAAGTTACAAATTTGTACTACAAAACATAATTCAGAAAGTGCAACAGAGAATCATGGAAAGAAGAAACGTAAGTGAACAAATCAGAGATGTCTATGAGCTATGTTATGAAAACAGTAAGACAGCCAAGAATCCTGGTTGTATGGAAAGCTGTACCTAGCCATTCATATTGGAAAAAGAAAACCAATCAAGAAGTCAACAAGTAGAGAGCAGATTTAGTACAAAGTCTCTATGGATGCCATGGGAAAACAAGTTTTTCCTTATAGGCAGAAAGTCATTGCACAGACGCTTCAGAAAAATCAAAACCAGAGATGATTTAATAGTTTCATAAATTAGGAAGAGAAGAACATTATTCTTAGGAGCTATTTAGAACATGACAAAAGCGTTTTTTTCCCCAGAGTCCTTCAGATGTAGTAAAGAGCAGAACGAAAAACACAGCACAGAACTCCTATACTAAGTGACCTAAAGAACAGGTTATTCTAATGATTCAATAAAGAAAGATGCGACAAAACACTCCACTAGTGAAGCATGTACTGTACAATAAATTTCCTGAACTTGAGAGGATGTTCAGGATTTCCAATAAAAACTGTAAGTGAGAAAGGAATAGAGTCCTCAAGTACAATGGAAATCCAGCTGCATCTAAGGAAGGAGACTGGGCAGCACTACAGATTTAGATAGGAAGGACACTGGCAGCATACATCAGGTGGTCCCTTGCAGAAGAAAAATCTAAAACACACGTGCACATGTATTTGTGTGCGTAAAGTACAAGTCAAACTACCCTGTAGGCAAGCCTGACAAAAAGCATATGCAAATCCCTTCCCTGCACACAGCCAGTTACACTGTACAATATTAGTAAGATTGGAAAAAGTTTGCAACCAAAAAAACCCAAACTTCAAAGACAGTTCAGGAAATGAAGCAATGTTTTTAAATACCTACCTTGTAACTAAAACCACAAAGTCTGCTGATTGCTGATCTTTCCATTGGATGCTCAGATGACAAAGTAATAAGGACACAATCGTTATTCAATCCTTCCAAGCAGGATTGTAGTTTTCTAAACTATTTTGTTTTCTTTTAGAGTTTCAAATGTGTTCTCATTCCACAATGTAAAACGAAGGACTGGTTTTGTATTGACATTACAATTACATGATGCAATATACAGCACAGAGTCCAAAATTAAAACTTTTTGTCAAAGTTGGACAATAAATATTCAAGAACAGAAGCATTCCGCACACAAACTGAAGTTCAGTTTTTGACTGCCTGCCCAAGTGACTGTGAACCGCTGTTGCAGTTTGAGAACTGCCAGAATTTTCAGAGGTGCTTTCATGTAGAAGAAAAGTTGTGTTGTCTTCGGGGGAACCCTTCCATCAGTTGCCTGTCCTGGGGGAGGTGACACTGCCCTGGAGCCTTCCCTGGATAGGTCTGTCCTGGGGGACCTGTCCCCAGTTGCACAGGTTCCAGGACCCTTACTCGGAAGGGTCTGTCTTGGGACCCGCCCCAGAAGGCCTGGCTGGGTCAGCCTATAAAAACTGGAGCAGGGTCTTTGTTTGTGCCCTTTTTGGGGGCTGTGGCCCTGAAGGAAGTACCCCACCACCGCCCCGGGAACGGGAGGTGACAGGGGTGGGAACCATGGCTCCGAGAGGGACTGCGGCTCCTGAAGCAGCTGCGACCTGCCGCGGCTTCCAAATCAGCCGTGGCCCCAGCCTGACCCCACCGCCGGGGGAAGAAGATCCAAGGCCCAAACTATAGTGATCTCCCATTGTATTTGTCTCAGATTGCGTAATGGCATTTATGACACAGTTTCTAGTTTGTGTGCACCGACTTGCGTAACCTGTTCTCCCATTCTGTATATAGTTATAGTGTTAATAAACCTTCCTGAAGTTTCCCTAAGCCATCAATTGTCTGGCAAATTTTATCCGAGATGTCATCGAGACCTCACTGCTTTGCTTGCCTTTCTTTTATATTGAGTTGTGGTCCTGAACCCACCACAAACGCATGTAAGCAGCAGTGGCACCAAACAGTGCAAAGCCGAAGTCCGAATTTCCACTATTCTGACTGGGGTGGATAAAAAAGCAACCCAAGAAAGGTAGCACTGATTCCTGCTTACTTGCACAGTGCGTGAACTGCCCCACAATTTGGATGTATGATAAATTTTTCTACTAAGCATAGCTTCTTGAATGGATTCTCATTATCTAAATAGAATAAAGCTGACAGCATTTCTGACATTACCTTGTAACATCAACTGTTTTCTGGTCATCAAAATATTCCATTTCACTAGTAAGAGTTGGCAGCAATATAATAGGTGTTTTTTCTGCCTTTCTTTTTTCATCTGTTCCATTTTCTCCATCTGAACTGCAGACAGAAACAAAACAGAAAGAAATGATAGAAACGTGTATTTCAGGATTTATATTCATGTCAAATACCACTGCAACTTACTGACAATATGGCATATACTAAAGAACAAAGTTATGACATTTTTAATGTTAAGGTCCTAAAAAGCCTTCATCTACTGACTTGACAGTATTATACATCTGAACAGTGCTTTGAGCTTCACTACTGGAATTCCAGTAATGAAGAGA
Organism: Rhinopomastus cyanomelas; assembly: GCA_013400115.1. NCBI lineage: Eukaryota > Metazoa > Chordata > Aves > Bucerotiformes > Rhinopomastidae > Rhinopomastus > Rhinopomastus cyanomelas. The sequence continues at coordinate 9,329 of VXBP01010273.1, forward strand.
GGAAAACTGAAATACTGCCATGGACCCTTTGATGTAGTTCTAATTTCTGTACAAAGATAACATCTTGCTTAGGAAAAAAAAAAAATTAATGTATTTGTTCAGTACTCAGAACTCATGACCAATGGAAATTAATTTGATTGGCAAGTTATGAGAAAAGCATCCTGTATGACAGCCTCTAGTTCTTAGCCATTACGTGTGACTCAAAGTTGCAAAAGGTATCCAAGCCCCATTTTGCCTCCACCTGCAGGACCTTCACAATAATAGGTCCTCTAGAAGCATCAAGAACATAAGCCTAATTTTACAAAAGCTGCACGGCTACCACAATGAATTGCTGTTTCATAGTACATATCACTGCTTCAGAAATGTATGTCAAGGAACTGCAGTCTGAGGGCTGAGACACCCCATCAGGGGCTTTTCCTGGCTTCCTTTCTCGTATTTTCTAATAAACTGTTAACTTGAAAAATTCAGAGGAAAATAAGCCATGACAACCATAAACACACATATTCCTTCAGAAGACTAAACCTTCAAAAAAACAAACCCTACAGGATGTTGTTATAATTAAAGAACAAAGCCAAACTATGTTGCACATTAACATAATGCCTGCTCTGAATGTCCCTGTTTACAGAAGCTTTCCATTACAATGTTTAATTTCAGCAATTTTATGGCAACAACAGAACAATTGCCATTATAGGACAGTGTCTTCACGATAAATAGCTTATTTTCTAACAAAGATTCAAGTTTTGCTGACAGAGGTTTCCCAAATAAGCTAATCTCTCTTTTAGGAAGGGCCTAAAAAGATCAATTACTTTGATTAGACTCTGGTGAGTAAGAACACAAGATAAACCTCACAACACCTTAACTGAAACCTAATGAGGTGGTAACCTATCTTGCAGCTAAACTAGAATTTTTGGACTAAAGCTGGGACTTGTTCTGTGGTTTTACCTTTAAACAGAGCAAGTATTTCCCTATCTATTCCTTCCTCAATCTTTAGCACTGCCCACCACAGGGGCACTGAATTGACACTTCCTAAGTCCCAGCTTGTATATACAAATGAAACGGTTACTGCATTAATAAAGTCAGCAAGGAAAAAATCAATTGCTTCCCCATCGCTTCACTGCCTGATGACAAGGCACCAGGTTTTATTTTCAGTCAATGTAAATGACTGAATCAGGAGATTCACACTGAACTCAATCTTTTGCCTGAGAAACACAAACATGCAGTTGCATGCTGTTTGAGAGAGCAGAGAGAGCAGCCAGCCCAAGGTCTTTTCAACAAGCAAAGGGCAGCTTCTGTTCCAAAACTGCAAATCCTGCAAATGTCTTTGTCATGTTCTTTTTATCTGTTATTTTAATGTTCCCTAAGTTCTTTGGCTTCAAGGGAGGCCAGAGGTGAACAGGGAGAGGCAAAGATTGTCAGGTTCAGAGAAACCTGCATTTCAAAAGTCAAGGAATGAATCTCTCAAGTGAATTAAGACTACATGACACAGAAGTATTTTTAAGATGTAGTTGTTTGAGACAGAGTTTGATTGATGTTCCTTGTTGCCTTGGGCAGCCTATTATTCTGACAAAGCAAATACGAAAGCAACTTGTATCACACCCACACCTTCACAAAACAAATTTGTTTCAAAAATACCCAAAACAGATGTTTAAGTGTTCATTTACACCTGCTAGCATGGTTAGATATGGTTTTGCTCTTCAATACTTTATTTACATACTACTAATATTCCCTTTCCCATTACACATAAATTAATCCCTTCTTTACAGTTTAACCTATGAGCCTGATCTATGTTGTCTGGGTTCTCTAGTAACCACTACTGTCCCTGAATCCCTACCATCTAAAGCCATTCCCTCCACCTACTTGCAGATGGCAGAGAGCTTGGACATCTCAACATGCTACTCCTGCTGGCTGTTGTATGTAGAAATGCTATGCTATGTCACACCAATCTGGTCACCTCTCACCAGGATAATCTGCTGCTGCTGAGAACACAGAGGATGTACCCAAACACTGCCCCTCAAAACAGAGGTCCAGAGAAGGACAACTTGAATGGTAAAGGGTTTGGAAGATCAGCCCTATGAGGAGAGGCTGAGGGAGCTGGGTTTGTNGAGTGAGGAAACTTGCCTGAGTAACATATGCCATATCCATTATCCAGTAGCAACTGGATGTATTCCTACTGGCTGACACGGTTTTGCTACGCCTATCCTTCACCCTGTCATCTGCTACCTTAATGTAATGAAAAACTAAATAAAGGTTTGTCCTTACACTTCTGGCAACCACAGTTCCATATGGCAGCTAAGTTCCAAGTGTCTTTAAAGTATTAGAAGATAAGGAAAGATCACAATTATTACCTAAAACCAGCACTATATAGTTAAGTGACAAACAATTTAAAGTACTCCTTACATTTACGTGTGTGAGTCAGCATTAATACATGCCTTGTAAAACAGCACAAAAGGCATGAAAATCCATGAAAAAAATATTAGATCAATTGCAATTAAGAAACAAGAGTGATGCACAGCTGTTAGCAGTAGTTGCACATAAACAAACCACTTGCACGTATCAGGGCCAAGCATGTAAACTTTGCAGCACCAGGGCTCTGTTAATATGAACATAAAAAATTTTTCAACTTGAACATGTATTGCATAGTTGGTAATATCGCCAACTCTATTCAAAGCACAGTCAGAAAAGTTGTGTCAAGTTTCCAAATAAACAATGGTTGTCAAAGGGACTATTTTCAAAGCCAAGACTTGTGCTTATTATGGGATCATACCTTGTATCTAAGCAAGTTAAGATAAACTTTAGTTACAAGCACTGTAAATAAACTCTTGGCAATAAATGTTTCTTTCCTTTTTTAGATAGATGCCAATAGCTGAACTGAGTAAGACGAAATCATAGAAAAGGGGAACTGCTATGAAGTGCATTAACCACAAACCACTAAATCTCATAGTAATGAAGTGCCCAGAGATACATTATTCATCAATGTATTTTAAAAGTCAGAGGAACTTCATGTCTTCTGACTTGAATGGTTTCTTTGAAACAAAAACTTTCTGACAGACATGTATAGGAAATTCCTTGCACTGAAGAAAGATTTCTGAGCTTCGAGAGATTTTTTTTTGTGCTAATCTTCAACAGGACCTGAAGAATTCAGACTTCCTATGAAAATTATGCCATGTCACATTAATGGGGATTTTTCAAGAAGAAAAAAAAAATTAAAAAGACACTACTCTAAAATACAAACCTTTTTCTCTTCCCTTCAGAATTGGTTTGAATAAGAAGCACTGAACAGAAATAATGTGACAGACACATGCTAGTGGGCCACAGTTTGGAAAATAAGCCTTAAAGAACACCCACTGTCTTTGATAATTCCAACACAGTCTTACCAGGCATGAACACTTCTCAGGAGTATGTAAGAGAAATCAAAACCTCCCTAACTGTACAGTTGTTACTGTCTTTATTCTCCCCCAACCACACAAACCTTTCTGTAAAGCTTCCTTAAGGACACTCGCACAACTTGGTAGGCATGATAACAGGTCTAAGTGGTTCATAAGCACTGTCTCCCGGTCTCTAAATTGGATATCAGTTATGTAGGAGAAAAGAGGTGTCTTGAATAATGAAAGATGCTAGTCACCATTTCAATTGTTTGCAGAACTGCAGCCAAACCAGTATTTCCCTAGGGTTTAACACGAGTCAGAATTTCTGCAACATTCCCTTTGCACATGAAGCACATACATTACACCTGTTACCTTAGCAGCCCTGTTAATCCTGCTTAATCTCTTTTATACAAAAAGGATAAAATCTGCAACAGCAGTTAGATTCCTGCAAGTGATCAGTCAAGAGACTGCAGAGTAATTTCACCCCTACTGTCCATAATAACATTTGGTATGTATATGGAAACATTCACCATAAACAAAACTATATTATTTATCTTCTGTTTCTGTTGAGTAGCTATTGTACTTATCTGGTAGCTTTTAGCAGACTGAAAGGACTTAACAAAAAAGTATTGCAAATGGCCCAAATACCAAGAGATTGCGCTACTGGAGCTATTCATACTCCCAGACCATGAGCCTGTGCAGATAAAGGCACTGTTTATTTGATCAAAAAATACAAAGGGAGAGGGTCAAAACATTCCAGGATCCCAAATCAAGATGACAGACTTTGGCAGACTTAAAAGCAGAGATGATTAAACAGGATGAAAAATTCTTTCTAGGCAGCACGCACCACTCCACTAAGCACCTTTTCTATGCCACAGTAGTCTGATCAAACCATCTGATAAAACTTACTTTCATAGCTTACCTAGTTGAATTATTTAATTCCTGAAGAAAATACCTTTTTTATTATAAACTCTCCCTGTCATCTTCATAGCAGATTAGAGTGGTCTTACTGGCTTTTGTACTGAATAAAGTGGATAAAAGTGCTGGATAAAAGATTTAGATATCTACTTCTACAAAGTCTGGTCACTCAGAAGCAAAATGCCTCTAGCAGTTCTGTAGTCATGCCCCAGTGTGATGTAGCACAGGCACTATTTATGGGAAAAGTGTGTCTCCTAAGAAAACAGGCCTACAAATAATGTTACGGTTTATTCTACTTCTGAGACCAAGTATCACTTTTACCACAAATGGAAATCCAAATATTGACTGTAACTAAGACTCAAAAACTATAGAAACACGAGCTACATACATGAGCAGAAAGCTGCTTAGCAGCTCTTATAGCAGATGTTAAGGATAGCAATAATGTGTGCATTTGGTATTTGCATAATTTCTTTTACTTAGTACACAGCCTGTACTTAAGGTTGAAAAGCAAACGAAGCAGCTGTTTCTGAAGTCCATCACTTATGTATTCTATATGACGTTATACAGCCAGCAGATGTATTTATACTGAATACACAGAGCAGCAAAGCATTAATGTAGGGGAAGAGATGTGAAACCCTGCACAAAGGGTCAGTTTGTTAATACGAATAGGTGTGAACCAGATTGAGATTCAACTACTTCAGGCTGTTCAAGGCAAAGGATAATTGTCTTTCCAAGAGATCACAGTCAAACCTGACATAATGGATGCCAAGTTATACACTCGCATATTAATTGAATATCATATGCACAGACGTGTATATAGGTCCTGCAATTTTTCTGTTCATTCCTGTCTGCAGACACAGCTAGAATATTGATGTTAGATTGATACCAAAAGAGAAACCAACCAAATTTTTAAAAATGTAATCGTGCAACTTAGGAAGGTAATTCTTACAGTATGTTTCACAACATAATCACCTGTAAGCTGTTTCATATATCTGTGTTTCTGTATCTTTTTTTAAAAGGATGAATAGAATTTCTGAGTACATGCTGAACAGACACTGTTTCAGCATTGCTAAGGATAGAGGAAGTATTTTTTTCCTCCTCAACTGAACAGACATTTCACATAATAACCAGGTCAAGTTTCACACTACCTTTCCACACAAGCAATATCACTGTGATACTGCAGACATCATCAGCAAGTATGCAAACTGTCTGCTCTAAGTACCATCTATTATTAAATAGCTGTATTCCCTGTCTAATCAAAACCAGACCACTATCAAGTTCCACAGAAAAGAAAAAAACCTCAGAGAATTCCCTGTGAAACAAGACACACTATTACAAGATTAAAGTTAACACTAGAACAGAAACACAAGCCATTCAGTTTTTGTCTTTTTGACAGTTCCTGTTTCACATGTCCACTTCAAAGAGCAAAACCCTTCCAACTCTACAAGACTCCTATGATGCAGTTTTCATGGGAGACTCGGGAGGGTAAGGTAATCAAAAATTATTTATCTGAATACAAGCATAGCTAAATACAGCACACAATGAAAATTCTTGACAGGCGTTTATGAAATAAAGTATGAAGCAAAAGATGTCATGAGAGGTACTCATTCACATCTACTTCTTTTTGTTCTCCAACTCACTGGCAGCCCTTCCTAGGAAGCATTTTCCAGTCTCCTAGTTCTAGCCTACCTTATCTTCAAATCCAGAACAAGACCTCCTCCTTGTGTTAGGGTTGTGTCTGGTGGGGTTTTTGTTAACAGGGAAGAGGGCTACTGCTTTGGCTCCTGTAAGAAGTCTGTAAAGATCCTCTGACTCCATTTTGGACACACCTGGTCAAGGCTGACCTAATAAGCTCATCGGTAAGAATATATTTTAAAAGGAAAAAAACCTCTTGGACAAGTTCCTTTGTTCTGGGAGCTCTTTTGTTTTGGAGTGGGACAAGAGAGAGACAATCATGCACACACTCAGGTCAGTGAGGTAGGAGTGGATGAAGCACTTGGAAAGACATGCTTCCCTTTAGTCCCTGGTGAGACAGCAGACTAAACACTTGTAGCCTTTGGTGAATAGAAGTGGGGAAAATTCCCCTCTGTGGCCCACAGAGGACTCCATGTTGGAGCGGGGAGCAATCCCAAGAAAGGCCCTGACTTGATGGAAGCTGTGCTGAAGTGGTCTGTCACTGGGAGGAGAACTGCCTCTGGGAGAAACTTGCATTGGTAGGAGTGTGAAGAAGCAGATACAGGAGGAGACAACTATGAGGAGGTTTGCCCCTGAGGAGGAGCGAGAAATGTCAAAAACAACATGGAACAGACTGGTACTCCCTGCAACCCCCATTTCATGCCCCATGCTGCACTGCTGGTGAGGAGGAGGTAGCAAGGCTGGACCACAGAAGAAGGGAGGGGTGGGGTAAAGTGTATTTAAAGTTGTTATCACTGCCCCACTTTGATTCAAGCGGTGCAGTGCTGTTGATTTTGTTGTTTCTCCAAGTCAAGCCTGTCTTCTGACCATAACTATAACTGGTAAGTGAGCTTTTGTCTTGATGTTCAAGCCTTTTGTGGCGTAGTATTTAATAGCAAGTGCGTGGGCTTAAAGCACAATATTACTGAAGAGAAAGCCCAAAGAAGTGTGCTGTCTCATATTACATTTTTATCTTTAGTTTGCAGAAGTATCAGGGAAAAAAAGAAAAAAAAAGCCATGTTCGGGGTGCAGAAAAGGTCTACCAATTGTTCAATACAATTTATCTTCGTAAAAAAGATAAACACTACATCTCTTCACAATCTGTACGTTCAGAATGACATTACCGGTATCTATCATTAGATCTGCTCTGTAACTCATATAGAAACAAATCCAATCCCTCTCTGGAACATCTTCACATCATCTGACCATCAGACCAAACGCACAAAGGTTTGGTCTCATTGCTTGAAGCTACAGCTCTGTTTTTTGTAAGAATAACTACAAAGCAACATGCTTTCACATCATACAAGACTTGGCTGCCTGTTTTTCAGCATTAATTGTGCTTTTGAAAATGACTGAATAGCTACATCAGAATTAACCAAGATTAAGCAAATAAAATTAAAAAAACATATACCAGAAATAATACAAATAACTGCTACCAAGAATTCAGAACAGCTAGAGATAACAGCACAGAAAAACTAAGTTAAAAAACAAAACTTCCACTTGATCAGGAACTTCTGTTTAATGGGACTTTCAGAAATAATGACTAAATATGATGCATGTAATGTATTGTTGCAGTTTGAAAATTACTAGAATTTTCAGACGTGCAGAAATTGTGCTTTCACGAAGAACAAAAGAAAAGTTGTTGTGTTGCTTTTAGACGACCCCTCCCGCACCACGAATCTGTCCTGGGGGAAGGTGTCACTGTCCCAGGACCTGCTCCGGATGTGCATGTCTAGGTCAGCCTATAAAAAGCAGAGCAGGCTGTTTTGCTCTCTCTCTTGGGCTGCGGGCTCTCAGCCGAGT
>VXBP01010273.1:21272-34829 GCA_013400115.1 Rhinopomastus cyanomelas
AAAAAGGTTAGTTAATTGAGATTATTCACATGGGAATGAAACACATTTTATCAACTGACAAACGGTTATTACAAAACATCTGTTATGGCAGCATAAAACATCAGACCATCAAATCATAAAACCCCATTCTTTTTTTTCCCAGAAGTATGTTATTTACCTGTAACTATTTTAATCTGTTTTCAGTAGCAATTTTTCCCCAGTATATGCAAAGAATTTTTGTTAAAAAAAAAACCTAAACAAAAAATCCCCAAAAATTCCCAACCCAAAAACCAACTAAATATTTTCACACCTTTCAGAATCTTAAGTCCCAGCCTCCTCACTTCTTTAAGTTACACTTAGTAACTGGACATCATCTTACATTGTAAATGAGAGGGGACAAAATGTACTACTTGCTGTTCACAGTATTTTATGATACAGTAACTCAGCATACTGCTTTAGTATAGACAGCTTTAATCATGCTAAGCCAAATTGTAGGACACAAAAAATGCTACACTGATCTCAACAAAAGCAAGTACAAGCAACACCTAACATGGAAGAATGCTGACATGGAATAGCAACTGCTTGTTATTACACCTCTGCCATTTTGTACCACACTCCATTTTCAGCAATACAACATCTGTTCCATCAGTGAGGGGGGACAGCTTCTGAGGCAGGTCCAGTGCCACTACAAACATAACACCGTCCACTTTTTCAAGACAAAAAAAAAAATCCTCTAGAAATAATTGAAGAATTAATTCATGTTTGGTCCAAGGCCACATTAGGTGGAGCACTTGGAAGGTATTGTCTGTCCAGGGACTTCTGATTTGCTTGCAAGGAACTCCACACCATGAGCAGCTTTTGGCACAGCATTATTTTGGATCCACACAATACAACGCTGTCTTTCACAGAGCACTATCTCTGGCATACAACCTAGAGAGATGTACTGCAAACTCTGCAAGATATCACTATTGCCAAATATGCTAGAGAAGTCCATTTTTTCCTGTTATTGTGAATATACTTAACTCTTTCTGTATAACACTGTAGAGGCATTGCAGATAATCTTGTCAAATTTGACACTGAAATAATTATGAAAAAAGTGTAACAAAAAAGCCAAACAATCTTAAACCACTTCTACAGCTTCATTCTTTCAGAAGTACCTATTTCCTATGGACACCTTAATGGTAGCAGCAGAAACATATTGAGCTATGAAGATCACTTCTACACTGAACATTTTAAACTTACCTCCAGGAGGTACAGATAACAGTACTCACAAAAACTCTCCTCTGAGCTATGAAAAACTCTAGAACCTGAGCCTCTATAACCACTACGATCTTTTTATCAAACAGAAGTCAGCATTAGCTTTGTTGTTTGCATATTGTTCCCTGGAAGTATGTGAATGGAATGAAAATGCTGTTCCCTCACCACACACATCTATGCAGTATTCTAAACTCAAATTTTTAGTGATTCCGCTTTTAGTGAGTTCATTTCTAACTGAATCAGAACTACAGATCTCCCCAGCTGAACAATCTGTAGCTTCATGTTGGTCATAGAAACATAAAATCATTCAGGTTGGAAAAGGTCCTGAAGACAAAGTCAAACCATTAAATCTACCCTATTAAACTGTCTTTGACAGTTAAACACACCTTGAATATCTGAAGAAATTCATTAAGTTCACTGGCATAATCCTGTATGTAGGATCAAGACACAAGGCTTTTAGCCAGAAGACTCTACAAAACATTGGGAAATTATGTCTTATTTGTAATGTGACTACATTATACAGGATATCAGACACTTAGAAGACACTTTGATTACCAGTTCTTACTAACATCCAGGCTATTTCTGGCAACAGATTGCCTTGTGAAATGCATCAAGAATATACCTGCTTAGAAATCAGGAATACAGGAGATGGGGAAAAAAAAACCCCACCAAAAATGCCACACACCTTCTTAAGAGTTTGTTTTACAGAGAAAAAGCTAGTTGCACAGAATCACAGAACACCAGAGATTGGAAGGGACCTTGAAAGATCATCTAGTCCCATCTCCTTGCCAGATAAGGATCACCTAGACCAAGTCACACAGGAACAAGCCCAGGTGGGTTTAAAACGTCTCAAGAGAAGGAGACTCCACAACCCCCCTGCACAGCCTGTTCCAGTGCTATGTTGTTGCTGGCAACTTGTTCCCCTTTCTCCTGGAAGCTGTTTAAGATTAAATCTTTGTAATGAAAAGTTCCTTGTGGAATCATCCCAGGTTAGGATAATATACAAGAAGAAAGACCTAGGTATTTTAGTTTCTTGTATCATAGGTGTTTAACTTCTCAAACAGCATCCTGGGGACTGCCAAGTCCCATAGATACTAAGAGTCCCATATGTAAACAGACAGCAGCTTTTCAGGTGGTGGTCATTAACATGGCACACAGGCATCTCAGCAATTTGAAACTCCTCTCCAAGCCAAAGACCAATGTAGCAGATGCAGCTTTTAACCTTGGGGCCTTGGGGAAGTGCAAGCAGTCCTCCCACCTATGGAAGGGGAAGCCCTCTGACTTGCCTAGCAGAAGACAGTAAGTTAGTTAGCCTAAGCAGCCTTTACCAGCCAGCAGAGCCTCCTTTCCTTCACAAAGAACAGTAAAGATTTCTGATCTCCTTCCCTATTCCATTTTTTACAGTACCTCTTAGATTACAAAGTAGGAGGTTGAGTTTGGCCATACTTGGCAAGGAATGAGGCGGGTTAAGTGTCAACTGCCCTGCCAGTGTTTCTTTCCATCTCTCCTCAGAAGTCAGACTTAGCTCGCACTTTACTGTGCCTTGCTTACATCAAATGTTGAAGACTCTGCAGAGACTTTTCTTGGCACCCCTAACAGAGGATCGCAGCTTTCCTTGGGAGCCCGTGCACGCTGGCTGCAAGCGACGAAGCACAGCTACTCCACTACCATGTGTGGCAGGGAAGAATGTACATGAAAATGCTTGTAACTCCTTACATGCCTTGCTCCTCAAAATACCACTGCCAAGTTTAATGCTAAGCAGAGACGTCTGGAATCAGTTTAAGCCTGGAAGCAGGAGTCCGCGGTTACTCCGCCATAAGTCTCAAACCAAAGCCAGCGAAACACAGCGAAGCCACCGCGTTGGCCCAAAGAGGCTTCAGCTCCGCCGCCGCCACGCAAGGCCCGTCCGCAGCCCCCCACACTCCATCCTCAGGCTGCGCGAGGGCCCCGCGGCCACTACACCTTCCCGGGCGCTACTCACAGTAGCAGCGCTACTCTTTGGTCCCGCCGCTCGGCGTACCGAACCTTCGGCTCGTCCACATCACACCGCTGCTCGGTCATGAGCACCACCGACCCGCAACAACCCGGCCGCCACTGCTCGCTTTCTCCGCCAGCGGGACAGGCTGCTCAGCTCCACCCATGCCAGCCCCTGGGCGGGCCCCGCCGCGGCCGGCCTGCTTCGGGAGGAGTCGGTGTGCGGCGCTGCGGGCGGAGCCTATGAAGAAACGATTCTGCGCGTCTACCTGGTGGAGGCGCAATCGCGGTAGCGGCGAAGCGCCCCACAGCAAATCCCTTTATAAGCCTTAAATGACTTGAATGTGACGTGGGTGAGAGGCCGTGTCCCACCCGAAGAGCAAAAGGTACCTCGATGCTTTTGTGGAATGCCGACTCTTGTAACCTGAAATAGTCTGTTAGGGTTACACTAACTCGAGGTGTTTCTACTATATGTTGAGCTGGACAGTGCAAGGACTTAGTCCTCCCCAGACTGAAGGAGGGAATGATTGGTGTCCATGACCTATGACCATCACTATGACCTGGTGAAGATTTTTTAAAAGCCAATGGAGATGGTGGTCTCTAGTTGTCTTTTCATGAGTGGCTGATTTTTAGATTTGATTACATATGACTTTCCACGTATTGTTTTAATACTACTCTGATTTTTTTCAGACTCTTTCTTCACTATATAAGAATAATTATGAATCATGTCTTCAGTGATACGAACAAAGGAAGAAAAAAGATTCCAGTGAGACGTACATGCTACTTATACCTAGAATAATGCAAATGGGTGAAGAAACAGGTAATCATTTTGGAAGTAAACAGAGTTAGACATTGTCTTACCAATATTTATGTCCATACAGTCATCAAGGCTGCTCATTTATTATTTCTCAGATTATGTGCCTGAATGTGAAGAAACTTACTTGGGGAAGAAAGAAGCAGAAAATTACTGCTGTGATTTCTGCCATTCTGTATACATTTTCCCTCAGTAGACAATTTTTCTGTACTTCATGAGTACAAAAAGGTGCAGAAACATATAGTCTTAACAGTACCAGAATACAGGGACTTGTGGATTACAGGTAATTTTATGTCTTGTTTTCAATTATCTATGTGATATTCTGTATTAATAAGGTTCTGCATTTTTGTATGAAGCAAAAAGTAGTTTTGGCCAACTGATCTGCATTCCTTATCTGAATTAAGACTTCAGTAATTTATTTGTTTTTAAAAGTGTGACATTCCTTTATAAAGGAAAGTCCTGTATTAAGTGATCAATTTCTTCTAAGGAGTTTGCTAGAAGTCATATCTGCCTATCCCTTCCTGTTTTTTGAACTCCCCTTTGGACAGGGAAGCATGTGGGATATATAAACTAGGCTGGGCTGAAAGCTGGTTAGAGCATTTCTCACCACAGAAAATGAGGCATTCTGGAGCTGTTCCTTGTGGCTGAATACTGCAGCAATTGGATGAAACAAACTACGCTACAGTCAAGCACTTGTAGCACCAGCAGGGAGAATTCTAAGGCAAAATTTCTGTGGTATTAATAATTGATAGTGTCAGCCTCCCTCATAGTGAATGCCTAGCACAGTGTATGTGTAGTTCAGCAACAAATTTACTGTCCTTTTGATAGCAAAAACCTTCATACAACTTACTACATAAAGTGACAGAAGACACTTTGCACTGTTTGTCTCACCATAGTGTCTTGCTGGACGAAAGAACAGTATGGGAAGGAGTGGAGTGGGTAAAGGAAGATTCACCTCTCTAAAAATTGTTCACGCCACCATTTTTATATTCTGAAAAAAGCAACCTTGTGAAGCATAATTCTTCAGTTTGGCTAACTATGGGATGGCATTCAGCCAGTTGGCACTTCAATGAAAAACACAAGTCAGTGTCTGAAATAAGATCATGAGAAAAGAAAAAACAAGTAATGGCATATTTCCCAAGCAATATATTGCTCTGGATGCCTAATGGACATCACATTAGAATGCTGTGATGCCTAGATCTTGTGATTTATAATGGAAGTATAAAATCCCTTAGCAATGAAATCCATTTTTCTCAATTTATAACAATACTTTAATATGACCAGGTAGGCAGGCCTTACAAAAGGATGTTATTGAAGGATGTAATTTTAACACAGAAGTAAATTTCCTTTTAAAAAAATCCACATCCCCACCAAAAAATCTTCAGAGAGAAAATCTGAATGTATGGTTCCTTTCTTGTGTCCAAAAAGAAACCCAATAGCAAGGAAATATTCCTTATAGTTTATGCTATGAGTTATTGCATGGTTTTTCTGTTACTCTGATGTGTGCAAAAGATAGGTAAATATTAGTGTCAGATCACAACAAAAGTATTTCATAGAATGATAAAATCATAGAATCAGTAGGGATTGGAAGGGACCTTGAAAGATCATCTAGAATTGATTTCTACGTTAGAATGCACCAAATCAGCTGCCAAGTGTGTATGACATTGGAGGATGTTTTTGACTTCCATTTACATGACTTTGCACTTAGAACACACACCTCTTCACAGTGAGCTTTTTTTTTTTTTAAATGTGTTTTTCATTTTTACCTAAAGTCAGTGTTGGTAGCAAATGCTGAATTTTCGGGTTTTTTTCTTTTCTTTTTAGGCAAGCATTTGATATTCAACCTGAATTTGACTATTGCTAGGGTTGCTACTAACTTATATAGCGATAAACCATTTCACAGAATCACAAAACATTAGGGATTGGAAGAGACCTCAAAAGATCATTTCCTCCAACCCCCCTGCCACAGCAGGATCATCTAGACCAAGTTACACAGGAACATATCCAGGTGGGTTTTAAACGTCTCCAGAGAAGGAGACTCCACAACTGCCCTGGGCAGCCTGTTCCAGTGCTCTGTCACCCTTGCTGTGAAGAAGTTCCTTCTCAGATTTATGTGGAACCTCCTATGTTCCAGCTCACAGCTATTGTCTTTTGTCCTGTCACTGGATGACACTGAGTAGAGCCTGGCTCCATCCTGCTGACTCCCACTCTTCCCATATTCATACACATTAATGAGGTGACTCCTCAGTCTTCTCCAAACTAAATGGACCCAGCTCCCTCAGCCTTTCCTCATAAGGAAGGTGTTCCACTTCATCATCCTTGTTGCTCTACTTTGGACTCCCTGCAGCAGCAGCATGTCCTTGAACTGAGAGGCCCAGAACTGGACACAGTACTCCTGATGTGGTCTCACTAGGGCGGAGTAGAGGGGGAGAAGAACCTCCCTTGATTAGGGGGATCCTGGGGTGTATTAGGAGGAGTGTGTCCAGCAGATCGAGAGAGGTTCTTCTCCCCCTCTACCCTATCCTGGTGAGGCCTCGAGTACTGTGTTCAGTTTTGGGCCCCCAGGTATAGGAGGGACGGGGATCTGCTGGAGAGGGTCCANATTTACAGATCTGGTCATCACCAAATCTGGTCTTAATGGCTTAAAAATGTCATTTTCTTGTGTTCAGTGTATTCTTTTTAAGGCCATTCTGAACGATGGTCAAAACTGCAACACTTGAGATTTTTCTGAAGTTTAAGACATCTGGATGATTGATTCACATTACCGTTACAGGCTACAGAGGGGAAATTGATATCCCTATTGTTTTTGCTAATGTTTTAATCTGGGCTACTGGTAAATGTTTTGTTATAGTGACAGAAAAGCTATGCATTCCTGCTGATAAAATACTATGTACGTATGTGACCAATGCTTTTGCTAGTATCAGTCTCTGATACATTATGCATGGCTGACACCTCAGTTACAGCAGAGAAATATAGCAGAAATCACTTCATGTCAGGAACAACATTCTTCCATGATGAAAAGCTGAGAGTTCTCATGTTTGAAATGTCAGTAACACCCTGGATTCTGTAAAATTTGTGCTTATGTACATTATGTTAATTACTAATTAACATAATACATACACTACTGGTGGTAGAAACATGGGTATATAAAAATTAGATGTGTAGTCAGTTTTTTTGTCCTCAGGCATAAGTAATTAAGAGGAACAAGAATAATCATTAGTACAGTAAAGTTTCTCTGTAGAAGAGTCTTTTTATATGGAAATATGCTTTAAATATATGAGAATGTGTTGGAGACACTGGGTTCTGTGGAATCATTGTTGTGAGTGCAGGGACAGTTGGAGCATTTTGACATGTGAATTGATGTTGATGGTTGGCTTAAGTGTGGCGATGAGTGCGGGTCGCAGCCTTTGTCTAGGGCTATCCACCAGCGGAAGAAACGAGAGACAGCAATAACATTGCCGTGGATGCTGCACGGACAGCTGCGATGGCCAATAGGATTGCGGCACGGGTTGTTTTGGTGTTTAGACGAACCAGTCAGTGTTAAGCAGGAGAGTATATATTTCTTGGGTTTTTGCAATAAAACGGCTTCTACTTGAAAATCATATTGATTTGTGTGGAGTCCATTTGGTATTTTCCCGCAAATGTATTGAAAATAATACCTAAAATTGCAGAGCCTGCATTTATTTTTCCCTCTTTTCCATTTGTTTCATGTGACTCATATTGGGTAAGTGTATCATGAGTGATGTAAGAAACACATGAATAGCAAGTTTGATTACGTTAAAAAAACACAATTACTATCTCATTGTGTGAAATCATGTGTTCTTTTATTTGATTTCTTGGTACTTGCAGACTGCTATTCTGTCTTTGCTATTGATAGAGGTCTAGTTTCACAGCAAGGCTTTATGATCACATTATCCTTCTTACTGAAACAGCAATTGAGTAAACTGGATTTCTAGAGGGCCTGTATCTGCATCTCACTGCTTGGCAGGCAAGTTGTTGTGAAATGTGAAGGCAAAGGACGCTGTTCTTTGTAAGAGCTGATCACATTGCTGTCAGAGCATATATAGTAGCTTTTTGTGTACTAATTATCTAGTGGTAAATAAAAAAGCGGGTAAATCTGTTTGACGAGTGTTCTGGGCTGAAGAGATAAGAGAGCAAACCTTCTATTGCACTCATTAGAAATGGTTAAACATCATCTACTTATGTTGGTCCCTCTGTGTGCTACTGTATGTATTAGCCTTCCATGTCCACCTAGGAAATGAGATCAAGAGAGGCATACAAAACCACATGCAAATATTTTTACTACAAAAGAGTTTCCCTTTAGAAATTTGCAGTTGTTCTATAAGCAATCACTTTAGCTGAGCTTTCAACTTCCAAGAATGTGATATGTTATTATAGTAGCTTTGCTCTTGAAGCATAATTTAGTAAGCATTGCAAAGTTTCATATAGACCAAAACACATATGAAATTATTTTTTTAATTCCTTGTGCCAACAAAACTTACATTTGTTCTGTACAGAGATCCACTAAAATATGGATAGTATTGGACAGCCTTGCAGAGGTATTTTAAGATTCAAGATTATTAGTGTACATTCAGAACCCTACTTCAGCCTTATAGACAAGGAGTGAAAGAGTGACTCTCTCCTGTCCTCCATTACAAATACCTACAACTACTTTACTGCAGTTTACATCATTTCTGCATGCATTGCTTTCTCATATTAAGCTTTCTCATCAGGACATTATTCGTGCTCTATTTGTCCTGTTGTCCTCCTGTTTACCGCTGTGTTACTCTCCCCAGCCCCAGGCTTCAAGAACATTCAGAACAGTCAAGTATGCAATGATTTACCTTATAGATACTGATCTAGAACTCTTCGAGGGGCTGACTCGTCTGTCATTACTTGGCTCTTGGAAGCTGATCTGACTTTCAGAATGAAAAACATCATTCTCCAAGGAATTTCCTTTTCTCTTCATCTTAATGGCGTTAATGGCAGAGTTCAGCACTAGAGCAGTCCTTCAAGTGTACAGCCTTTGACTGCTACAGGAAGTGCAGCCTTGGTATTTCTCCAGCTCCGGTTAGTGTTTGAAATTAGTTAATAAGTAACATACTGATATGACATCATAAAGCTTTTAAAATTTTTTATCTTCAGCACTTCACAGATTTACTTGGAAACCAAAATTATCGAGCCTAGGTACAATATGTCTTTGGAATGTCCTTGCTAATAGTAGTAACTCTAATTCAAATGATGTTATGTTTACAGGTTTGTACCAAAAATTGTAACATGTTTTGTCATAAATTCCACTTTGTGAATTATCGACCTGTCTCAAATTACCCATTTGAATTACATAACAGTATGTTTCAGAAGCAACTATATCCACCTTTCCTGACATGTCAGAATTATTTTATTGCACTTGCCCAGTAATAGATTGGTGCAGGAGTGCATGTAGCTGCTCTAAAGTCATCACTGCAATTCATCCTAACTACAGATAATCTTCTATTTCTCAAAATCAAGACCCAGCTGGATAAAACTAGTTTGCCTAGCCAATTTTTCCATAGGAATTGGCAAATACTGACTAAAAATTTACACAAGTTTTCTGTTTGTTGAAGATTACTGTATTTATTAGGTTACACAAGGAAATGGTAAATGATGTTTTTTTAGATTGCAGGTCTTCTTGTACTTGTACTGAATTACCACCCCAAAGCCTCCAAAAATTCTGTTAAACTTCATTTAGGGCCTCCATGGTAATAAAGATTTGTCTATGAGACTTAACAATCGTGCAGAATGTAGTGCTCTCTTTCTGTGCTCAGATTGTGAAAAAGTACAAATGTATTTGGTCTGATCCCAGGTTTTACTGGCAAGCTTACAGACATCTAATACAACTATGATTACTTCCTTGTGTATTTTGGTTTTTAGCCTCTGTTTTCTTTGCCTGATTAAATACCTGGTCTTTGCTTTTTAAAATTTTAAGTTTTCTTATTATGCAAACTGAAGTGGAATGTATACATATCAGAAACAACAGGAGAAATGGTAACTGTTGAGATACAGGATTATCATAATTACTAAGAAGCAAAGGTCAAAGTCAAAATTCTGAATATATGTATGATCATGGATTACAAACACAGGGCTGTGGCTGGCTAGGTAAAATCTCTGAACTTTATTCCTCTTCCATAAAACTAGCGGCATAACCTTCAACAAATATGAAAAACAAAAGCTGTTTTCCTCCTCCATTCACAAGGAGAATTGGCTTTGTCTCTGCTGTATTGTTTGTATCTATCAACTTGATATGGGAATTCTTTATTCTCATTAAAGAATCAAATATTTTTAAAACTGTTTAGAAAAGTTACATAGTGAGCTTGTAAATCATTAATATGAAGTATTGATCCTTGTAAACAATCTATTTGTATAATATAGAAACCTACATTAAAAGTCAGAATGGCAACTCTGTTCGTTCTCTGTCTTAAAGAGCAAGTACTCAGAGAAGGCAGTTGATTTTTTCCCTGAAAGGATAACTGCAGGAAAATTTCTAGCAAGGAGTAACCATGACGCAAATTCTGTCTTTCAATTTGATGCATTTTTGCTGTTGTCCATAAAACAATCAAGTTGTCATTCAGACCAACATGCCCCCCCTCTAAATTACTGCATTCCATCATATGCTCCTACAGGGTGAGCCTACACTTTCCAGCCTGCAGTTCTATGTGTTGTGTATGTCAGTAGTGAAGGGCTGAGTACCAGGTCAGATACTTTGCTGGCAAGTAAACTGCTCTTCTAGCTATACAGCGGGTATTACTGAGGTAGTTCAGGCCTGGCTACGTGGAATCATAAAATCATATAGACAGGTAACGATCTTTAAGGTAATCAAGTCCAACTGCGAACTTTGCGCTGTGAAGTCCACCGTAAGAACTTGGTTGCAGTTATGTACAGCCATGTAAAGTATGACAGGCTTGTGAATACTGCACTGAGAATCTTGCTGTTGCTGCTTGTTAAAAAGGGTCATCTTTCTTGAGTGTTGCAGTAGTAACTGCCTGGATTGATGGAGGGAAGAGGAAGAGGCTTACAATATGCATTTTTGGTGGGAGTACAGTGTTAGTGGAGATGTTCTGTGCTCGAGTGATAGAACTTTACTCTCCTTATTAGACTCAGAATAATGAGTTTCAAAAACATATGATTGACCTTGAGATTGCCCTGTTGTGATGGAAGTGTATGAAAACCTTGTGCTTTATAATCACTGTGCAAATTTTAACACAGTCACTCCATGTCTGTCTGATTCCTGGTAAAAAAAAAAATTTCCAGGGGAGGTTTAGGTACCTAGACAAATTTCACCTATTGAGATGTGTGTCAGATACAGTACTTAGATTTCTTAGGTGCTTGTGTCAGATGTCTGAGGAGTAGTTAACAGACACCAATATCTTTTCTCTTTCTGATGTAGTGGATCAAGTGTGCGGAGAAGTTGATACTCTTGATGTGGGTATATACTGTACACTGACTTCTCATACAATTGTTCTTCAAGTTCTGAAGGAATTGGTAGCTTAGTGGCTTGTAAGCTTGAATACAATTTTTTGATCTTGTTTTGTATAATGCAAACATCTATTCCTCTTTATTTCTTGTTTAGCTTCCTTTTTTTTCAACTCCATATTTGGCCAGGTTTATCCATATTTTTCTCAATTACCTTTAATTTTGAACTTTGTCACTGACAAATGGATTATTTTCAGATTAGAATAGAAAATCCTGAAATCTAAACAGTTGATGTCTGTAGAGCTGCAGAGACTGATAAAGAAATCTAAGACAAAAAGTGTCTGAAGTTTGTTACACTGTGTGAGCAAGAGTCTTGAGTTTGTTAGTAACTACAAGAAAAAAAACCTACAACTTGCAGTGATTCCAGGGCTCCTGCTATTAATAGTACCAGGCCTGAGTGGCTTTGGTGAGGGTAAGAATACATATTTAGTGGTAATAACCAATAGAACATCGGCATGTAAAGCAAATAAGCCACTACCATTGGGGTTTTTATTGCAGTGGGTTACTTTATTTGAGTGAATGGCCCATTATTTGCTCTATGAATATTTGCAAAATAGGCTTTAAAAACGTAAACAAATTGAGCCAATGGCTACATTTCTCATTCTTATAGTGATGTCTAGAGGATTCCAGTACTACCAGTAAAAATTAGATTGATCCTCTCTTCTGTCTCCCATTTTCTTCTTTCCTCTCCTTTCTTTTCACTCTTCTCCTCCCTGGTCATGTAGCAGCACCAGGAACATATATGAGACAGTAATAATGTCATTTATTAACAAATGTTAATGTCAGCTACCAGATGGCAGCTGGTAATAGAGTTGTCAGTGAAACAACAAGGTAATAATAGGTATACAACTTTGGTGATGCTTGCTGTTATGTATCAGTGTAGCAAATTGTTAAAATGAGAAGGGTGTTTGAGCTATATAAAACCCCACCCATATGAACAGAATCTTCATTAGACTTGTAATCAGATCGCTGTGAGACAACTCTGTGCTGCAACAGTGAACTTAATTTGTAGGTAAGAAGCATGGGAAAAAAACCTCTCATTTGATAGAAATGGGGTAATCAATAAAGATAGCTTGAGAAGTCATTGATGTGGTTGTTTTGATTTTCACAGGAAGTGATCAGACTAGCTCGTGAGGGAAGTAAACATCCAGGAAACATAAGCACTTCAAATATGTTTTTCTTTATAACAAAACAAGCAATTTTATATTCAGATTTAGTCCCTATCAGAATATGGGCCCGCCAATACATTCCCTTCCTACCTCTTAGCACATAATTAACACAAGCAGTAGAAGGAAGACTTAGACAACTTTATTTTTGTGATTGCATAGTAGAGATATTCCTGAAAATGAAATAAAAATACTTTTAAAAAACAACTTTTTCCTTTTAAATATCTTTTTTCAGAGACAAATTTCTATTCCTGCATATGCAAATGTTTGTTTCCAATCTGCTGTCTTCATCTGTGCAACAGTGTTAAAAGCATAACTCTTTGCCCAGGTATTGTAACCAGAAAGTGACTTCTCAGGGCAAAAGGGGAACTCAGCTTTAGGTACAGTTCTTTGCTCTTCAGGACTGTATTATATTTATCTGTGTGCCTCACTTAAATTACATAAGCTTAATATATTTGCTTCTTAAAAAATGAAGAAAAGCACAAAGCCTACATTGTTCAAAACCAGCATTTCAGAAGCAAATTGCTGTTAGTATCCTGCATATGTTTCATTTGCATTTGATTTTGTTTTTACCTTGACTAGCTTAACTTCTTTTATTCCAAAAAACTCTTAGGTATTGTGCATGAGTTGCTGTATACCCTTGTCCAGCCTAGAGCATTTGTTGATGAACTACCCCTGTCCTCCTGCCATTGCGATCAGTACAGTTGCAAGAACATGGTTTGGATCTCACCATGCTCTCATGGTGAAGAACTTCTTCCTAAGGTCTAATCTAAATCCACCTTCTTTTAGCTTGAAACCATTCTCCCCTGCCCTATGAGTAGAGTCCCTTGTAAAAAGTTCCTCTCCAGCTTTCCTGTA
>VXBP01010276.1:0-53619 GCA_013400115.1 Rhinopomastus cyanomelas
CAGAAATCTTCTGGACTGCTTCTGCTCTGCTGAATGGGGCTGCCTAGGCTGGTTGTGGAGTCTCCTCCTCTGGAGATGTTTAAAACCTGCCTGGACATGTTCCTGTGTGACTTGATCTAGATGATTCCCCCTGTGGCAAAGGGGATTGGACTGGATGATCTTTCAAGGTCCTTTCCAATCCCTAATGTTCTGTGATTCTCTGTGAAACAATTATCCCTGGCTACTCACTCATTATTTCAGAATGCACATACCTTTGCATCTAGTAGCAGTGAATTATATGTAGTGAGATGGGCATAATTCCAGTTTAAAGCTTTAGCTGCCTTTCCAGAACCAAGCACTGACTTTCTCACACAGTTGGTTGTTTTCACATTGGGAGTTAAAGTCGGCGTGAGAACAGAATCTAAAATAATGTGATGTACACCTGGTAATTGAGAATTTTCTCATTGAACTAAAGTACCTAACTGAGTCGTTCTGAATGCGTGCACATATAAATGTAGGCTGTTTGGCACATGTATCATCTACACACGTTCCAAACGCAAAACGTTTGGTTCGTTTTGTCCATGTCAAACCACTGGGTGCCTCGTGGTGGTGCTGATGTCTCACGGAAGGCTAGAGGGGCCGTTAGAATCGCCGCATTAGTTTCTCAACGTACTTTTTTTCTCTGGTTAGAAACAAGCAATATCCTGAACAAACAAAACAAAAAAAATTAGAAGACAAAGCTGCTAGAAGTCTGTCTGTGGAGCACAAACTCGCAAAGAAGGGACCTCGCTTCACTGGCGGACTCCTTGAGCAAACATACAGTTTAAGCTGTTAGGATGGTTAATCAACTTCTGTTTTAAATGGCTTGTTCCCTGTCTGGATACAAGGCTAATTCTTGCTACTGTACATGCCAAAACTGTGTTTATTTTTGTTCTCAGTGATGATTTCTAGGGTTGGCTAACTGAAAACAGCACCAAAAATAGGATTCCTCAAGTGCCCTTGGCAGTATTGATTGCAGTTTACTGGCTTTAGAACTTTGTAAGCAATTTCCACGCATGCTTGCTCTGTGCTTCAGATTTTCTGGCAAAAAGGGAAAAAATAAGGAAAATTAAAGATTAGATTAAGTAAAATGAACAACATAAAATCGTAGGTTAAATTTTGAATTTTTTTCCCCCAAGTTATGCTATGACAATGTATGCGAAGTTGGAATAGGGAGAAATTTCTGGTTGGATTTTTGAGTTTATCACTTGCTTGTCGGAGCACCCTTATTCAGTGTTTATCGTCAGCTAATGTGCTTTAGTGCACCATCCTGAGAGATTTCACAATCTTACTGGATTATTCACTAGTCATTGGAGTATTTCAAATTACCGGTAGTAAGTAATCTTTCTTTGTTTTCCTTTGCGCTGCTATGAAGGTTCCTTTTATGGAAGGGAAAAGGATACAGATGGTGTTTTCCACTCAGCATCCAAACAGCTGAGCTGGGGCTCCCTTTTAGCCTGCTCCAAAGGCAGGAGTTCATTGGTGTCTTGTGCTTTAAGTATGGTTCTGTTTTGCTACTGTGAAAGCAGACAAAATTGCTGCTGGCAACACAACGTTATACTCCGGTCTTCTCATGTTTATGGAATCATGCACACAAATAAACGTGCTTAGTCTGTTTGAAGAGGTAATTGGTCTGTGGTCACTGCCATATGTGAGTATCTGTGTAATGCAATAAGCTGGGCTCCTGTTTAAACCAGTTAGCAAAATAACTGCATCTCAAGTAGATTAGATAAACATAAGAAAGGGGAAAAATGGGTGGTGCATTCGAAGGGTGAACATTATCAAGGAGTAGTGTACTCTTTTGCCTTGCATCTATGTAGATAGAGAAAAGTGTAAAAGCCAGGGACCCTTCAATAAACCCTTTATAGCTGGAAACATATCAACACTTGACAATAGACAAGTCAAGCTTATGAAGTGAAGTAAGGGGTGAGGAAGGGGGAAAACCTGGGACCTGTGTAAGGAATCCTCTGGACAGGTTACTTGAAAGTAAAGTTGCTGCTTGCACATCTCTGCTTAAGCATAGTTTTGCAGATAGAAGAGCAGTGTCTCAGGGCCTGCTCCCACTGCAGAGTGCTTATTGCTTTGCCAGGTGCAAGGCTTTTCCTTGCTCATTTTGTTTGAGCCATTCTACTTGTTGCTAATCAGAGTCTGCCAGATGAATAAGCTGTTAATTGTTTCTTATTAAGATGTTTTAAAAAACTACTTTGCATTTTTAAGTGCTTTTTGTCTATGATTCTTGGTTTCTTAGAAATGTGGTTGCATCCACAGATGGAGAAACTGGGGTAAAGTAACGCACTAATTGGCTAAACGTCAGCCAAGACTGGCATGAACCTCCATAATTTCTTTGTAGCAATGATACATGAAAGGCTGTTTCATGATACTCAGCACATGAACGAGATAGCCTTTCACAATGGTTCTTACTGGAAAACATAATAAAGGTACATTCACAACACATACCCTGTGACTGCTGAGCACCACTGCTTATTGGAGTGCTGATGGTATGCCGCAGAGCATTGTCCTAAAGACTCACTTGATGCAATATTTGGGAGAGAAATTAAAAGGACAAACTAATTGACACACGGAGGACAGATTGCTGGAATTCAGCTGATTCTTGTTAACACTGAGCCAACTCCAACCTTGTATGTGCCATAACCATCCAGAAAATTCAGGTAGCCTGGAGCATGTCTGAATAGCATCAGGAGCTTGTGTTTAGACAATGTGAATCATCCTATGTATATAACAAATTTTAATTTAAAATTTTGATATGTGTGGGAATGCTGTAGTACTCGTATTTCATAAACCATGTTGCCACAGCAGTCTTGCTTTGCCTTTTGATAGCACTGAAGTGTTGTCCAGTGGTGACTTTCTTCTGTTTGCTGATTGTTGCAATATGCAAAACTCAGTGGGTGATTTGGATGGTATAAATTAAAGCCATCTTACAGATCTGGTTTTGAGAGCCAGCATCCTTTTAACCAGAGCTGTGACTGATCAATTTATTATACAAGTTATGAAGAATGACAGGAAGCAGTAGAAATTATATATCCAGATTACCCTTGTTGGCACATTTCACTATCTGGTGTATTATCAGTATTTTGTATGTCTATTATTTAGGTTTAAGCAGTGTGTTCTATTGTAGTAATTTTTGTGACTCTTTGGTTATGACCTTTCCTTTCTTTGAATAATAGCAGTATTTTTTAAATAAAGTCCTTCAAAATAGGAAGTAGATAATTTGTTAGCATATGGTAATAGAGAGTTATGCTTTAAGCAACTCTGCAACAAAAGCAATAATAACTTTGGGGGTTTTTATTGAGTTTTCACCATTTTTTTGAAGAAAAAACCAAACCTTAAATTGCTCTTCACTCCCTTACAGCAAGAGTTTAAGCAGTGTTTGGCAGAAACAGTTTGAAAAAAGTCAGTTTTACATACAGTTTACCACTAATCACTGTTCTTTGGTAGTATTTCCAATGTCCTGAAACAATGAGAATAGGTTTTAAATTGCATACAGACATCTGTAAAATACTCTGAAGTCATCTGGAGTTTTCTGTCAGCAATCCAAACTTTACAAGCAGCCATTGTTGCCAAGTGGTGCTTTTACTTTAGGGGCTTTATTTAGTACAAGCTTCTAAGCCATGGTAATTCTTAGTATACGGTAAATATACCTAAATTTTTTCCTGTTTTTTCTTACTAAGCTTTTCTGGTAACTATGTACAAAGAACTTTTCTTGATGGCTTAACAACGGTCTTTATAGCTAAAGAAGTTTTTATCCCTATTAAACTTGTCTCTCTTTTTCAGTATAGTGCCTGTGGTGTCAGAGGCTTTCTCCACATGTTCTACTTACCTCATTTTAATCCCATAGGTAACTTACGTAAACACTATGCTTTGGGATGTGGTGTCCTTAATAAAGCAGGAAATCCCTGAAAACCATACAAATAAATATTGCACAGGCTACCAAGACAATCAGAAATAGAAGTTTGTATATGGAATGTTTTCATCAAGCCTATGTAATAATCCCTTAAAAGTTTTTATTCTTTTCTGAGAAGGCATCCAATAAAGTAACTTCTCTCTTAGTCGGACCATGCGTGCAACCAGTTGCCTCTCCTGTTACCCTACTGATTAAAAGTGAGTCAACTTTTATTCCAGTATCAAGAGAATTGTTGACATGGTAGATTTCAGTTTACTGCTCTTGAAAATCAACCAGGGGCTGGGGAGAAAATGTACCGAGTAAGATGTGAAAGAAATATAAGCTCCCTAAAATTAAAGAAGGAACGCAAATCAAAAGCTGACTGAAACCTAAACTTTCAGTTTGAATATAATCTTCTAAATGTATGTTTCCATAAGTGATATGATTTTGAGTAATGAAGTCTGTGATGCCCAGGTAAGCTGTGGTTTTCAGGTTATGAACATCAGAGATCAGTGTCTTTACAATCGTAAATGTATGTGATAATCTTGATTATACAAATTGTTTTGCAACAAATCTGAATTCTCTTTATTGTCTAGACAAAGTTAAAATAATCTTAGAATCATTAAGGTTAGAAGAGACTTCTAAGATCATCAAGTCCAATGTCAGTTCAGTGCCACCACCTCGAAAAATTGATGTTTCCAAGTGCCAGACCTACAAGTTTCTTGAACACCTCTAGGGATGGTGACTCTACCACTTCCTTGGGCAGCCTGTTTGACCTCTATTTCAGTAAAGATATTTTTTCTGATGTCCAGTCTAAATCTTTCCTGACACAACTTGAGGCCATTTCCTCCTTTTAGCAATTTAGTATTGCTAGTGACTTTGGAGGAGTCCTTTTAGGTAGTTGTAAAGAGCAATACATTTTCCCTTCAGCCTCCATTTCTCCAGCCTAAACAACACCAGTTCCTTCAGCTGCTCCCCATAAGACCTGCCCTCTAGGCCCTTCATTAGCTTTGTTGCTCATCTTTGCACATGCTCCAGCACCTCAATGTCCTTCTTGTATTGAGATGCCCTAAACTGGATGCAGTATTCCAGGCCTCACCAGTGCCAAGTATAAGGGGACAATAATTTCTCTAATCCCACTACCACACTATTTCTGATGCAGATCAGGATGCTTTTAGCTTTCTTGGCCACCTGGGCACGCTGCTGGGTCACTGACAGCCATTTAGCAGCACCTCCACATCCTTTTTCCTGCATGGGGTTGTTGTGACTGAAGTGTAGGACCTGGCACTGGTCTCGATAAACCTCATACAATTGCCCTTAGCCCATCAATCCATCCTGTCCACCCTCAAGCAGATTGACACACCCACCCAATTTGGTGTAATCTGCAAACTTGCTAAGAGTACAACTCAATCACCTCATCCAGATCGTTGATAAAGACATTAAACAAAACTGGCCCCAGTACTGAGCTGTGGGGAACTGCCTGTAACCAGCCACCAATTCAATTTACCTCTATGCAACAAAACTCTCTGGGCTCAGTCATGCATCAGCTTTTTACCCATTGAAGACTCCACCTGTCTAAGCCATAAGCCACCAACTACTCTAGGAGAATGCTGTGAGAGACTGTGTTGAATGCTTTACCAAAGTCTAGGTAAATAACACCCACAGCCTTCCCCTTATCCACTAAAAAAAATCATCTAGTCACAGAAGGAGATCAAATTGGTCAAAAAAGACCTGTCTTTCATAAGCCCATGCTGGCTGGCCCTGATTCTCTGGCTTTCCTCAACTTGTTATGTAAGTGTGCTTAGGATAAACCACTCCACAATCTTCCTTGGTACCAAGGTCAGACTGACAGGTCCATAGTTGCCCAGATCATTCCTCTGCCCTTTCTTGTGAAAGAGTGTCACATCAGCAGACTCCAGTAATCTGGGACCTCCCCTTTTTGGCCAGAAGCTGATGATAATGATGAGGAGTGGTTTGGTTTGGCAAGCTTCTCTGCCAGCTCCATCAGCACACTCAGATGGATTTCATCTGGCCCCATAGACTTGTGAGTGCCCGGGTGGAGCAGGTAATTGTAATGTGGTTTTACAGGCTATGATTAAAGACACTCTCATGGAAGCACCTGTATCTCAGCAAGATGTCAGTCTCTAGCTCATTCACAAACCCAAAACTCAGCTATGTTCTGTTTCAGGATAGGTTTGCACTGAACAAAGCAGAATGTAACAAAACTGAGTGGAACCCAACTCCACCTCCCAAACTGAGGCCAATTCAGTTTTTGTAAATTCCTAGTGAGAAGCCAATCAAGCTGCCAACTCAGGTAGAACTTGTGGGATGTTCTTCTCTCTCATGTAGTGATGTTCCATTGTGCAAAGTGTTGTGTCCAAAAGCCATGCTTTTACCGAATTCAAGTCTCTTAACTCATTTATTTGAAGAAGAAATCCTCAACTCCACTAGAGTGTTTCCTGCATTTAACTCATTAACCTTCACAGAGAAATAAGACCTTGCAGAGGTGGCTATACCTCCTGAGAGAGCAGCCACACCACTCCTGACAAGTGGTTGATGTGGAGAAAGACAGTTTAAGAAGAATGCATTAATTTTCAAAGGTCTTGCTGCTGTAGGAAGCAGCTTCCAGTGTTACACTTGTTCTTTGCTTATCATTGCTATGCAGTGAGATTCTTTTTGTGTTATCAGCAGCAAGCACTCGTGCTTTGTTTGCCAGACAGACTTTAAAAGGTTTTATTCTGCAGCAAAAGGTATTATTAATATATCATTTTATGGAACTTCCGTTTTAATAATTTAATCTGCTTCTTTAATATGAAAAAAGTAGGAGAGAAAGGACAACTGTGGACATAGGTAGGCCAGCTAAAGCTCAGTCTAGGGCAGTGACATAAAATAGTTTTTAACTGGAGGTCTGTTCGTGTGGCTTTTCGTCTAATGTTAGCTGATGAATCATCAAATCACAGAATCATTTAGATTGGAAAGACCTTCAAGATGACTGAGTCCAAACATTAGTCTACCTTTGCCAAACCCACCTCTAAACCCTGACCCTAACCTCCACATCTATGTGACTTTTAAACACATCCAGGAATGGCGATTTAACCACCTCCCTGGGCAGTCTCTTCCAAGAACTGATGACCCTTTCAATGGAGAAGTTTTTTCTGAAATCTAACCTAAACTTCACCTTGATTACCTTGAGGCCATCACGTGTTACTTGTGAGAAGGGACCAACAACCACCTCTCTACAGCCTCTGTTCAGGTGGTTCCAGAGAACACGTTACCCTGAAGTTACCCTGGTTTTGCCTTCCTTTTGGATAGTAAGTTGTGCTGTGGATGCACCTGCCTGTGCCAGGTACTGTGTTGTTGCTTTCCCTTTTGTGGGAATGTGCCCATGTGAGGGAAGATACCTGCAGACTATGATGCTGGAGGTACAACAGGACAGCCTTCCTCCAAGTCAACTTGTTAATATAAGACCTAATTAAAGGTCTCATGAAGAACAGCAGCAGGCTAATATATGTCATTCTAGATTTCACGAGGGCAGAAAATTGACAAAATCATACGTTACCATTTGTTTTGTTCTTCTAAAGTTCTTGTATCACCACTGTAGTAGATAGGCAGTTTCCTGAACTAAAGTGGTGCTTTCTGATACCTGTCAAGAGTGGCACATTTTTCTTGCTGCCTCTCCAAGGAGGGAACTATGAAAGATCTTAGGCTCAAAAGTATTATTTAAAGGAGCAAGCAGTAAGGCTGAAGTAGCCAAGTAGTGACCACAATGAAGAATCATAGAATGATTAGGGATTGGAAGGGACCTCAAAAGATCATCTAGTCCAATCCCCCTAACACAGCAGGATCACCTAGACCAAGTCATACAGTTAGTCTGGGTTAGAAGGGACCACAGGATATCCAGTTCCAACTCCCCTACTATGGGCAGGAACACCCCACCCTAGATCAGGCTGGCCAGAGCCTCATCCAGCCCATCCTTAAACCTGCAAGGATGAGGCCTCCACCACCTCCCTGGGCAACCCATTCCAGGCTGTCACCACTCTCACAGTGAAGAACTTCTTCCTCACATCCACTCTAAATCTACCCATCTCCAGCTTTGCTCCATTGCCCCTAGTCCTGTCGCTACCTGACATCCTAAAAAGTCCCTCTCCAGCTTTTTGTAGACCCCCTTCAGATACTGGAAGGCCACAATAAGGTCACCTCAGAGCCTCCTCTTCTCCACACTCAACAGCCCCAACTTTCTCAGTCTGGCCTCGTAGGAGAGGTGCTCCAGCCCTCTGATCATCCTCGTGGCCCTCCTCTGCACTCGGTCCAGCATGTCTACATCCTTCTTGTAATAAGGGCTCCGGAACTGGACACAGTAGTCCAGGTGGGGTCTCACGAGAGCAGAGTAGAGGGAGAGAATCACCTCCCTCGACCTGCTGGCCACACTTCTCCTGATGCAGATGATCCCAGATACCTCTGAGCAGCCACTATATCCACCACAAAATGCATTTCCTGTGCCAGCAGAAATCAGGTTTTTGTGTTTGAGAAAGTTCTGCAGTGTTAGGAAAGAGATGCAGCACTCTATGCAAGGAACAGGATCTTTACAACCAAATGAACCTTCATAGCTGAGCAAACACACTGAACCCTGAAATTTTTGGAGGTGAGCATAACCAGATTTCCTGCCCTGAGAGGTGATTCCTGAATGATGGCAAAGACGTGTAACATTCACTAGAATAATTGAAGTTCTGTGGTCAGTTACAAGGGGTAACATTTCTTGTGCATACTGACAGAACTTACAGGAATATCTAAGCTGTGGATTAGTTGGGTGACCGTATGTGACGTTGCAGCTTATGGGGGGTAGCGCTGTGTTTGGAAGACTTATTAAATTCCCTCTTGTGCTAAGGAGTGTTCTTCCACACAGCCAAGGACTAGACCAAGAATTCTGTTTTGTTTTATGTTTTCTCCGGCACCAAAGGTCAGATTTGCACAGTTTGTATGTTGTAAATGTCTAGAAAAATGTTGTGAAGTTGTTCTACTAATTTTTAAATATTCTTCTGCAAACAACTGTGTTCCTAAGTACTCACATTTGCGAGTAAACACACCACATTTGTTTTTTGAGACCCTGTGACATTTCTTTCTTAAATGGATGACTGTGAATTTTGTCTTTGACAGAGGCTTAATTATAATATTAAGGTATCATGAAAGAAGTGCAAGTGTTTAGGACCAAGGAAAATGGTGTTTTCAACGTCAAGCTCCAAAAAGAGTTTTCAAGAATAACTTTGATTCATAAGATGTTTTAGCACTGAATTGAGGCTCATTATGGTTCAAGTGCAGAACCAGAGATTAAGACAAGAAGCTACAAGCAAATTGATTCAGAACCTGATTGCTTTGACTCGTATCTTTGATGGTATTGCCATTCTAGTAAATACTACCTCTGTGTTTCACACTTTCTCTTGGTCACTTAAAAGTAGCAGCTGAGGGCACAGTGAGCAAGTGGTGCTTTATGGTGCACCCAGACCGGCAGATTAAGAGCAAGAGATCAGTCTAAATGGGTCTGAACCCAACTGATCGCACTTCATGCCAAATAAAACATCTCCTGGACAGTGGGGTCAAATTGAAGGAATGTTGATTTTCACTAACCAAGTGCACTATGATATGTCCCTAAAGAAGACTGGGAGGATTTAGCCTACTTGTGTTGCCACTAAGACTCACAGATGCATTACATGGTTAACTGCTCTGATGTGTTATTTTGGACTGACACTGAAGTCTGTCTGGAAGAGACACTCTCATGAAGAATTATGGCCACTGTTCTTTAGGCACTAGTACACGTTCTGCCATTGTACTGGATTCAACTTTTAATTATACCAACATATATTTGCAAATGTTTTCAAAATGGCAAATTTAAAAAATTACCTCTTGGCAGCTTAGTTGTCCTCAGCATTTTCTTGCTGTTGTTTTGAGACAAATTATTTCTTAATCGAGGAACTGTAGCTGAACAAAACTCTTCTTGTTGAGTTGCTGAAAGAGAGCAGTAAATAAAAAACAAGAATTCACTTCTGCAGGCAATAGTCTCTAACAATCTCCATCTTGAAATTTAATTTACAAAGGTGATACTAGGACCGCACATATCTCATGTTTCTATGTTAAGCTCCTACGAAGTCAAAACTGCATGAGAGATTTTTCCCTACCTATGAATTCGGTCTGTCCATGAAATGTGAGTTCATAGAATGCAGAAAAATTCAATCATGCATATTAATCCTCTTGTGTGTCCAGGAAGCTATTACTTTCATATGCTTTTGTGCTTCTCACAATGTAGGATAATGATGCTGTTTATATTAAATATTTTATAGATGGAATCAAAAAAGCCACTTTAATAGCATTAAAGGTCTGATTAATAAAAACTAATAAAATATAAAAGCAAAGACATTTAAAGCTCAAGTAGGAAATTCTGGTCAATATGATAGTTTTCAGGACTTTCTAGACCACAACTGAATTACTGGTTTGGCTTCTTTATCTAATCTTGCTGACTAGGAAGAACCACATGTAAGTTTCATTTATAAAGTTTAATTGTTTTTCAAGATAAAAGTGATAATATAAATTTAAAATTTTTATTTTAAGAGTAGATGAAGCTGCCTACTGGATATTTATGCAATGAACAAAATTATAGCTCTTTTTATTAGTGTGCACTTATGTTAGTTTTTGTTTTGAGAATACCATGCTCAAATCTTTATTTAAAAAACAATTTTAAAGACATTTATTTAATATCTTTCCTTCCAAGTACAATTCTGAATTGATTACAATGTAAGAGTCACACTCACAATAGAGCATAAAGGATTCTGGACTAGATCTAGAACAGCAGTGAATTACAATTTATTTTTTAAGTTTATGAATTCCCAAACTACATTTTTCAGATGCTAAGTCCAAGATTCCCCCTGCAAATAATTTTCGTACTGAACTGCAAGGTTTCCAGGAGTCTGAAGACTCCCTTCAGACAGTAACCAAAAGTGGGTCAGTAGGATAGCAGAGAAGTTGGAGACCGTCCAGTACATATTCAATAGCCACAAACTATTTCTTCTTTCTATGTTTGAATTGCCAGTAAATGGTCTTAGAGAATAGCTGACAGGGATATTCTTAGTCATCTGTCTTTCACAGCAAATGTAGCAACACAGTTTGCTTTCTTTTCAAAAGGCAGCATCATCATCACTGGTGACAGATTTGTCCTGTAGATGAGTGGTTGGAGCACAAGCCAAGATATAGGAGAATGAAAAGCACATCGCTCCTTCTGCATAGATGGCAAAATCCTTCATATGTCCCAGAGACTGCTTGCTTTAGAGCAGTTTCAGGTGAGAACCTTTGACTACTGGCACAACTGTCCAGAAATTTGTTCAAGATTCATTGATCTGAAGGAGAGGCTGGGGAAAGGAAGGATACTATAAATAATGATTTGCCGTAAGTGATTTTTTTCATTTTTATCTTCTTGCTGGCCTAAGCTTTCTGGATTAAACTCATAGAAATAGAACCTGTTAAATCTTTGTTTGGACTCAAGAGCCTTCATGTTCTTTAATTTTGTTCGTTAAATAATTAGCTGAAGAATATGGCATGGTCATGCCATTCCTTTATTTGCAATACATTATTTAACCTGAACTCTCAGGTGCCTCAAAAATGTTTTCTAATCCTCATATCATTCTTGTGACTTCTACCCAAACTCTATTTCCCCAAACTTCTTTACCTTTGGGTACTAGCACCGTTCAGTGCTCCAAATTCAACAGCACAATTTCCAAGTTCAGAGTTAACACATCCATCTCTGTTTGACCATACTCTTTCTGTACCTAGTGCTTGTGTGTGCCCTTCTGAACAGAGAATCATGCTGGAAACTTGAGCTCAGCTGATAATTCACTGATCTTTCTCTCTCTCTCCTCTCTTCTCTTTTTCTTCCTGACACTGTTTTCAAGTTGTAATCTAGAAGTAGCTACTGTCCTCAGAGGAACCAATATGTATGTGGCCATATTTAGAATGAAGGTGCTTCTTTAAGACAGAGTTATGAGACTCTTGGTGCCCCTTTGTCATTCTCTTCACTAGCTACTAATCCTAATGGATTCATTCATATATGTGAATAAAAGTCAATTCTTATAAAGTGGTTTTGCTCAGGTTTTTGATACAAAAAACTTACGTCGATCAAAAAAAACCCCAGCCTTAAGTTCTCAATGAGGCATGTCAGTTTGCACTTGTGCTTGGAGATCTGTCAGTCACAGTTGCACTGGTGTGTGCTACGCTGTATTTGTGACACCATAGTTTCTCAGTTAATGAGTAAATAGGGGAATCAATATTGTAAAGAGGTCAAAATATATGACTTCTCCATTATTCCTTTTTAAACCAAACCTGTAATTTCATCATTACAGATAACAGTTTATCTTGATGCAAACCCATGTTGTTTGCCTTTAATCATATTACCCTTCTTTATTTTATTGAAGTCCTGTATCAGCCAGCTTTTTTGCTTAGGATCAGTGTCAGTGTGACAGGCCTATAATTTACCCAGGTTAGCCCTTTTAAAATATTGGCACAACATTCAGCTCCCTGGTGTTCCATGATGTACTGGAAATCCACGTTGAAGCCCAGAGAGTTCTTGCAAGCTGTCTGTGAAATCTTTAAGTACAAGACATTTGGGCATGCTGAATTCTGCTTTTAGGAGCTATTCCTTCATATCTTTTTGAGGTCTTATTAAAATGTTGTCATCATAATCAACTGCATGTATTGGGAGGCTTTTTTCATCAATGTATTTTGGAAGTATGTGGGAAATGCTCCTGCCTGTTCACAGATTCTTTTTTTTTCTGTAGAGATATTCTCTTAATCTTTTGATAAACATTTTCTTTTTCCCAGTCCCGCTTCCTCACAGGATCAAGCAAAACCCTGTTCCTGTGTTTGACATCCATTTGCCATGAAAATCACAGCCATGTCCCAGGCTCACTATTGCTGCAGTGTCAGACAACAGGAGTGAAACAGGATGAAGATCTGAAGTAAACATTCTATTTACAGTGTTACCGGTCACAAACAAAAATGAATGCTTCATGGTTTCAGCATCAGAAAACAGATGTCAAGGTAAGGGACCCCTAATAGAACTGGAAAGGGGACATGAAGAGCCCAGTGACACAACAGTCTCAGTTAGTGTATTGGGGAGTACAAACATGTTTGACAGCCTGCACTGAAGCATTTTATAAGCCTTGTGGCATTGTTTTAAGATAAATGTAACCCATGAACTCTTAGACACACTGATGTCTATCAAACCTGATGTTCATTTGCTGAATAAGAAAATATCATAAAAGCAAATGTTTTACTTAAACTATCCAGGATTTTAAAAAAGCATTATAAAACTGAATAATGACCAATAATTGTAATAAAGAGGATGCTTGATTGGTTCACAGCCTTATGGCCATGAACAGCTCCATTGTCAATTGTACTCTTTCTCCTTGCTCTGGAGTTCCGGAGCCGCAGGTCTCCGCACCAGTGGAGTCCTGCAATGCTCAAACACGATCAAGCTGCTGCTCAGTAGTGGTAAAATCAGGAAATGCTTCCTGTGCTGCTTCTGCAGCTGATGGCCTGGAAAAGGAATGTGTTTGAAATGGGCTGTGGCATTTGTTGCTTCACTTGATTGCTTCCACCTCTGCAACAGTCCATGTTTCAAGAAAGTGTGGAGTCCTTGTGTAAACTGCTATAAACAAAAGGTCAGATTAAAACAAGGTAACAGAAAGTTCAGGTTTTAACAGAAATACATAGAATTCAAACAACTCTGTTTTCTGTACTAGCTGAATAAAACAGTAAAATCAAGGAAACAAATTCTAATGGTGTTCCTGAGTTAGGAAATAATGACACTAATTAACAACTTTCTTTACATTTCTTCCCACTTTATCCAAATGCACCAACAAAAGTCATGCCAGGTTAACTGATTGGCTGTTAATGAAACCTCAGTGTGAAGATCCTCCCTAATCTACTCAATGCACCCGAGATCAAAGAGAGAGTTAACAGAGCAGAGCAGGTTATATGTGATGGATGTGTGGGTATAAATGGCTTCCTCAAATCTGAGATGTTCCAATTCGCTCAGTGGCAACAAACTGTAAAGATTCTCACAAACCTGTAACCCTCCCTTCTTCTCCTCTTCTTTGGTAAGGAGTTTTGGCCAACAAAAAAATTCTAGGAATCCAAGTAATACATTGACAGGGTAGGAAGCGGCAAGTCAAGCAGGGAATAAAAGCAAGTACGTAAAATGATAGAAGAGATATTTGTCTTTTGATAATCATTTTGGTGGCTATGAGCAAGCCCATGATGTTGCTCCAATTTTTGGTGCTGTACAGATAGCTGTGCTTAGGTGTTCTTGAAGAAGGTAATGATAAAAGAAACACTGCTAAAAAAAGAAGTATAAATCACAATTCTTTAAGGAATGACTTGTAGAATTATGGAATAACATTCATCTGTGAATTACAAAATCCAAAAGGACACTTCTAACAATTGCCACCCACAATTCGTATCTTTTCTGGTTTACTTTTTTATTTTAGTAAAGTAAGTTTTCAGAATCTGTTGCCATGAAGAATTGTTGCCTTGTTAGTAATACTTATTCATGTCTATCCTGTGTCTGCCCGCTCAGATATCTTTTCAGGAACTAATTCTAGAGGTCCTACAGAAGAAACATTGACTGCTTGCAGATTGTGCTGAGACTAAAACCATCTCATTTAATTTGAGAGAAATTCTACTCATTATCACCTCTCTGGTTTCAGTAGAATCTATTAATATAACCAAGATCTGAACTGCGTTCAAGGAAAGTTTCAAATTTTGAATACAATTCAATTATATGTTTTTACATATTCTTCATTTTTTACTTCATTTATTACTTTTGTCTTTCCCTCTGTTTTTTACCCCACTGTACTACTATGCATATCTTCTTCCCTTTCCTAATATTCTGCTCTAATTATTTTTAGCCTTTCCAGTGCTTAGGAAAGATTCCTGATGTGACTCCTTATCATAGTTGTTGCCTTTCAGCAGTTTTCTCTGACTACATGCCACAAAATAAAGGAAGGTTAAGTAGGTTGTGAGTATGTAAAGAACTAGTTTTGGAAATAAAAATAAATGAATAAAAAACACAGAGGAAGAAAGGCTCAGACTCTTCATCCTGTTCTCTATTTTAAGTTGGTTATTTACACTGAAGACAACAAAATAAATGTGAAGATTTCACATGGTTATAGAACCAAATACAATAAGTTTCATGTTTGTCCAAGGACAGAATGTTTGTAGGTGAAATGAATGGAGAGCAATTTCCTTGACTATTAAAAGTAAAGTTATGAACAGCGGAAAAAAAATCCTAAGTGGTGATTCCTAGAATAAAAGAAGTACCTTCAAAGCTTTAAACTTCAGGTCATTCCAGTCTACTGGACTGATGGAGGTGAAATTAATTTCACTTCACTTTAACTGACTACAAACTGGCCACCTTTAATTCCCTTCTTACAGGTTCTTTTATGCATGCCTATGACATGATTTATCTCACTCTATAGTTGATGTCTTTGGATTAATATTAATCACACCTCTTTTCTTCTTTTATTATGTAGGCCATAATTGAAGTACTGACTTATATGTATGGACATCTACATAAGTCTGCAACATAGACAGTTATAGGTGTCTATATTGGGTCAAATAGATCCTGCTAAAAGCAATATATTTAGAAGCCTAACCTTTTTCCCTGCCCCAATTTACATAAACATTTCTAAAATCATCAAACTGTTAAGTTTTTATCTAAGACTGGGATGTACAAGCAGTCAAACTTTGAGACTTCTGTCAAATATCATTTTTAATAGCTGAGCTTAGTGATAATAAAGCCTCATTCCCATTTTTATAATGGACACACTGACAAATCCTCTATGTTATAATAAGTGTATGGATGAATACAGTAAATTGTAGTTGAAAGCCAACCAGTGTCACTTCCTTCCTTGCACTGGGGAAAAACATAAGTGTGCCTTTGTGTGAGACAAGAATTGGTTTGGCTCAATTTATTGTGCGGGTAAATCCAGGCCTTCAATCAAATTCCTGCTTAGCCTTAATGCCAACTTTTACCCCTGACTTTGAAGATTTTGTTTCAGAATTTCAGAAAAGTCAGTGCAGAGAGCTACATACTTCTCACACTTGATCAATTAGGTCGTCTATATCTAGGGGAAAGTGTAGTGACAGTCAAACAACAGTGCAAAATAACTGCTTTTTCTCTTTTTATATGGAAAAAAAGGTATTTTGTTGAAATGGCTGTCTTCAAAAAGCTATTTTGCAAAACAGAAATACACTTAAAAGCATATAATCTTTAGCTGGAGGCCAGACTAAGTATGTTTCTGATTACGCTGGTGACCCTCACCCTAAAATTCCTTTGTAGAAATGCCTTTATTCTAGACAACATACTGACTAGCAAATGATCTAACAGATTTCACAGCACATAAATTAAGACCTAATAAATTATTTCAAATTCAGATTCCCTAATTACAGAATCTGTGATGCATTACATTTATAATTGCAATTATCTAAACAATTAATAAATGCGACTAAAGTGAGGCATCACAGGAGAATATTTGTTAGGTATTTGCTATAGAAAAGGAAATTTAAAATTTTAAGTATAGGCTAAAACTGCTGAGGACTAGTTAAAACCTATTATTCATGCCTGGTTTAGATACCAGAATAGAAACGTTTCATTATGGTAGGGTAACTGAGTGTAAATGCTCAGATATTGATTTCTGTTACTGATTAATTTTTATACTTATTTAGAAACATTCAGTTCTTCTACTTCTTTCACAGTATAGTACTCACTTGAGCTGGAAAGGGTTTTGAAATATAAAATAGAGTGCACTGTCAGAAAGTTTGCTGATGACACAAAGCTGGGAGGTATGGCCAACACCCCAGCAGACTGTATTACCATTCAGTGGGACCTGGACAATCTGGAGAGCCAGGCAGGGAGAAATTTAATAAAGTATAACAAGGGCAAGTGTCTTGCATCTGGGTAAAAACAACCCCAGGTACCAGTATAGATTGGTGACTGACCTGTTGGAGAGCAGCACAGAAGAAAGGGACCTGGAGGTCCTGGTGGCCAGCAGGATGACCATGAGCCAGCAGTGTGCCCTTGTGACCAAGAAGGCCAATGGCATCCTGGTGTGGATCAGAAAGGGAGTGGTTAGCAGATGAAGAGAGGTTCTTCTTCCCCTCTACTCTGCCCTGGTGAGACCACATCTGAAATATTATGTCCACTTCTGGGCCCCTCAGTTCAAGAAGGACATGGAACTGTTTGAGAGAGTCCAGTGCAGAGCCACAAAGATGATGAAGGGAGTGGAACATCTCCTCGAGGAGGAAAGGCCAAGGGATCTGGGTCTCTTTAGCTTGGAAGAAGTGAGACTGAGGGATGACCTCATTAATGTTTATAAATATGGAAAGTGTGGGTGCCAGGACGATGGAGCCAAACTTTTCTCAGTGTCATCTAATGATAGGACAAGGAGCAACATGTAGAAGCTGGAACATAGGAGGTTCCACATCAATGTGAGAAACAACTTCTTCATGGTAAGGGTGAGAGAAGATTGGAATGGGCTGCCCAGGAGGATTGTGAAGTCTCCTTCTCTGNCTTGCATCTGGGTAAAAACAACCCCAGGTACCAGTATAGATTGGTGACTGACCTGTTGGAGAGCAGCACAGAAGAAAGGGACCTGGAGGTCCTGGTGGCCAGCAGGATGACCATGAGCCAGCAGTGTGCCCTTGTGACCAAGAAGGCCAATGGCATCCTGGTGTGGATCAGAAAGGGAGTGGTTAGCAGATGAAGAGAGGTTCTTCTTCCCCTCTACTCTGCCCTGGTGAGACCACATCTGAAATATTATGTCCACTTCTGGGCCCCTCAGTTCAAGAAGGACATGGAACTGTTTGAGAGAGTCCAGTGCAGAGCCACAAAGATGATGAAGGGAGTGGAACATCTCCTCGAGGAGGAAAGGCCAAGGGATCTGGGTCTCTTTAGCTTGGAAGAAGTGAGACTGAGGGATGACCTCATTAATGTTTATAAATATGGAAAGTGTGGGTGCCAGGACGATGGAGCCAAACTTTTCTCAGTGTCATCTAATGATAGGACAAGGAGCAACATGTAGAAGCTGGAACATAGGAGGTTCCACATCAATGTGAGAAACAACTTCTTCATGGTAAGGGTGAGAGAAGATTGGAATGGGCTGCCCAGGAGGATTGTGAAGTCTCCTTCTCTGGAGACATTCAAAATGGGCCTGGGCATGTTCCTGTGTGGCTTGATCTAGGTGATCCTGCTGTGGCAGGGGGATTGGACTGGATGATCTTTTGAGGTCCCTTCCAATCTCTAATGTTCCATGATTCAAGGGAGAGTGGGATGGTTGATGGGCAAGCACCAGTGGGGCAGAGCTCTGGTCTTAAGAATAGATGGTCTTAAGAATAGATGACCTCTCGCTGTCCTAGGGTGAAACCGAAGCCCTCAGCTCGCTTCCTGAAGTGCTTGTATACCAATGAACACAGCATGGGGAATAAGCAGGAGGAGTTAGAAATCTGTGTACGGTCAGGCGNGAGGAGGAAAGGCCAAGGGATCTGGGTCTCTTTAGCTTGGAAGAAGTGAGACTGAGGGATGACCTCATTAATGTTTATAAATATGGAAAGTGTGGGTGCCAGGACGATGGAGCCAAACTTTTCTCAGTGTCATCTAATGATAGGACAAGGAGCAACATGTAGAAGCTGGAACATAGGAGGTTCCACATCAATGTGAGAAACAACTTCTTCATGGTAAGGGTGAGAGAAGATTGGAATGGGCTGCCCAGGAGGATTGTGAAGTCTCCTTCTCTGGAGACATTCAAAATGGGCCTGGGCATGTTCCTGTGTGGCTTGATCTAGGTGATCCTGCTGTGGCAGGGGGATTGGACTGGATGATCTTTTGAGGTCCCTTCCAATCTCTAATGTTCCATGATTCAAGGGAGAGTGGGATGGTTGATGGGCAAGCACCAGTGGGGCAGAGCTCTGGTCTTAAGAATAGATGGTCTTAAGAATAGATGACCTCTCGCTGTCCTAGGGTGAAACCGAAGCCCTCAGCTCGCTTCCTGAAGTGCTTGTATACCAATGAACACAGCATGGGGAATAAGCAGGAGGAGTTAGAAATCTGTGTACGGTCAGGCGATTACAATTTGGTAGCGATTACGGAGACCTGGCGGGACAGCTCACATGACTGGAATGTGGTCATGGACGGNAAGGAGGGCCAACTTTGGTCTCTTCAAGCAATTGCTAGGGGAAATTTCATGGGACAGGGTACTGGCAGGCAAGGGAGCTCAGGATAGCTGGTCAACATTCAAAGACTGCTTTCTTGAAGCACAAGAAATGAGTATCCCAACAAGGAATAAGTCAAGGAAGAGAGTCAAAAGACCTGCGTGGTTAAACAGGGAACAACTAGGCAAACTGAAGAAGAAGAAAGCCTATAGATCATGGAAGGAGGGAGTGGCCACTTGGGGTGATTATAAGGCTCTGGTGAGGGAATGTAGGTATGCAACTAGAAAAGCCAAGGCCTCTTGCAAGAGAGGTCAAGGGCAACAAAAAGGGCTTCTTCAAATACATTGCAGGTAAAACTAACACTCGAGGCAACTTAGGACCCCTGCTGAATGAGGTTGGTGCCCTGGAGACAGAGGATGCAGAGAAGGCAGAGATACTCAACGCTTTCTTTGCCTCTGTCTATACTCCTGGGGGTTGTCTTGATATTAAGCCCCAGATTGCAGAGGAGGTTGAGGCAAGAGAGGAACCTGCCTTGGTTGATGAGGACTGGGTTAGGGATAAGTTGAGCAAGCTGGACATACACAAATCCATGGGCCCAGATGGGATGCAACTGCGTGTAAGAAGGGAGATGGCAGAAGTCATTGCTAAGCCACTCTCCATCATCTTTGCTAGGTCCTGGGGATCAGGAGAGGTGCCTAGGGACTGGAAAATAGCAAATGTTACCCCAATCTCTAAAAAGGGAAAGAAGGAAGACCTGAGTAACTATAGACCAGTCAGCCTCACCTCCATCCCAGGAAAGGTGATGGAACAATTTGTTCTAGAGGCTGTCTCCAGGCACATCAAGGACAGGAGAGTCATTAGAGACAGTCAGCATGGCTTCACANAGAGTAGCGTAGGAGAGAGGGATCTGGGGGTCCTGATGGACAGCAGGATGACTATGAGCCAGCAATGTGCTCTTGTGGCCAAGAGGGCCAACAGCATCCTGGGGTGGATCAGAAGAGGGGTGGTTAGCAGATCAAGAGAGGTTCTTCTCTCCCTCTACTCTGCCCTGGTGCGACCACACCTTGAGTATTGTGTCCAGTTCTGGGCTCCTCAGTTCAAGAGGGATGTGGAGCTGCTGGGGAGGGTCCAGTGTAGGGCAACGAATATGATAAAGGAGGTAGAGCACCTCCCTTACGATCAGAGGCTGAGGGAGCTGGGTCTCTTTAGCTTGGAGAAGAGAAGACTGAGGGGTGACCTCATTAATGTCTACAAATATTTGAGGGGTGGGTGTTGGGAGGATGGAATTGGGCTGTTCTTAGTGTCATATAGTGATAGGACATGGGACAGTGGTTGTAAGCTGGAACATAAAAGGTTCCACATCAACCTGAGAAGGAACTTCTTCATGGTGAGGGCGACAGAGCACTGGCGTAGGCTACCCAGGGAGAGTCTCCCTCACTGGAGATGTTCAAGGCCCGCCTTCCCCTTCGCCTTCCCCTTCACCTTCCCCTTCCCAAGATTTTAATGTGTACAAATGGAGTTCTTTTGCCATCAGGTAACTTTATTATTTAAATGTGTCCATTTTTCTCTGTAGGTATCTGTATGAGAATTATTAGAATGCTCAGATAAATACATTCTCTGCATCAACTATCCTTAACAGAGTTAAACTAGGAAAAAAGTAGAATGTAGATTTTGTTTGTGATTTGACTTTAGACTGATGTAAATGCAGAAAAGGACAGAAATCCAAAAACCTACCAGAAATAGCTAACATACAGTTTGATCTTCTGATCATGTGATTTTGCTTCAGTTTAGAATAAAGTAACATTTCCGCTTCACTGGCACCTGCTGTACATCACTGCAGATGATCGCGTGTAGCCCTACAGGTGCCTTGAGGGAGAATATGCACGGTTCAAAACATAGAAACAAATGTAGTTGAATTTATGAATGTCATAACTCTTTCTGAAATACGCAAACTGTTTAAACAAATAATTACTTTATAAGTGTTTATTCTAGAAAGCTTCATTTTCTTTCCCACAGAATTGCGTGCGGCAGTGGCTGGTGATACTGAGGATTTGTCAAGCACAGCATTCAAAGACATGAAGGCCTTGGGGTTTTGTACAGAAACTGGAAAAAAAAAAAAGTCTCTGGAACCCAATTAGAAAGTGATTGTAAAAACAGTATGAAAAGAAAATTAACAAATACCTGCAGCAGTGCATAGTTTAAGGTGAACCTTAGTCTCATTTAGACTGTTGCATGTGATGTCTGTCTCCAGCCATTCTTTTGTCCAGACACCAGGAATGGACAGGTTCATGGCTACATTTGGACATCTGAGTAGCTCGGTACCTCAGAAATGCTCTGATAAAGCTATCATGAAAGAGGTTTCCCTGAAGACTTCTGTGCTTCTGGGAATCCTGTCCCTGCAGAATGAGTGCAAGAACTGCTGCAGACTGCAGTGGTGACTGGGACACATCATAGCTGGGCTCTATGCAAATAAAGGATTTGTTCAACCCACAAAAGTTTCCACAAAATCCTGTCCTTATAGGCATTGTGCTTACTGCTCTCACCTTTTTTGCCTCACAGATGTGTCATGAAGGAAAAGAATCTCTGCCTTTGGGAAAGAAAAGAGATGGTGAGTGATCAGCCTAAGAATTACCCTCCAAACCTCCCACAGACATGCCATGGCCAGTTGCTGCCATTCCTGATGTCTTGGTGCTCACTACAGGAGTACACCTCACCAGCATGAATCCAGTGTTGTAGTTCAAAGTACAATGAACAGGAAGAGAGAGAGAGGTTTGAACATCAAACTGGATAGTGTCCTGTGAAATAGCTGTTCTGCTGGCAGTGGAATTATTGACAACTTACTGCATCCAAGAAATGTAGAAAAGAGGGATGGATGCCTGTGAAGTTTGATGATTCATCTTGCACTTAGATGCCCACATACAGCTGACTTGGATGTCTCTGAAGGCTGAATTTAAAAAACCCAAACTAACTCTTACAAGAAGATATATCTCAAAGTGCAGACAGGTATTTTATACATATTTGAAGGCACAGCCAGAGAAAGCAGAGCTGCATACCTTTCACAGAAGAGCTTAGTGGCTACAGAGATTGCGTAGGATCTGAGATGACTGCCTTTTACATCTCATGGGGCAAAGGGGAGGAAGCAAGAAGTGGGTTCACTCTGCAAGCAGGGGATTAGGTTACTTTGCTGAGGCAAAAGAATTCTGGGGTTCATAATCCCCTCCATATTTCTGTTTTTATTTAATGCTTACTTAATGTGTAATAAATTAGCAGCTAAAATACCTTGCAAGTTCCTGTATGTTTAAGTGGTTATGTGGTGATCTTGTGGATCACTCATCTAAAACTGTTGTTTTCAGGTTTCACACTATGTGTCTGAAAGAGATGTGTA
The DNA here is from genome assembly GCA_013400115.1 of Rhinopomastus cyanomelas. NCBI lineage: Eukaryota > Metazoa > Chordata > Aves > Bucerotiformes > Rhinopomastidae > Rhinopomastus > Rhinopomastus cyanomelas. The sequence continues at coordinate 22,554 of VXBP01010276.1, forward strand.
ATAGTACATCTGGCTCCAACTTACTGTGCATAATAACAGGAAGAACTTTATAGCACTGTGGCATGGGATTTTTAGCTCACAGAGGTACTACCTGTGATTTTATATATGGTTGTAGTAAGGTACAGGCAATGCCAAAACTGAAAGAGAAAACTGAAAGAGAAAAATCTAATGAGCTATAACAAGAGTAAGTGCAGGGTCTTGCATCTGGGCAAGAACAACCCTAGGTACCAGTACAAACTGGGGACTGACCAGTTGGAGTGTAGTGTAGGGGAAAGGGACTTGGGGGTCCTGGTGGACAGCAAGATGACTATGAGCCAGCAATGTGCTCTTGTGGCCATGAGGGCCAACAGCATCCTGGGGTGGATTAGAAGAGGGGTGGTTAGCAGATCAAGAGAGGTTCTTCTCCCCCTCTACTCTGCCCTGGTGAGACCACACCTGGAGTATTGTGTCCAGTTCTGGGCTCCTCAGTACAAGAGGGATGTGGAGCTGCTGGAGAGAGTTCAGCGTAGGGCAACAAAGATGATAAGAGAGGTGGAACACCTCCCTTATGAGGAGAGGTTGAGGGAGCTGGGTCTCTTTAGCTTGGAGAAGAGGAGACTGAGGGGTGACCTCATTAATGTCTACAAATATGTGAGGGGTGGGTGTCAGGAGGATGGCACTGGGCTTTTCTCGGTGTCATGTAGTGATAGGACAAGGGGCAATGGTTGTAAGCTGGAACATAGGAGGTTCCACATCAACCTGAGAAGGAACTTCTTCCCAGTGAGGGTGACGGAGCACTGGAACAGGCTGCCCAGGGGGGTTGTGGAGTCTCCCTCACTGGAGATGTTCAAGACCCGACTGGACGGGTTCCTGTGTGACTTGGTTTAGGTGATCCTGCTGTTGCAGGCAGATTGGGCTAGATGATCTTTCGAGGTCCCTTCCGATCAGTAATGATTCTATGATTCTATGAAAAGTGGGATTTCCCGGGGCTGTTTGCCCTGTGTAAAGGCAGCAGGGCTATTTATTCTGCTCAGTGCCATTACTTGAGATAAGCAGGGAATTCTTCTGCACCATCTCACCATAGGCATTGCCTGTGGGAGACCATCTCTTAAGAGATTATTTTCTGGTCCTGGGGTCCTGGTGGACAGCAGGATGACTATGAGCTAGCAATGTGCTCTTGTGGCCAAGAGGGCCAACAGCATCCTGGGGTGGATCAGAAGGGGGGTAGTTAGCAGATCAAGAGAGGTTCTTCTCTCCCTCTACTCTGCCCTGGTGCGACCACACCTTGAGTATTGTGTCCAGTTCTGGGCTCCTCAGTTCAAGAGGGATGTGGAGCTGCTGGGGAGGGTCCAGCGTAGGGCAACGAAGATGGTGAAGGATGTGGAGCACCTCCCTTATGAGGAGAGGCTGAGGGAGCTGGGTCTCTTTAGCTTGGAGAAGAGAAGACTGAGGGGTGACCTCATTAATGTCTACAAATATTTGAGGGGTGGGTGTTGGGAGGATGGAACTGGGCTGTTCTTAATGTCATGTAGGGTGAGGGGCAGTGGTTGTAAGCTGGAACATAGGAGGTTCCACATCAACCTGAGAAGGAACATCTTCACAGTGAGGGTGACGAAGCACTGGAACAGGATGCCCAGGGAGGTTATGGAGTCTCCTTCACTGGAGATATTCAAGAAATGCCTGGATGTGTTCCTGTGTGACTTGGTCTAGTTGATCCTGCTGTTGCGGAAGGATTGGACTAGATGATCTTTGAGGTCCCTTCCAATCCGTAATGATTCTATGATTCTATTCTATGATTCTATCTCTATTCATGAGACTTAATGGAAACCTGATCTGTTGTTCCATGCTCCAAGCAAGTTTCATGGAAGTCTGTGATAGAGATGGTTACTTCCAGGTTATCCGTTCTGGTTCTTTTTAGAGTCCACAGAGACAGGCATTTTCAGCAAGCAATTTCTAGCTTTCTAATTTAGGGGTGAATCACATCCTTTTTTATTGCCTGACTAGCTCAGGTGCAAATGTTTATGTTGGCCAGAGGGCTCCCACCCTTTTGTGCCTCCTGAAGTGACAACTTCAGATGACTGCTGAGCAAATGACTGCTCTTGCCCCGTGCACATTTGGAGGAAGAAGCAGTGAAAAGAAGCCATGCCCTTCTTTTCTGCAGACATGGCATGGTTACACAGGATCATCTTGATCACCAAGACCTGCACTATTACATTTGCAGCTAGTGTGTCATATGAAATATACGCAGGATGATTTTTATCTTTTAGATTTGGTGCCGTTTTCGTCTTTGTAAGTCCCGATGCTCACTGATCACACTTCACAGCTCTAGCTTATTCTGCATCCAGTCCCAGAGGTTTTTTGCGTGCATCAACAATCTGTGATGGCTTAAAAAGAGGCAAATTTTGCAAAAAAAAGAAAATTGGGGAGCAGAGAAAATAAAATAAGAACTTTATGAACCACCTCCAAAGGGCTCCAAAGTTTTTTCTAAATGTATTACTCTGTTCTGCAGTACTGAAATGCAGATAAATATTTTGTCCAACACCAGCTGGTGTCTGTAAGTGCTCCTGGCGTACACATGTGTGTAAAATATGTCAGTGTTTCTAGAATGGTGTTGAAGTACTCATTTGGTTTCTGTATTTACCTGCTTCTTTTTGAGTGCACAGCAATATTGTTGCTGGCAGTTAACACAAAGTCAGCAGCAGCTGGATAGGGGTTCATCACAAATAATGGCATTGTTTGTAAGAACTAGCCTTGTAATGTACACAGATTGTTTCTGCAACTATTTGTGTATTACCGCTCTTTAAAATCACGTAAGTACAGCTGCAACTTTATACTGACTGACCTTTTTTTCCCAAATAAAACTATCACAATTACATAATTCAAAGCACTTTCTTTAAATTGCAGCTTGTTGCCTATCTTCTGCAATAATGCTTCTGAATTATAATAATTCGGTTCTTTTAAGACTGATACTCTCCACTAGAGCTCCATGCTAGATGTCAGCAGCATTCCTTTTAGACAGAGGAATCTGCACTAATGAACCTGGAGCAGATGAGGGTCATCGTTAATGTTTGACTGTGTATTTACAGAGGGAGTTTTGATGGGGAGTATGGGCAAAAGTAATAGATCTCCCACCTTGCTTCCTTAGCTATAAACACTGCTTGAGAACAAGTGGCTTCTGTTTGAGCATACACTTAGATGGATTTCAGTCAGGCTAATGATCAAATATCACTGAATTTCCACAGACACATGAAATTTAACCTTTTCTCCCCCCCATGTTTTTCTCTGAGTAATACCTTATTTGAACACAATGCAGCAGAAATTGGATCACAAGCATGTTACTCACTGGAGAGAGCAGGAAAGGAGTTCATGTAAATTCTGCAGGAAAAATGGTGGGTTCTGAGCACCCGTTTCAGCAAGGAGACACCTGAACATAAACCTTCCATGCTGCCATCTCAGATATGTATCTGCACCACCTAGTTTCAAAGGGCATGGAATTAAGCAGGGAATCAGCCCTCTTAACTTCAATTGACTTTAGATCAATGCCACCTCTTTTCTACAAATCCTTGAAAGCACTACACCAGGCCTCAAAAAGTATTGCTGAATACAGCATTCCCATATCATTCAGAAGGGGAATTTATTTGGCAAAGCAATTGTCAGTCCAGTTTAGTATTACTCCTGTAAAGTACGTTTTCCCTTAGTTTTTTCACCCTTTATTGTCTGTCTTATAACATTTTTCTAATAAAGGGTGGTGCAAGAAATATTCACTGCAAATACTGCTGGCAGCAAGCCACTTCTAAAAACACTGGAATATTTGTATTTTTTTCCTACTAAATATTATTGCTTCTGTAATTAGAATTTATTTATGCTGGATGAAATCAAACATGCCATGGAGTATAGGGCCAGACAACAAGGTGGTAAATATAGTTGAATCTCACCTATGCTTTATTTTCCATCATGAGCTCCAGCAGCCAAGTCAGGTGATGGAGAACTGTGTCAGTCAGCAGAGACAGTGGCACAAATGCTGTTTTATCATGAGGTAGTGGTGAGGAGTGACCTGGGGCTGGGGGGAACATGACTGTGTGTGTTCAAGGGCCTTCATGTTTCACAGATTCACACAGCAAATCCTGACAAGTGAAAAATGTTTGATTTTAAAAAGTCACACAGACTGCCTTTTTTAAACACTTTCTGTATTTATTTAACCTAGTAAATAGGTTTATTAGCAAGGTTCCATTCTTTGTAGTTTAGGTAATGGATGTACCATATGTTTATGCTTTAAGGACTTGTGTAAGACTGCTAACACCTATTTCTCCACCTCCTGTCTCAGAGGTTACGACCTTGGTATGTTGCCAGTTTACTGCTGTGGTCCCTTCCCCTTGTATAATTGCCATCGTTCCCAGAGTTAAGGAAATTCCCTGAGCTTTTGCTCTAACTAGCCACAACGTTTCGCTACAAAAAGGCACTGCTTTAAAAGAAGAAAAGTAATAAAACTTTCACATTATTAACTTATTCCCTTTTAAAACAGGCTGAAAAATGCCATTGTACCACATTAAAGACCTTTACATAAGACTCACCATTGGCTAATGAGCCTTGTTGTACACTCTACCACATGCAACTGCCTTCAAGTCCTGCTTTTAACTTAACCTTGATGTAGTGCCAGGAATGTGCTTTGATGGTGGGGGAGTTTCCTCCTACCACCATCCACCCTCTTTTCCTTTATTGATACACTCCAAAATATCTGTAATATCTAATTTTTTCTGTTGTTTAACAGAGCAAGTATTTTGCATTCCTTAAAGGAGGAATGAGTCATCTGCCCTATAGAAATATGCAAGTACATCATCGGCTACTTTGAACAGAAATGATAAGAAGCTTATGATAACTTTTACTTGCACAGGGACTTTCTTCCTGTAGTTCCAAAGCATTTTGCAAGCATCCTCACAACTGCTTTGTGAGGAAAACATAATAATCTCTGTTTTATCATTAATAAAACTAGTTTAGTGACCTAACAGAAGATGACATAGAATGTCAGTATCAGAAACATGATCTGAAGATTTTTTACTTGCAGTTCCCCCTTTGATTATGAGTCATTTCTTCCATGATTTGAGTGAGTTATGGTGCTAGCAGTTTGTTTGAATTTAATACCAGATGTGTTCTCCACAAAACACGTATTCAATTTATATAATAATATTTATAACACAGATTATATTCTGAAGTATTTTGTAGAAACATATCTGACGTTGCCACTTCCTTGAATAAAATGACTAAGATGTTAAATATTAATTCTAAGGTTTCCATGAAGACTATTTATAGAAATGTTATTTTTCTTCAACTTCATAGAGTTCATTGACTTAATTTTTTCTGTTATTTTCTTGATTGCCTATTCAAAACACGTAGAAGCTATTATTTAAATGTTATCATTTTCTAGAATTTTTTAATGTTATGAATGAAAAGAGCATCTGAAATTCTTGAAACAAGGCCTGAAATGTCAAGGACAAAACTGATGACAGAGCGTGGGAAAATTAGCAGCATCGAGCCAACAGCAAATTTTGCTGTAAGCATCTGAAAAGTAATGATGAAAACTATTCTCTTGACACGAATATAAAATGCTTGGAATGTTTTCAAGAGACAATTTGGAGCTAGCAGAAGTGGAAATTGAAATTCCTTTTTGTTTTCTGCCATGATTCCTGCATACATTTTTCATGCCAGGCAGTTTGCCATTTGCTTTAGATTTGAGCAGAATAATCCAAAGTGATAGTTTGGGAAGGTGAAATCTTAATGGGATCAAACTGCAGACCATGTCATAAATTCAGAAAGTACCACCCAGAGTGTACAAAGGTAATAAAAAATATCTGGGAAGCCGTGGGGTTGCACAGAACATTTAATCAGGATCTTCTCTGAGAGTATCTTAAGAACTTTCAAGTTAGCAGGGCAAGATGACTAACAGAATTACTAAACCTGGGTAAGAATCACCTCCTTAAAGAAAAGACCAAATTAAATCTTTTGAAATGTGATTAAAAATGAGATTTCCTTCCATTCTATCCTCTTCAAGGTCTGGAGGGAAAGTATTTCCTACATGCTAACTTTTGACACAGCAGGTGGCACGAGTAAACAAACACAAGGGAATCAAAACAAAGAGGAAAACACAAGATTACAAAACAGCCCTTGGATCTTCCTCTCTTTGTTCCCCCCATGTTACTACTGCACATTAACCACTCACTATCACTGCCTGGAGCTGTGTTAAATCCATTTCTTATAGAATAGCCTTCAAAAGGAGAAAAGTTTATTTTCTGAAAGTGAATTTAATTTCTTATTTAAAATATTACCAGTGACTGTGAAACATTTTGATGACTTCAGAATATGGAGAACTGATTAGAACTGGTTGCAATAGGTTGAGATTTTTCAAAATGTTCTTAATTTAAAATATTATTTTCTTTAAGTTTTCAAGTTTGGACAGTTTTTGTGCAATGTTTTCTGAAAATAGGTGTGTTTTTAATAAAATCCATGGAATTATAATTTTATTTCTTAGTGAAGTATTTTGCCTCCTTTCAGTAAAAATAAATGACAGAGAAAAGGTAAACATTTAAGGAAAAGGGTAAGTGCTAGCAAAAATTCTGTGCTTAGTTTCATAGTTTGAAAGAAAAAAAAAAAAACCCTTTAAAATATCAAAAAGCCTAACTATTGGACAACCTGACAGCAGAGGCATGAGAGAAGCACATGCCGGCTGAAGAGAGAACTGGAGGGGTGAATGTAAAATGTGCAAGGCTTGAGATTCAGACAGGGCAAGACTTAAAAAGTGTAAAATGAATAGTTTCCTTGACCAATTTATCTTCATCCTGGATCAAACTTCTTAGTTTTTATAAGCATCTGGACAGTTTGGATAATTACAGAAAAGAGTTACGCAGAAACCAAACAACTTTGTGTTATTAGATGCGGAAACCCTTGAAAGACTTGTATGTAAAGATGTGTCTATCTAAAAATATCAGAGAGCACAGCACTGCCATTTCCTGGGAAATTGCTTGTGTATGAAATGTGACTTTTGGTGAAGGTGTGCCTGAGAACCGTATGGACTCTGCCCATGCAGCACACAAACGGCTCGCACGGGTAGAGTTCTTTTATTTTCTGTTAGTCTGCCCAAGTGGTAAAAAATCCCTGTAAGGGTCTTCCTTGCACTTGGATTGGTAATTAACTGTTCAAGTGCTGGCATGTGTTAGAGATTAATCAAACAGAATTTGTTTTGTTAATAAATTTGAGGAGAAGGGATTAGACATTTTCGTGTAACCACATTATCTTTTCGAGACTTGTCATTCTATTTACGTTATCATAGAATCATAGAATTATAGAATCACTATGGATTGGAAGGGACCTTGACAGATCATCTAGTCCAATCCACCTGCAACAGCAGGATCACGTAAACCAAGTCACACAGGAACCCGTCCAGTCGGGTCTTGAATATCTCCAGTGAGGGAGACTCCACAACCCCCCTGGGCAGCCTGTTCCAGTGCTCCGTCACCCTCACCGTGAAGAAGTTCCTTCTCAGGTTGATGTGGAACCTTCTATGTTCCAGCTTACAACCATTGCCCCTTGTCCTATCACATGACACCGAGAATAGCCCAGTTCCATCCTCCTGACACCCACCTCTCAAGTATTTATAGACATTTATGAGGTCACCCCTCAGTTATACTTAAAGCAAAGATACTTTCTTACTTGCTGAGACATTTCAGGACTTCCAAGAATCCCATGATTTTAGTAACCTTAAGCTAAATAATAGAAGTGTTGATCTTGTTTTGGAAGGTACACTTTTGCAATCAGAAATTGCTGGTCTTGCTTTGCAAGGAAAATATAAATACAAATGGATGCTGAGCCTTCTTCCACCAAGGCGAACAGAAGCCTAATGTGTTAGTTTATATGGATGTTACCAGGCTTGTGGATTTATGGATTAAAAGCACTTTAATATAATCTAGATTCTCGGATGTTGTGGCTGATTAGTGTTTGTTTTGTAGGAGCGGCCATAACTCTGCAGGTTACTGCAGCTCTCCCTTTGGTATTAAGTCCTTGAAGCTGTGTTGTTCTGAACTTGTTAAAGTTGCTTCAGTGGAGAACTCTGACATAGTAAATAATTTGCCTGGAAAGCATGCTGCTGCTAAATGGGTGGAAATTCTGGAGATTAATTAATAGCAATATTTCTTATGTTCGTAGAGGACATTGTCCTTCCATAAGGACTGTCAGGATGAAAACATGGAGAAAAGTAACAAGTAACTTGGGTATTAAAGATTTTTCTGGATTTCAGCATTCAAAGCTACTTGTTTTTTCAATAGAACTTTTATCTGGAAATTTCCTATTTATAAACCCTTCTGTCCATAATATATTTTAAAAAGACCATAAAAATTATGCTGCGCACTGACATGTATTCTGCAAACTTATAGAGGTTGCACTTAATCCTCTTGTCCAGATCACTGATAAAGACATTAAAGAGAAGACACCACAGTGCCCAATCCTCAGGAAACACCACTAGCGATCTGCTGGTGTTGTGCTAGAACTGTGGTGCATCACGCTGTAAATGCAATCCTGCACAAACTGTCTCACCTTGTTACTGCATTCTAGAGCATCTTCACAGTGCACTGGATGGTAAGTAACTGTAAACAGCAAAGTGAAAAACTGGAAGCCTGTGATATGCAGTATAAACATCATGATGAGCAGTGTAGAAGGAGAATGAAAAGAGTAGCTCTGGGTATCATCAAGGTCAAGCACTCTGCTCAAAACAGGATCAGCTAGACCAGTTTGCTGAGGGTTGTGTACAACTGGTTTCTGAATTATCTACAAGAATTGAGACTTCCCAACCTCTCTCAGTAAGCTGTTCCAGTGTTTGACTACTCAGATAGCAAAAGTGTGTTTTCTCACATTTAAACACAAAGTTTCTGCCCATCGTTGTTTATGCACTCACTAAACACCACTAAGAAGAATCTGGCTCTTGCTTTTACTCTACCAATCAGGTTTTCATACATCTCAGTGACATCCCCCAGGTTCAACATTCCCAGCTCTCTTGACTTTATAGAGGAGATGCCTCCTTCAGCATCTTAGTGGCCCTTCACTGGAGTCTCTCCTCTATGAACATCTCAAAACCCTCCTCAGACCAGAAGTCAACTTAATGGGCATGTTGCTCCTACTAATTTCTTAGTGTCAGAAACTGAGTTAGCCATCTGTCCCTTTCTCTGGGGTCACTACCACCCTTGGCAACATTTCAAAATTCTGTGCAAGGTTTTTCCTATTTCTTCCCTTACTGCTTCCTCTTCAGGATCAAGGATGTCATGTGTGTGGGCCTGAGGAACTCTGCCCACTTAAAACAGCTACAATTGTCTTTCCCTCAGGAAATTTCTTGTGGTTCCCTTTAGAACACAAAAGGTTTTGCAGCCAGTCAACCTGCTGATGACAGTGCTCACTTTCATCTTGCCTTCTGATCCCTTGTTCTCACACACTTCACCCTATCTTAAGTAGGGTTTCAGCAAATCTCCCTGCTGTTTTCCTTACCTGCATCCTCCTTCTTCATTCTTTCTCTTTCTTAAAGAGCATTTCAGGTGTTTAGTGTGAATACTTCTCTTTGCTGAGAGCTTCTTTGACCCCTTTTCACTGCGTCACTGCAGTTGCAAGACAGCAGATGGGGAGTGGTAGTAGAATTGCTCAGCTTTCTAAGCACTGTGTTCCTTATGATATTAAGGCTATTACCTAGATTAGATTTTTAGTGATTTATAAAACAGAAAAACAACTGGATGGGGCTCTGGCCAGCCTGGTCTAGGGTGGGGTGTCCCTGCCTGTGCTGGGGGGAGTTGGAACTGGATGATGTTTCCTTCCAACCCTGAGTGATTCTGATTCCATGGCTTCTCCAGTCAGGTGAGCCTGCTCTGGCAGGCGGATTGGACTGGATGATCTTTTGAGGTCCCTTCCAATCCCTGATGATTCTATTATTCTATGATTCTAAGTGTGTAGAGAAATTGTTGAGATATGTAAAAGGCCATCAGGAGGGAAAAAGTCCTATTAAAGTTAAAATTAGCCAGGGAAGTTAAAGAGAATAAGAACAGATTCTATAAATATATTAATAGTAAAAGCAAGAATAAAGAAAGTATGAGCCCACTGCTTAATGAGCTGGCAGCCCTGATAACCGATGACACAGAAGGCAGAATTGCCTAGTATTTTGCTTCAATTTTTACTCCTATGAGTAGCTCTCTTGAACTACAGCCCCTGGAGGTAAACTGTACAGGTGAGATAACTTGTAAAAATGAAGATGATTTTTTGATAGCTAATGAGGAGTGGGTCAAAGATCAACTGTGCAAATTGAACATAAGTCTGTGGAGCCTGACAAGATGCACCCAAGAGCGTTGAGAGAAGTGGCTGATGTTGTTGCTAAAACACTTTCCATCATTTTTGTGAAATCGTGGTCAACAGAGTACTGGAGGAAAGCTAATGTCACTCCAGTCTTCAAAAAGTTAAAAAGGAAGACCAGTCAGTTAAAACAACAGACCCGTCAGTGTCACCTCCATCTCTGAAAAAGTGATGGAACACTTCATTCTAGAGGTCATGTCTAAGGATATAAAGGATATGAGGACAATCAATAGTAGTCAGCATGAATTTACAAAGAGGAAATCATGTTCGACTAAATAGCCTTCTATGATGTTGTAACTAACTGGGTGGATGATGGAAGACCCGTTGATGTGGTCTACCTTGATCTTAGGAAGGCTTTTGATACAGTTCCCCATAACACCCTCATAGATAAGCTTAGTAATTGTGGAATCGGTGATCAGATTGCGAATTGGATTAACAATTGGCTATGTAGTAGAGCCCAGAGAGTGGTGATTAATGGTACAGCTGGAGAAGTGTGGACCAGTCCTGGGTCCACTGCTGTTCAATATCTTTATTAATGATATGGATGATGGAATAAAGTGTCTACTCAGCAGGTTTGCTGATGATACCAAACTGGATGGCTTTGCCAATTCACCTAGTGGTTGTTCAACTATTCAAGAAGATTTGGACGGGCTGGAGAATTGGGCTAAGAGGAATTTAATGAGTTTTAACAAAAACAACTGTAAAGTCCTTCACCCGGGAAGGAATAATAGGATGCATCAGTACCAGATGGGTAGTAGGCAGCCAGAGAGCATCCCTGAGGAGAGAGATCTTGGAGTTTTTGTGGATAACAAACCAAAAATGGATCAGCAATGGGCCCTTGTGGTCAAGAAGGCCGATAGGGTGTTGGGATGTGTCAAGAAAAGTGTGTCTGACAGATCAAGGCAAGTTATTTTACCCCTTTGCTTTACTTTATTGAGGCCACACCTGGAATACTGTGTCCAGTTCTGGTTTCCCCAATTCAAAGAGGGATAGAGAATTATTGAGAGAGTCCACTGCAGAGCTACAAGGATGATTGAGCATCTGGAACAACTGCCTTATGAAGAGAGATTGAGAAAATTTGGACTTTTTAGTTTGGATAGAAGAAGGCTACAAGGAGATTTAACTACCATTTATAAATACATGAGAGCTGGGTGCCAAGACGAAAGGAATATTCTCTTTTCAATTCTGTCAGACAGGACAAGGGTGATGGATGCAAGCTTGAACACAAAATAAGGATTATTAAATACTAGAACTGGTTGCCCAGGGAGGTTGTGGAGTCTACTTCTCTGGAGATGTTGAAGACCCATCTGCACACATTTTTGTGTAGTTCATTTAGACTTTGTAGACGATTATGATTTTCAGTAAATTGTATCCTGCTTGAGCAGGAGGGTTGGACCCGATGGACTTTGAAGGCCCCTTCCAACCCCAAAAAACAGCATGTAAATGTTGGGGAAAATGTTAGGAAAGAAAAAAATCCACAGCCTTGATGCTGCATGTAGCCAAGTCACTGGTGTGTTACCGACACCCCTCCAGCTACTACCACAAACACAGCACCATGAGAGATGCCATGAGAGAGGATCAACGCCATCCCAGCTAAACCAAAAACAGAGGGATTTTAAAGAGGTGGGTCACATTTACCTCATCTGAAACTTTAAAATTATATTATTGTTAAAATGCTCAGGGCTAGTTAATGAAGAGACGTCAGAGTTTTCATCTTGTTGGTTGCACCAACAGCTATCAATCAGGCTATTATAATGTTTTCTTGATCACTAAGTTTTGTGATTTTATTTTTAGTGAAGTTGTATGTCTGTACACCTCTGCAGTCCTGGACACCTTCACATTCAAATGCTTCATATACGATGTATAACCATCCCTAATTTAGTGTGAGAGAAGAGGTTTTTAGAGACCACTGAGGACACTCAGAACATTTGTCAAAACCTAAAAGCTTAACTTGAGTTTCTGAGCTTTTGCATGATCCGTCACCTTCCTTATTATAGCATCTGTTGTAGCTACAGATACAAAAGCACAAAGTAGTTCCTATCAGCAGATACTCCTTTGTGCATAGTAAGTGAGGTTTTGATGGATAAGTTAAACCAATGAGCACTTAATGGACCATTCACTCTATTCAAGCTTACTCACCTTACCCCAGAAATCACAAGTATTAATCAAGTAGCCAACACAGTCCAAGTTTTCTGAATGTTTGCTCTGTGTGATCTTAAATTTATCAATACTGGATTAAAATACTTCCAAATCAAGTGCAGTACAAATTCAGCTTGAATTGTGCATCATCAAACCCCTGCTGAATTAGCCAGCATGTATGACATAGTGTATATATTGGTTTTATACTGGATATGTGAAAACAGGTGATATGTGTCATGGTGAAGTAAGGGACGTATGAGGATTGTAATTGACCTGGGCTTAGCTCTGCTGGAATGGTATCCACACGCACACGGATTCAATTCTTTACTTGCTTAAACACTTCCAGGGATTCTGTTTCAAGCATTTCACATAGTTACGTCACACATCACATACTTCTTTCCTTCTTTTCCCCACTTCTGTTCTGAATTATGTCACACACTTGGGCCTAGTGAAGTTTGGCTGCCTATAGAAATACTTGACAGACGTTTGGATGTATCAAATGACTTTTTATGGTTCATATCACTACCTATTGTTCCATTGAAATGTGACATTTTTTAATTAAAAGTTCAGCAGCGTCCTCAGCAGACCTCAGCAACCTCATTGATGTTCCCTGGCACTCAGCTTTTTGGAACTGATTCCACACTTGGGGTCATTCAGGGCAGTTTCTTTCAAGGCTTCCTGACAAGGCACACAAAACGGACGTTCTGACTGCAGAAATGAGGACAAGTCACTTTGGAGGTGAAAGAGCGGGCCAGGCCAGAAAGCTAGGAAGAATTAAGGCAATTTAAGCTTCCTACTCCCACTGTTTCACTCTTGTTGCTGCAAAAGCACAATCCGTTGCTGGGTATGGCACAGAATGAGCAGAAGGCTGTGCAGGTAGGAGGCAGAGAGCAGCTATTCAAGCAATGCAGTGCATGTCCTCATCTGCCATTGCAGGCAGTCTGTCACTGTAGGCTACTGTTTACTTTGGCTGTGACTAAGTAAGCACTGTTGGTTGGGCACAAAATATCATCCTTAACCAATGGAAAGGCTCTGTGAAATTACCACTTCCTCATGAAGCTGCAGGTTGCACCACTGATTCTTTGTTATAAGCACTTCCAAATTGCTCATAAGCATTTTAGAGGCTTGTAGCATCATATTCATACGAATGTGTGAGCACACAAGGTTCAGATTAACATCCTGTACGTGAGTACTGTCAGTTCTAAAACAGGGAGTTTTTAATGCAAATAATGGGAAAGTCTTACAAAATGCTTATGCAACCTGATTTTGACTTTCAGTGTCTTTTCCACACAAATAGGCTGCTTTGGATGTTTAGCTAATCATTACTGCTGCAGTTCATGAAAACTGCCACTCTGGGGTAAAAAATGGATTTGCAGCTCTCTTCTCTGAACACAGTGATACTCCACAGCATGCTAATACATGTACAAGAATTGCACTGATGCTATAAGCCCTGTTGCCAGGATACTTTTGCAAGACGTTTTTCTTTGACTGTCAGTTGAAAATGGTGTGAAATAGCTGCTATTTGAAGTATTTCAAACTACTGTTCAACTGTAATGCTTTAAACACTACAATAGCTAGAAAGCATGAAGTGGAACATCAAAATCTCTATGAACAATGCTTGCTATTAATATTATACCTACAGGATGATTTCAGATACCTCAGTGAGCTGAGAGAGAGGTATGACCCCCTGAAGTACAATCTCTTTCAAGGGTTCCATGCACTAATTCTGTGTCCCACCATCTGCTTTATAAGAAACCTAGTGTCTCACAGAATGCAAAGAAGAAATAAGACTCAGCCACAAGACCTATTGTATACCCCTTATGTATGGCAGGAGTGGATCATGCAAACCAGTTTTCCCACAAAAATGCGTTTTTAAGAGAATTTCAAAATTTCTCTAGCTTTGCACTAAGGTCTTCAGTGAGCTTCCTGGAATCACAGTGTTCAGGATCTCAGAAAATGTCTCATCATTATGAATCTCAAAAGCTCTACTGAGATCTAATATTATAAGCTGAAGCATTAAGAAAAAAAAATCATTCCTCTATCACACAGAGCTATGGGGAAAGCAGGATTTGGGCCGAACAGCTTATGCTGAACACTGATCTCCAGTGAACTGCCAAGTGAAACAGAAATCCTGAGGTAACTTGGCTAACAACTATTGCAAAGACTGGGATTTAGACAACAGAACCCAAGAGGATTTGATTTATTTTCAGCATGTAAGTGAGCAACCCCTGCTGCATCTCTCTTTCCCTAGTCACAGTCTTTTTCACCCTGCTACTCCAAGAACCTAAAAAGCTTAGATTATGACAAGAGAAATTATGGGTTAAGGAGAGGCGTTGTGTAACAGCTCAAACCTATCTCTTAACGTAGGTACAAATGTGCTGTGTGAGCTGTTGCTGTCATTATCTGTAAAATTGCATTTGAGTAGTCTGCCTGACTGAAAAGGCGTGTTGAATCTTTTTCATTCCCCTTGGTGGCCCCAAAAACAAAGAGATACAGAAATCACGACACCTCTATGTTTCATCTGGTTATTAAATTCACATTCTGGTGGCATGAGCCAAGAGATCACAACTCTGTCTGCTGACATTATGTAGAAATGAATTCGAAAACTCAGTGTAAACAAGTTATCCTTCTGTATAATAGAAAGCCTGGGAAGCCTGTGCACACAAGACAACTGTATGAGCATTAATTCACAGAATGATGACAAAAGAAAAAGGCTTCAAGCGAAAGGTAAACACAGGATTAAATGGAATTTTTGAAATATTTATAACAGGTTACAGAATGTAAGGACATGAATTATTGAAGTAATCTTCAGTAATCCTTCAGACACTGCAGTGATACAGTTTTTAATGTGGAGTCTAACCCCCAAGGACTGTAAGGATTGGTGGATGTTCAGAAGCTATCAGGAGTTTTTTCCTAGTTGTAAACCACATTAAGAAAGATATATCCTGCCTGTCTTTGTGCTCTGTTTTGGGCACATAGGCTGAATTGCACTCTCCTGTGAGACCTGATGACCTTCTGACAGCATTGAATTATACTTACTTGTGTCAAAAGATAAAGAACATTAAGATTGGAGGAGGCAAAACCCAGTAAGATCATGTATAGTATGTTTGCATGACTGGAAATATGATGACAAAGGCAAAATTCTAGTTCATAAGCCTTTTTCTGCACAGTGTTCACTCCAATTCTATAAGGCAGATAGTAGTGGTGAATGCAGTTAAATCATGGGATCACAGGATCACAGAATGTTATGGGTTGGAAGGGACCTTGAAAGATCAACTAAGTCCAACCCCCCTGCTGGAGCAGGGTAAGCCTGCATCCAGTTGGCAGATGATCACAAGTGGTGTTTCCTTACGACTGGGCACTGTGGTACCTTCTCTTTAAAGTCTTTATCAGTGATCAGGACAAGAGGATTGAGTGCAAACTCAATAAACGTGCAGATTACACCAGTTAGGTGTGAGTGTTCACAGAGTTATATAATCTCTAAATGTTACGGGTCAGAAGAGACCTTGAAATATCATTTAGTCCAACCCCCCTCTGCCAGAGAAGGTCATCCTAGATTAAGTCATGATCTGTGACTACAGGTGTTGATCTTCCTCAAGGTAGAGAGGTTCTACCAAGGTATAAGGACGTGCTGGATTGACGTGCTGAGGCCAGTTGTACAAGTGCAAGGTCCTGCGCTTGTCACAACAACCCCATGCAAGGCTATAGGCCTGGGGAAGAGCGGATGGAAAGTTGCAAGTTTTTTCAATGATTTTCATCACTGTCAGGTACATATTCTTACGCTACTTAGAAGCAGGGTGATCTCTTAGCATCTTCCAAAGTCTTGCATTTTTAATTTCTCTGATTTAAAATAACTTGGCAGTGTCAGCCATACTGTGAGGAAATAAACAAATTAAATAAAGATAATTTTCCTTCATCCTGCTACACTTAAAGGCCTGTAAAATAACTCCATTAAGGGGAATAATATTAAAAAACAAAGACAAAATATGTGAGTTATCATGTTGTATATGGCACAGACAAGATAACAGTCAGCTTGAAGTTGTTCAGACAGACTCTGAAGCATGGTGGGAGGGTGAAGGCAGTGAAGACCAGCAGTATAATATTTTCCACACATCCCCCTATTAACTGTTGCTTCCTTTATGTTTCTGTTTTGAAACATATCTGACAAGATAACTCCCACAGAAACTATTACTCCCTCAGACCCAGATGAAAATACCACTTTAGTTTACATTCTGGTGTTTACCATCACTAAACTAAATAATATTTGGGATAGGGTAGAAGATCTTCATAAAAACCTTTTCCTGTCAAAGGAATTGCTCTCAAGTATCAATTAGGATTCCTTTCACTTAATGGAACTGAATAGAATCATTGAAACATCAAGATTGGAAAAAATCTTCAGACCATCAAGTCCAACCACTAGCCACTAATATTCCTTTCATTGTGCCTGACAAATCATTCCAGAAAAAATGTTTCTGAAGGTTGAGTTTCATGACTATATCTCATGATTCCTCACCAATGAAAAGAGAAACAGACTTAAAAAGCAAACAAGATTAGCAAGTAAAGATGTAGTGCAAACTGACATCTTTTACTGACTAGAAAAACACAGATTCTACAACTCAGAGGTTATTAAATTTATGAAAATACCTTTATGTGTACAGTCTCTAAGTTGTAGACAATTGATTTTCAGTAATTATTTTTGAAAGGCTGAGTAGTAATGACCTCACTAAGATAAGGAATCAGGAAAACATTGTACTTGATCCTCTTTCATTATTTTACAGGGAGTTTATTTACTGCTGTCAAGTGTTAGGGCTGGACCTACACAAAGACCAGATGCTCTCTATTATCCCCTCTATCTTCCCAAAGGGGAAGAGAAATGGAACAAGGGACTTACAGATTGGAAAACTAAAGCTCCTTTAATCAAACAATAAAATGAAATATATAGAAATACACACAAAATCATTACTGAAGCCAACACCCTAAATCACAATTGTGTCATCATCACACTGATAGTGTGGGACAGGCACTGGAGAAGTCCCAGACTAGAGATGGTGGTAGCTGGGAATTGGATTCAGGAGCTGGATTCTGGGACTGGATTCACAGAATTATTGAGGCTGGAAAACATCTCTATGATCATCAAGTCCAACCTATGACCTAACATCACCACAATCACCTAGACCACGGTACTAAGTGCCACATTCAGTCTTTTCTTAAACACCTCCAAGGATGGTGAATCTGCCACTGCCTTGGGCAGTCCCTTCCAGTGTCTGATCTCCCTTTCTGTGAGGAAGTGCTAACATCCAACCTCACCCTCCCCTGGTGCAGCTTCAGGCCCTGCTCTCTCATCCTATCACCAGTTGACAGGGAGAAGAGCTCGATCCCCACCTGTCTACAACTTCCCTTCAGGTAGTTATAGAGAATAATAAGGTCCCCCTTGAGTATCCTCTTCTCAAGGCTAAATAACTCCAGCTCCCTCAGACTCTTCTCATAAGACTTTCCCTCTAGTCCCATCACCAGCCTCGCTGCTCTCATCTGGATTCACTCCAGCACCTCAAAATCTTTCTTGAAGTGAGGAGCCGAGAACTGCTCCCAGTACTCAAGGTGAGGCCTCACTAGTACCGAGTACAGGGAGAGAATTGCTTCCCTAGTCCTGCTGGCCACATTGTTCCTGATACAAGCCAGGATGCCATTGGCTTTTCATGCCACCTGGGTACACTACTAGCTCCTGTTCCTGTTGTCAACCAGTACTCCTAGGTCCATCTCTCCTGCTCTCCAGCCACTCATTCCCTAATCTGTAGTGCTGGAAGGGGTTATTGTGGCCAAAATGTAGGACCTTGCACTTGGCCTTGTTAAATCTCATCCTGTTGGTCTCTGCCCATGGACCTAGCCTGTCCAGATCTCTCTACAGCATCTTCCTCCCCTTTAGCAGACTGACAATCCACCTCAACTTGGTGTAATCCATTAATTTACTAAGGGTAAATCCACTCATCCAGGACATCAATAAAGATGTTGAATAGAACTGGGTCCAGCACTGATCCCTGGGGGCCACCATTGGTCACCAGACACCAACCGGATGTGGCACCATTCACAATCATTCTCTGTGCCTGGTCATCCAGCCACTTTCTAACCCAGTGGAGGGTGCACCCATCCAAGCCATGGCTTCCAGCTTTTCCAGGAAGATGCTTTGAGAGACTGTGTCAAAGGCTTTGCTCAAGTCTAGGTAGATCACATCCACAGCCTTCCCCTCATCTACCTGGTGGGTCACCCAGTTGTGATCAGACTGGTTAAGCAGGACCTTCCTTTCCTAAACTCATTCTGGCTGTGCCTGATCCTCTGGTTGTCTTGTATCTGCTGCTCAATGGCACTCAGGATCCTCTGCTCCAAAACCTTGCCAGACACTGAGGTCAGGCTGACAGGTCTGTAACTCCCTGGATCCTTCTTCAGGAGCTTCTTGTGTATGGGCACGCCATTGGCCAACCTCTAGTCATCTGAGACCTCCTTGATTATCCAGGACTGGTGATAAACAGTGGAGACTGGCTCAGCTAGCTCTTGTGCCAACCCCTTACACAGCCTGGGATGAATCTTGTCTGGACCGTCCTGAATCCCATGCAGGAAGAGCAGAGCTTGCAGTATGTGGACAAATGAACTGGCCACTTGGGATGAATACAGGAATCTTTTCAGAGGGTGTAGGGATGGAATGAAGGAAACATTTTGCACACTGCAGCCTCAGAGAGGTATGCAAGACTTAGTGGTGATCTTGGTCTTAACAGGTCAAAGTATAAATAAAGGTCTGTCTGCATACTAACCCTTGGTAGTACCTGTAAACTTCGCATACTACTACTTGCAGAAGCAGACAGTGTCTGCAAAAATCTGCTGTTAATTTCAAGAAGTGCAGTTACTTAGAGGAGACTGAGATGAAAAGTAAAATGACTGAAGTAATTTTGTTCTAACTAAAAGCAGGGCAACAGCTAATAAGCAGAAGAAAAGGAAAATTCTCTTGAGGAGAGAAAGTGATAGATTACAGCTGGGATTATTTTTACATATTTTCTTTCTTTCTGACATCATGTCATAGTTATCTGTTGACATCACCACTAAATGTGCTCATTTTCATATTTTTCTTTTCTTTGTAAGGGAAAGAAAAAACCTCCTAAACTTACCTTCTTTGCCAGGCAATGGACTACCTTCACCAAGACAAGTGCAGAATATTGTTTCTGCCTTGTAAGGTGTTCGAATAAATGTTCCTGCCCCGGGGGCAACTACCTACTGAGGCAGAAAATACGAATTTACAGCTTCTCAGTCGGAGAAGATCAGAATCTGCTCTTGCATTTCCTCTTGTCTGAATACTTCAATAATCTTTTGTTACCGAAAAACTGGGTAGCAACACCTCTTCTGGTCATGTTTTAAAAGTCAAGCTGTAGCTGCAACCAGTTACTTTAGATGGTCCCTGGTATTTCTCTGGAAAGAATCCTTGTCTCTGGTTTCAGACACATTGAGGTCTCTTGGAGGGCTGAAAGCAGGCTGGAATTTCAGAAATTAATATTTTGAAGTAGCTTTTTGCTCAGTGTGTGAAGTTGTTAACTTCCATTCTGGGGGTTGTGACTCTTCTCAGTTATCAAGTAAAGAAGAAATCTAATCCTGTGTACTTAATTCAACAAATTAGACTGCAATGCCTGCTTTGTATCAATCTACATTTATTTTATTTGATATACTCCTAGCTGTGTAAGAATTACATTAAATCATCTGTGAACAACTCTGTGAAGCTCTTGGATCATTTATGAGTTAATCAGTACTATGGGCTTTGCAATGCTCCAGGCTTTGTAATTCTGACTGAGGTCTGTCTGTGTCCATTAGTCTTCCTTCTAACTAGCAGGGAATTAACTTTTTCCTTTGCCTTCTCGTGCCTCCATCTTTGTAAGAATATTGTTGTCCTCATTGCATACATTTGTGCACAGAGTCTGACTGATAGTCAGTAAAGCTACCCAATGAAAACACTTTAAAAACCCAGATGCCAGAAAGAAACCTGTTGAACTCTTAGTAGAGTCACTCGTGCAAAGTTGGTATGACAACACTAGCTCTTCCATGACAAGAAATGAGTGCTGAATGCAAGTGATTCATCATTCAGATTCTTCATCTGGCGCTTGCAACTTTGATGTTGCTTGTCTGTTCCTGACTAGACAGAATTCAAATCCAGGCTGTAACAATAAACTGTGACTTCGAATGGATCAATCACAATTGGTTATCTTTGCTACTGTAATTGAATCACCTTGTAATTTGTGAAGTATTTGTTTTTAATTAGAAGTCCTCATTTGTTCTGAATGTCTGTATTGTGCTTCATTCCACCAAAAACAATTTTTAAAAATAATATGGCAACCTCAATAGGTTCCATTGTGGAAGAACGATAATGAATTCAGGAACTGAACAAAGGATAATGATCATCCTAGATATATGGCTGTTAAAATATCACTGAAAATTGTATTTCTAAAGTAAAGCATTCCTTTTTACCTTTTAATGAACATGTCGCGATCACATCGTGAATATTCCTAATGGTATTAATCCACAAAGGATCTCCCTCAGCCTTATCTGCCCTTCTGAACTTACACAGACAAATGCACTGCTCTATTCCTAGCCTGACATCAAAGATCTCTTATTCTTCTGAGCATACAGGTCAGGACTATTCCAGAAATACCTATTTCATTTAAGTTCTCCTAACATTTTTAGTGTTACTTTAATGAAAAGTAATAGACTGACTAGGCATTGCAGTAAAATTCCAAGGTAGTATGAGCTTAGATAAATTTACATTATGGAAAAGTTGTCTTGGCTTTTACCACAGTTCAGAATAAGCCTAACTGCTTTTGAATCAAAGAAAAAGTATGTCTAGGAGAAACAGCCTTTCCCAAAGGTGTATGTAGTAATAAATGCACCAACTCCTCCACTGTTGTGGAAATGCGTGTCATCAGACAGAACAGCTCATTCTTCAGAAGGGTTTTCACAATGAATAGATAAACAGAAGTATTTTCATAATTCTGTACCAAGCAGTTACTTTTTCTTGGTCATTTGAGACAGTGTCATCTGTGTCAGTGCATCTAGTTTCCCAAAGCTTTATCCTGATGCCCATTAGCTGGTTGGGCACACGTTGCTAATGTGGAACTGGAGGAGGCATGGTGCCGAGGCTGTTCAAGTGCATCTACTTGTCACTGATTAAATGAAACATCAGGAGTCACCATATGAAATATTAGAAGGACCAGCATGGGAGGCAAAAATCATAGAATCATGGAATCACAGTATGGTTTAGGTTGTAAGGGCCACCACAGATCATCTAGTTCCAACCGCCTGCCACAGGCAGGAACTCTCTCAGCAGACCAGGTTGCCCAGGAACACTTCAAGGTAGGGAGCATCCACTACTTTTCTTGGCAACCTGTTTCAGTCCCTTACCAGTGAGGAATTTCTTCCTAAGATTCTAATCTCAATCTGCCCTCTTTTAGTCTGAAAACATTCCCCCTGGTCAGGTTACTAGATGCCCGAGTAAAAAGTCCCTCTACATCTTTCTTGTAGGCCCCTTCAGATACTGAAAGGCTGCTGTAAGGTCTCCCTGGAGCCTTTTCTTCTTCAGGCAGAACAACCCCATGTCTCTCAGCCTGCCCTTACAGGAGAGGCACTCCAGTGTTTTGATCATCCTCGTGGCTCTCTTCTGGATCTGCTCCAAGAGTTCCATGTCCTTCTTATATTGGGAACTCCAAAATGGACTAAGTATCAGCCACAGAATTTCTGTGCTTATTTAGAATTTTTGGAGCCAGGTCACTCTAGAACATACATTCTTTTCTTATGAAACAGACTGCTTTATTTTTTGTTTTCACAGAGACATAAATCAAAGCAAAGCTGTGTTTTTTGCAAGGCTCTGAAATTCCTTGTTGTGGCCACTCTGAAACAGGCTGACCTGCATGAAGGTACTTCTCCTTCTGGGAGCACCTTGGTGTTACTTACAGGTCCCTTCCAGACCAAGATATTCTGTGATAACACAAACAGTTACTACTCTTTACATTTTTCTCTCTGACATAGTTAAGAGCACAAATGTGTTTTCCAAGCTGAGGAAGCAGTTCACTTTCTGATAATGGTGCACATCAGAACAACATTTCTCAGCAGTCACGATAACTAGTTGCCAAGGATAAGGCTCTGATAGCATTTGATTCACTCTCATTTCAGGTCTCCAACTGTAGATTATGTACAAACATAGGTACAAACCCTTTCTTGCATAGGGCAGAGAGGGATGATCCAAGTCCATCGGGTATTTTCCATTACTACTATGTATAATTAATTCAGGAAAATAATTTTCCTCCCCTCTACAGCTAATTTGTTTTCTGGGGGCCCTGTGTTTCCCTCTCTCTCCCTTAGATTGTTAACTGTTTGTTTTCCTTTCCTTATGCCCATGTTTAAATTCCATTGATGTTAATGAAAAATACATGTTGGGGGGATATAAACATCTGAATATTTCAATTCTGCTAACAATCCTCCCCAGGGCATAGCAGTAAAAATGTTATAGGAAAATACATTTGTGCAGAAGCACCAGAAGCACAGAAGGAGCAAATTTTACACATCTCATTTTTTCCCACTGCAGTGAGATAAAGCAGCAGTAGAGTGTCTTTTGGTCCTTTTTAGAGAAATCTGTTTACATCAAAGAAATAGAAATGTTAGTATCCAGCAGCTGTTTGAGGAAATTGGCTTCGTTCTGCAATAGCTTATTGTTGTGTTTATATGGCATAACTGTGCGACTGTAGGAGAAGACTTAAATAGTATCACTAATATTTAAAATTTTGGTCCTGCTTTTCTGCTCTTACTGCACTAGGAATGGAAGGGGCTATCTACATCAGTAAGTGCATTCATCAACAACTAGAGGAAACCACACATGAGAAGACCGTTAGGAAGCTGTTATTCTGTGTGTATGTGCACCCCCTCTCCATCGCCTTAAGGCACGTGATAAAGCTCTGTATTATGTCAGAAAAATCTACACTGGCAATGTGGAGCACAAAGAGGAGACTGTATGAGAAGGTGCTGAGATTCATGAAGCAGCCTAGATGATCCAATAGGAGATCATCCTCTATGCTGAAGGGAGGTAAAAAAAAACCACAAAACTGTTCTTGCCTAATGTGACTCAGGGAATCTGGTGCTCTGAGTGTGTAAGCAAGATACACAGACTTCCTGTACAGCTTAACCACTGGACACAGTGTAATGCTGTAGGGACACCAGAGCAAACCATCCAGCTTTGGCCAATTTTCTGCATCTTAGGACAAAGTGAATGTGTCCTTACACGCCTCATCACCATCTTTTAAGCCAAATTAAGGAATCAGTGGAGCCCATAGGAGTGGAAATAAGAAAACGACAGCGAGCCAATCTGTTTTCAAACTTTGTGCACACAGGAAAACACCAGATAGCCCCCATTTCATCAGGGGAGCCTGCCCAAAGGCAAAAGCTTTCCTGATACTTGGACTGCTTTGGAAAAGGTCTTGTGTGTGTGTCAGGGAAGTGAAGGGGATTTGTGGGGGCAGGGAGGCATGGACATTTTGTTGCACTAATCTCCCACGGAGATGGTGGCCATTAAGGAGACTATGCTCCTCAGAATCATTTGGCTGCTGCTTCTGGGTGCCCTTGGGCCCTTCAGTGCACACCAGACTACCTGGTGTGTGGGAGAGCTACACCAAGCCTTCAGCACCCCCTTTCCTGCTCAGGCAGGGAGATGAGGGGAGAAGCCCAGCCCTCCATTCCTTCCCGCTTAAAAATCATTCTTTTCCTTCAGAAGTCTTGCAGGACTGCATTTTTTTGTTGGGGAAGTCCCAGCCAGCGCGAATGGGAAGATTTGTAGCAGCATGTAGCACGTTTGTTTTGTATCTGCTGAAGCCTCTGTGTACCTGGCTGAGTGAGGAACAAACGATTTTCTTTAACTCCAGGCACCCCTTACATGGCCAAACTCTAACTATGAATGTGCCAGTCTCCCCTAGGGCTGCCATTGGCCTCGGAGTTGTAAAAACAAGGTAACTTTTCACTCCCTTTTATCGTCTATCTAACCCCACCCTCCTGCACCCCATCCAGTGGGGAAAGTCCTGACACTCCTTTTCCTGAAAGGACGAAAACAGGAGTTGGAAAAACCCTAGCCACTTTGTGACCTGTTGGCAGCTGTGGTTCCCTAGAATACACACGGCAGTTTGTAGCAATGACAAGAAAACTACAAATGCTCACACTTCACCTTTGCATTTTTTATTACATTGGTTTGGGTGTTTTCCCTATTGCAAAGCAACAGATGAGTGTATTGGCGAGGACATTTAGACAGCAGCAGAAATAACAGAGAGCTTTCTGGATGACGTTATTTAAATCCCTTCAGCAGTGCACTGCCCCTTTAGAAGAAGAGCCACAAGATTCCCTGAGTGTGCTAACGTATTGCTGCGGCTATTGTTACTGTGATGAACGTGCATCATTTCAAAGCATCCTCAGTGGCCTTTAAAGTGTATCCCACATAACTAAGACATAACCTCCAGAAAACACTAAATAGTATTGAACGCAACTCCAAAGTAAGGACAAAACCGAGGAGAAAGAACATATTTGAATATTCATAGTCAGATTCCTAGTGATCAAAATTAGCTTCTGGCTGTCTCTCCAGAGGTCTCTTCAATCTGTGTTTCAAACAATATCTTGACAATGCACATGTAGAAGTTGTGCCTTGTTTTCTTGAAATAAAAGTTCAGTATTGTGTGGGGTAAGAAATGGAGGCAAACAGGAAGTCTGTGTATACAAGCTACTTGACCCAGTGTGCCCACAAAGACTGAAGATACAGCCAGTTATTTATTTCTCCTGAAAAAGTTCACTAACAAATCAAGCAAATTAGAAACACTTTCTGTCTATATCCTCTAGTAAATTCTGACACCTGTTCCATGTCCTTTCCTTACTTTTTTTTTATAAAGTCACTTCCCGGTTGTGGAGAAGGGAATTAAGAGTGTGCAACAAGTAAAAGTAAAAAAAAAGTACTGTTTACTTTTTTAGGTACAATTTACAGAGAAAACAAGATATTATCAAAATATTTCCCTTCTTCACCAAATAATTTCTATGATGAGTGTAGAGTCTTCTCACTTAAACAATTGCAAATGTCTTGTCCTTATGGATCCCTCTTCCAAGTCATTCTTGTGTGTTACTGTAATTCTTTCTGGCTTTCAGCAAGCATAATCTCCTTTAACTGTAAGCCTTCCTTAATTAAGATTGTTCCTGAAACTGTAATTTAAAATAAGTCATTAATTGTTTTCCAACCCCCACTAAATATAATAGGAAGCTATACCATTAACTCTCCCACTGCTAAATCCCCACATTGCCAGATGCTGAAGCAGAATGGGAATATGGATTACAAAACATATGGATTTATTTACACTAGGTAACTTCTTTATTAAAATATCTTAACACAGTCATTACAGAGACTTCTTTCCCAAGCCCCTGCTGTCACACTCTTCTCTGCTCAGGAACACACATCACATCTGCTTTTCACATATGCTTTCCAGCCTCAGTCCGCCCACATGGGTTGCATTTGTAGCAGTCTGTGCCCCTCCCCTCAGGCCTCAGATGCAAACAAACAATGGGGCTACAGCACTAGTAGAAGTGTGTTGGCTTCATCTCGACCTTGACTGTCTTGGAGAATAGCCCTAGACCGTTCCTTTTCCAGCATAGCTAGTTTTCAGTGATAGACTCTACAGTTCATGCAGACTAGGCAAGACCTTCCATGATAACAGTGCTCCTCAGAAGCAATGCAGCTTGTCCAGTACAAAACTGCCACAGCAGATTTTTCACCGGTGATGCCACAACTAGGAGTTTCTAACCAATATTTATTTTTAAAAAATCCCACAATTTCCTCCCTCTTCACCTTTAAGCAGCAACTGTCCAAACACTGGATTAATGCTAAACATAGCTCCTTGCTGCTGCAGAGTAAGAAAAGAGAAAGGCTTCAGGGTGAGCCACCTGAGTCTCTTGTAAACTGCTCAGGACCTTTTAGAGCAGAGTAAGAAAGGTGCCTGCTGGAGCAGACACATAGATATGCTGAGGATTTCTGTTGGTGTTTGCTTTGCACGGGTCTGATTTTCTAGCTGCGAGAGCAGATGTGTCTTTCCCTTCCAATGTAGTTTGTTCTAATTTTGCAGACAGATAACCAGTAAAAAGTGAAAACTATTCTTAAAATATGGACTGTTTCCTATCTGTCTTATCTTCCCTTAATTACAGACCATCATTTCCCTATGGGCAGCATGCTTTTGCCTGACTTTCTAGTTCTCCACCCCTTCAGCAATGTTTTTTCTTTCTGGGTTATAATCTTTGAGCTAAAACCCCCTCTTTTTTTATTAGCAGAAAACACATTCTAACAAAGGACTTTTGAAACTGCCTCCATAGCAACCAAGGATTATTCATAAAAGAGGATGTTTAAGATCTTCTCGTTGCTTAACAATGTGTTACAAACCACGGTTCCCATTCTAATGAACTACTTTTACAGTGCACACCTCACTCCTATCAACCCCAGATTAAAATGCTAAAGATGCAAAGTACTGCCATATAAAAGAAAGATACAGAAAGTTAAGGCTTTTTGCTAAGGCCATTCTATTTTTTATTTCTCACCTTTACCATCCCCTCACTGGGTCATTCTTGCTCCCATTCTCTGCCTTTTCTTGTCTTGGTTCATGAGTTCTTTCCCTTTCTATCTTTTCTATGTCCACTTAATTCCAAACTTCCAGATGGAAAACTATTCCAACCTGCATGCTTCTAACCTGAGTTCTGTCTTCCCCCATTGCTCTACCTATGAAATGGTCCCATTTGTTCTAACAGATTCTTCATCTTCACAGTGGATGTTTTTTTACTTAAGCAATTCAGTTCTTCTATTTTATCACTTAAGTTCACTTCAGCTTGAACTATCAGAACATTCTCATTAGCTTTTTATCACTTATAATATCACAAGTACAGATTCCAACATAGTTTTATTTACAAATGTCTGGTAGGTGTCAGTTTCTTTCTTACAATCTAATAAATAGATTATTTATTTACTTATTTTATATACAAAATGCATTACAGTAGAGCAGGAAGAAGACAAGAACTGGCAAGTCAGCCACTAGTAGAACTACCTTCTAAATACAGGCATTGCAGGCAAGTACACACACCTAAACAGTGTGGATAGTTCTTCTCTCTCCATTCCCCTCACTCCTCTGATGTGAGTAACTAAAGCTTACTTGCATAATGTTTTTTGGGGGTGGGAAAGTATTTCTTCATGTACTCCTGTTAGAATATCTTGGCAGATTTGAGCACTGAATGTGCACAAAGAGTGATCGTGTGTTTCAAATGAGTGCTTTTAAGAGAGCCAAGCAAAGCTTAAGGAAGACAGTTGGCATTAATGATGCAGGTCTTTACACACCCTACCCAAATGATGAAATAAATGAAAGGATTGCTAATGAATTAGTACATAATAAATATGCTTTCTGTGCATCAAAACAAAGCTTTGAAGAATGCCCAGGTAATATCAGCACATTAACAACAACAGCAGTGTCCAAAAATGTTGCCTGAGAGTTGGAATTAATGTCTAATACAGATCAGATGTTAGGCCACAAGAGCGTTGGACACATTAACATCAATAGTCTTCCACATGGAACAGCAGCCATTTTTTGTTAACAACAAGCTAAGTTGTCACTGAGCTGTTCATATGGTGCTAACCAACACTTCCATGTCGGGCCTTCTTCACAGAGAGTTAAAGAAGGATACAGGATACTACAGATTTCCAGAGGAAATTAATTAATTAATTCAAACCATTTACAGCATGTTGATGAGGTTAAATTTACAATGTGGTCACTCAGCTCAGATAAAGACTCACAGGTTTGGCTGATCCCAGGACTTAGGAAGAGAGGGAGGAAAAACAAGAATTAAAGACCCTCTAATGCCAAGAGTTTTGGTAGGTTTTGGGGATTTTTTTTATATTTCCCATAGCAAATAAATGCAGTGCTCTTCTCCATGCACACATAGCTGAATAATACCAGGTTTTGGAGAAGCTTTTGCAAATATTCTTGAGGAAACGTGACTCAGAATATCCCAAATTATACTGTGACGAAATAACAGGTATTTATGTAATTCCAAGAAGGTTTAAATCTTCATATTTTGAAGATTCTAATCTTTGAATTCTGCTTAAAGAAGTGTGCTTTGACTTCCTCAACAAACTTCAATGAAGAAAATCTCATGTAAAGTGTAAAATTGTTTCAGCTCATGGAAAGAAGATAACACTACCCGTACTATAATGCAACCATTTTAAAGAGAGCTTTCCAAGGGACGTTTTGGCTTCTTTGATGGCAGAAAGAGAAGCTAATGGCATTTTTGAATGTTGTGTGCTGCCTGAAAAGACATCAGTAGTTCTAGACAAGAAACTACATGTACAAGCAGGTGCCCATTCAGCCACTTTGAAATGGTAAAAGATGCCTTTGGTATGTTTCCTCTCTGTGTAGTATCACATCTCTAGGATATCACGTGAACAGTGCTTACAAAGTCACAATGACACTGTTAAAAACTATTATCTCTTCTCTCGTTTGTCAGTGCAAGCTTTGGTCTGGATTTAGAGACTGTAAAAACAACTGTTAACTTTGCTCCTCTCCACCCTTTTCCCTCACATGATACTTTTTGTGCCAGTCTAAATATCCAACTATATATCTATGCATCCATGTAGCTGAATTGTTTTCCATTGCTTTGACACTTAAACGTATCTAGAGTGAAGTAATTACTGAAGATTTTATGGACCATGTACAAATTGGACAAACAGACATCTGAGTGAGGGCAAGTTATTGAATGAGGGATTTTTCTAAGTGTTAAGTAAAATCTGTTAAGAAGTGAAAATTTGTGACACATTCTCAACTCTTACCTCCCAGAAAAAACAGAGATGTTTTATTCTCAGAAATAACTTCTTTCTTGATGAAATTCTGCTGCTGGGGTAGATGAAGTGAAGAATTGACTCACACTGAAGACCAAGGCCGTAATTTTTGTATGAAACCTAGGAACTAATGAATGTGCATGAATCTAAGGTAGCTGAGTCACAAAAAAAAAATCCCCAGACTGCTGTTTAAAGCTGCAAGATTCCATTCCATACAAAAACTAGGAGGTGCAGCCTAGGTCAACTGCCAGACCTGATTAGAAGAAGCATTGTTCCCTAGGAATCTATAGAGCATAGGAAAGAATATGGAAAGGAAATGCTGACAACAGCTGTTGCTCTTTAGAGTCTGTTGGTCTTGATTTAAAGCAAATTGTGTACTTGCACGGGGTGTCCTACTACAGTCTGGTACTAGCATGCTGTCTGGAGTGTGAGTGAAGAATAATTCTAACTGTGAGGGAACAAGAGGTCATGAGATGCAGTGCAGAACTCTGAAGAGGAAATGAAAGACAGAATTCTTCAGAAGTTGTATCCTGAGAGAGTTTACATGATCCATTTGACCACTGGACTGGACATCCCATGAGATATATACCTCACTGGCATTCTACTTCCAAAATGGTACCGAAAACCTGCTGAGACTCAACATCCCTAGTGGTAATTTCATCATGCTGTTGCTCATTCTTGTAGGAATGTGACAGGAATAATATTAAATAGATAAGAAGTCATCTTCCTGGAGAGGAAGGTGAAAGACCGGGACTCAAACAGTATCTTGGGTAGACCTCAAGGATAAAGTAGGTCTAGGGAAGGCAGAGCTGTATCCTGAAGAGGAAGCCACTGCTGAACATATGTTATCATGGGGAGGGTTTCAGACTTCTTGCAGTTATGTCTGACATGATAAATGGGAAAAATAATGAGGCTACCATTACATGGCAATTGAGAGGCATCCCTGCCCATGGCAGCTGGGGTTGGAACCAGATGATTTCTTTGTCCTTTACAAACAAACATATAAGCTCTGATGATTACCACAATTGGTTAGTATTTTAGTAGTGTTTCATACTCAATCTGGAAGAATATATTGAGTCTTGGACTAAAGGAGACCATGCAAAATTTTAGTAATAATCAGAGTAAAGTAATTTTATTAAAGTTCTAAATTACAGAACTTGAGAACATTTTAAGTACACTGCAGAAGATAATTCCTGCTCAAAAGTATTTCAGGAAAAAAAGGAAACAATAAAATTATTCAGGTCAAAAGGGGTTTAAGGAATAGTGTCCCTCAGGGGATCGGTACTGGGACCAGTCTTGTTCAACATCTCTGTAGGTGGCATGGACAAGGGCATTGAGTGCACCCTCAGCAAGTTTGCTGACGATACCATGCTGTGTGGTGCAAGAAGACACGTTGGAGGGAAAAGTTGCCATCCAGAGGGACCTGGACAGGCTGGAGAGGTGGACACAAGCCAACCCGATGGGGTTCAACAAGAACAAGCGTAAGGCCCTGCATCCAGGTCGAGGTAATCCTAAGCACAAATACAAGCTGGGCAGTGACTGGCTGGAGAGTAGCCCTAAGAAGAGGGACTTGGGGGTGCTTGTGGACGAAAAGCTCAACATGAGCCAGCAGTGTGCACTTGCGGCCCAGAAGGCAAAATGGATCCTGGGCTGCATCAGAAGAAATGT